>OZ010599.1:96151409-96281409 GCA_963932145.1 Acanthosepion lycidas
ATGTTTAATGGATGTCAGTTATCAGTTATCTCCTGTTAATTTCCCTCTCCAAGTTCTCCACTGCCTTAACTGGGTACTGAAATTTTAATTTCTCACTCAGTAGAGAGGTAAATTTGTTGATATATATCATTCAAATCAGTAATCTTTTTTTAAATGTCTATTTACCTATTCATGTTCAGTCAGTTATGTGCCATGTGTGATTCATGCTTCGGTGATCATGTATCTTTCAATACATGACTGACATGGCAGAGTTTTTTTCCCACAGTAGGTTGCCATCCAAAGCTATAGAACCTGGTCTGTACTGCTATTTACCCAGAACTGCAGGGAGAAGAAGAGGATTCATAACTTTCCCAAGGGTATTAGCACATAAGTGAATATCAATCAGTTATATGCCATGCGTGATACATGCTTAGGCAATCATGTATCTTTCGATACATGAATGACAAGGTAGATTTTTTCCTGTAGTAGGTAACCACTTCTTTCTGCAGTTGCCAGTTGCCATCCAAGGCTATAGAACCTGGTCTGTACTGCTATTTACCCATAGCTGGTGGGAGAAGAAGAGGATTTATACCTTTCTTAAGAGTATTAGCTCATTAGTGAATGTAATGGATTCAACTGGAATTTGAACTTGGTTCTCCAATTCCTCACTCTGAGCTGCTATCCATTATTTTGCTGTGCCTTCAAATTAGTAATCATTTTTTAAATGCCAAGTTCCTTTGGGTAGGAGACAATATTTGCTTTTCACAAATTCCTTTGCTTTATTAACAGTGAATTGTGAATTGTTCTTGGGAAAGATAACATGGTGTGGTTTCTCACTGTCTTCACCATGTTTTATGGATTCACAACTTTCCTTTCAGGCTAGAGAATCCAGTCTACCCTGCTATTTAATCTCACTAGGCTGGAGATTCACATCTACACTGCTATTTAATATTCTAGTCTATACTTTCCAGTCTATCTGGTTATTTAATCTTCTAGGCTACATTTTCCAGTCTTCCCTATTATTTAACTTACTGCTGGGAGGTGTATTGGCTTCATCACTTTCCCAAGTTTATTTGTGTGAAAATGAATGCAACAGCATTGGCTGGATTTTGAACTGTGGTCTCCAATTCCACATTTGGTGACCATTCCACTAGGAGAACATCCTAGTAATCTATAAAAATTAATGATAATACAAACATGAAAATTTCACACTTTTCAATCCACCCTTGTACATATATATAATCATACAATGATTATATTAAGGCCCAGCAGCCATTCCTTCTATTGTTGGAAAATCTTTGGTTATTGTAATAAAATATAAATGAGGTAGATATATTTTTTAATAATTTCATCCCATGCAAGGTAGTAAAGCCACTAAGATACAAGGGGTTACTGAGTGTAAAAATGTAAGAAAAAAGAGAAACATCATTTAGGAGTGGGAAAAATAAAAACAAGAGGAATCAAGAAGACAGTAGATAATGATTGACACTGCATTTACATTTTTGAAGATCAAAGTTGGCTGGAAAGCATGGAGCCAGAAGAGAGTTCCACAAGTAAGAGGTGCATGAAAAGAAAATTTTAGGATAGAACTTATGGTTACATCGAACCATTTCAAATGTAAATTGATGAGACATTGCTGCCAATCTAGAATTGTGCTTCAATTTATAAATCTAGATACCATAGGGGAGAGCTCATCCAAACAATTACCATAAAAAGATTTATAAAAAGGCACAGGGAATCTAAATTATGTCAGTGGGAAAGTAACTGAAGTCAAGATGCCAGGCAGGATTGATATTACATATTTTATTAAGAATCTCTAAATATATAGCAGGAGCACTGGGCCATATGTGGCTGCAATATTCAAAGCTTTGTTGTTGGCACACATGTCCAGATGGGCAAGTGGACATTGGCCTAGTGGGAAAGTATGTAGGGTGTTTTCCTTACTGACACAAAAAGAGAAACTTATCTAAGAGGCAATGATATAATGAAAAGCAATAAGGGCTTTAACATACATGGGAGCATCTGTTTCACTAATAAGAGAAGGTCTATACAAATGATTGAGATTGCAGGGTTGGTTGAGAAAGCCTGATATCGAAATTAGCTAGACAGACAGGAAGATGATGACCATGGTCTGAATGGTGAGACTACCAAGGGAATTAGGAGAGATGAATATTGTCCTCATGTTGTATGTAACCCTGGGTCTCTGTGGAGAGATGATCCTGGGTTGAGATTGGTGGCACCAACATGAGGCACAAGTATAATAGAATTTAACCCTGTGGTTTTGATAGTCAATGGTATGGAGATGCCATTAAGGAGATCTCCTGACAGGCCAGTGTCACTGATGGCTGATGCTGACATAAAACTAACACTTAGGGTGGGGTGGTATCAGGTAGAGGTAGGCAGGTAACAAGGGGAAAATTAGAGAAAGGAATTTTTCAAATAACCCCTGTAGATGAATAGAAGAAGTGGCACCTACTATATCATCCAATCTGGCTAACAAGACAGTAAAAATACTAGGACAGGAATAGGTAGGAAGGGCCCTACCAATAAGGTTCATATGGATGAAGTACAATGAAGAAAGAATTAAGTGACAGAATCAAATAGATATGGTGTGGTGGATTAAGTAATAACCTCTGTGAAAAAATGCAGTAGTAGTTGCTAGAGGCAGTGAGAGAGGAAGGGAGAGAAAGGCTAGATGAAGGGAGAATTGTTGGCTGTTGCTGATGAGAGAGGAAGGGAGAGACAGGATAGATGAAAGGAGAATTGTTGGCTGCTGCTGATGAGAGAGGAAGGGAGAGAGAGGCTAGATGAAGGGAGAATTGTTGGCTGCTAATGAGGAAAGGAAGAAAGAGACAGGCTAGATGAAGGGAGAATTGTTGGCTGCTGCTGATGAGAGAAGAAGGGAGAGACAGGCTAGATGTAGAGAGCATTGTTGGCTGCTGCTGATGAGAGAAGAAGGGAGAGGCAGGATAGATGAAGGGAGAATTGTTGGCTGCTGATGAGAGAGGAAGGAAGAGACAGGCTAGATGAAGGGAGAATTGTTGGCTGCTGCTGATGAGAGAAGAAGGGAGAGACAGGATAGATGAAGGGAGAATTGTTGGCTGCTGCTGATGAGAGAAGAAGGGAGAGGCAGGATAGATGAAGGGTGAATTGTTGGCTGCTGCTGATGAGAGAGGGAGGGAGAGACAGGATAGATGAAGGGAGAATTGTTGGCTGCTGCTGATGAGAGAGGGAGGGAGAGACAGGCTAGATGAAGGGAGAATTGTTGGCTGCTGCTGATGAGAGAAGAAGGGAGAGACAGGATAGATGAAGGGAGAATTGTTGGCTGCTGTTGATGAGAGAGGGAGAGAGGCTAGATGAAAGGAGAATTGTTGGCTGCTGCTGATGAAAGAGTTAGATACAATCTAAGTATAAAAATATACTGTGAAGTATGAAAAAAATGTCCGGAACTTAATGCCGAAAAGATTTTATCGTCAAAGGAAGGGTCTGAAATAATTTGGTGGTTTTAATTAAATTAAGTCAGATTTTAGAAGCAGCCGGATATTTATGATAGTTTTAAATGCAGAACGCCTTGGAGAAAATTTACTTGATGTCATTTGTGGGGTTTGAACCTTTTAAACTTCTGTGCTGAACTTTACTGGTTGGGGTGTGGTGAAGTAAAATGACAGAGGGTTACGGAAACAATCTACAGTGCACATTTAAGATTGTTCGGAATCACATTGATAGTTAACGATACTAATTGGAACATAAAAACCAGAAGGATAGTCATAAAGGCGGGGGGACCTCTATGTATGTGGTGCATGATGAAATGCTGTATTACCTGTCGGGGGTAAGATGAAGATGTGAGGCTCAGAGTGTAGGTGCCTATAGGGCCGAGAGCTGAAATATTGAAGCAATGTCATGAAAAACTAGGTCACATGGGGATCGATAAAAACTGTGACCTGATATGGAGCACCTGTTACTGGGCTGGGCTATATTACAGAGTCGCCAAATACGTACAGGGTTGCATGATGTGTCAGGCCTAGAATAGAAGGCAAGAATTGGCTCCCCAGTTGGAGACAGATGTTTCCAACTTCCCTTTTGAGAAAGTGAGTATGTATGTGTCAGGACCGTATGGAGAAACCTTGAGGAAAAATCTATACATTGTGAGCATATATTGGCTGATGGTTTGGCCTGAGGCATATGCAATACTATTCGGGCATGCTTAGAATATTGCTGCCACTGCCGGTGACCCTGCTATTTACCTCTTTGACAAGATCCAAAGAAGAATCATACAATTTTCGGATAAAGATTTGAGTATTGTGCTCGAAGTCTGGGATAAATTACCCGAATTATTTTGTTCAAGTACTTTCGACCTTCACAGTCATTATCAAGAACCGATATGGTGTCTGTGTCGTAGTTAGTATTTTTTTATCTGCGTCTTGGTATTCTTTGGGAAGAGCTGGGTACCTGAAATGGTTTAGCATGATATGTGTAATGGCTACTGAGAACAATATATATATATATATATATATATATATATATATAATATCATAATTCCAGCACTTGAAAATTGCTTTGTCATGAAACTTGGAGTTCTGCAATTCATGAAAGATATTATGTATATTTCTTAGTGTGTATATATATATATATATATATATATATATATATATATATATATATATATAAATTAGGAGGATTCGAGATACTAATAATTAAGTAATTCATCGAGTCTAGAAGAAACCCCAACAGAATTCAGAAAGCACTGGACGACCGTTTCGCCCTGTATTTGGGAATCATCTCAGTGCGAATCCACTACCGAGAATTGAAACCCTGACAATTACGTTATCAGGCAAACGTCATACCAACTGTTCCAACATAAGTGTTATAACATGACTACAAGTGATAACTTGATAAAACACCAGAAGGGTTGAAACTAAATGGCTATTTTTGTAGTTATGTTATAATTTTTAAATAAATATTATTATTCACCATATTTTGTACTAAGCACGTTTTTAAAAATAGTGTTTTTGGTTACTGGAAGTTTATTCCATCTATACCAACCTTGTATTCATATATATATATATATATATATATATATATATATATATATATATATATATATATATATATATATATATATATATATATATATATATATATTGAGTCTAGCATGAAACAGCCTGTCACTTCTAAGTGTTGACGTCAATGTTCACTTTTATATTTACATATGCTCTATCTCTGATATTGAGCACTTTATCCCATAAATATAGCACATCTTAAAACTATATATATATATATATATATATATATATATATATATATATATATATATATATATATATATATATATATATATGTTACACATTATGAAATAGACAAAGTCCGACAATTATTTTAAGACATTTCTTATGTTTATACGTTCTTTTTATAGATACAAATATTTAAGTAAATGTTTTGTTTATAATAAATTCAGGCCGGTAAATTTCGTTAATACTGTTTATTATAAACAGAGCATTTACTTAAATATCTGTATCTATAAATAGAACATATAAACAAAGATTTTATAAAAAATGTCTTTATATATATATATATATATATATATTCTTTTATTTGATTTTAAACAGTTTTTTCTTGCTTTTCATTTCCAATCTTTGCACCTTCACACATTTTTACTTCTTTTCTGCTCTCTTACATTTTCAAATTCCTGCTTATTATTATGAAAGTTTGTCGGCGAAGAATCAAGCTTATACTCGATTTGATCTTGCATAGGAACAAAGTTGATCCTCTGAATCTATTGTCATACCAACACACATAAGAATAATAGAATAGATCACAAGGGTTTGGAGTTGGGCCATATACTACATTGATCGCATTCATGATAACATAAATACTCATACATACAAACAAGTAGAATAACAGTAAAGATCAAAAAAGGCCTGGGACAGATATCACATTTTGATCCTGGAAATAAATACTACACTTTGATCCCACGTAGAAAAGAATAGTCCTTCATACAAACAAACAGATGAAAAAATCAATCAGAATGACCAGGAATGGTGCAGATACTTTACACTTAGTATTTATTTCTTGCCATTGTTATGATAATCAAACTTAGTCGCCGTAGATATTCTACATCCACTGACTCAAAGTTGCCCGCAAACTATAGTTATTGCTCTCTTTATGCTAATTACGAATTATCTAAACCAATCCTATTACATCTCCCTGAATCTTTTTGGTTTCATGCACTGTGTGGATCTACAGCTTCTCCTACATTCCCTCCCCCTCTCACTGGTTTCATGAGTATTTCACGTTATGGGGGACCTTTATCTAGTTCTTTTATTCTCAGTGTCCTATGTTTCTTACTCGGAGTCTTCCAAAGAACTTTGATCGTCCATTGATTACTCTTACTCCACTTTACTTCGTCGTAATTTTGGCTAACTCTTAACTGGTCTGCATAGACAACAATATTTTTACTCTTCTTGCATATTAATGCCGTGTTGTATCTTTTTTTGCAATATGAAATTCACCTTTTCAGTCTCGTTTTCTTTATTTCTTTTGTACCATATGCTTTCATTAATAGAATAAGACATGATTAATGGAGCTCTAATCTGTCTGATCATTAATGCAGACGGGCTCTCTAATCTGTCAGCATGTGGTATCGTTTTGTAACTCAACAATAATCTTGGTAGGAAAGTTTCAGTCTTTTCTTGCTGAAAAGAAAATGCTTTCAATCCCATCTTTATTGTTTGAACTATTCGTTCAGCATTCTCAGGGTGGTAAGGAAGTGTTTTATATAGGACACTGCCAATCTTCCTTAACCACGATCATAGACTTTCGTCACAGAATTCGGGAGCATTATCAGTTACTAAAGTTTATGATACTCTATTTCTGGCAAATATTATGCGCAATATTTGTTTTACATCAATAGATTTTTTTTTATCTTGACCTTGGAAATTCAGGCCAGGCGGAAAAAGCGTCAACCAGTATTAGACATTGTAGAGAACCGTGTGGGTTAAAGAGTTGTTAGGTTAGAAACACGTGATGTTTATTCCTGCTAGAAGAAGGCTCAACAATAAGAACAATGGCGGACTCAAGTTGAGTCCAACCGGAGATGTAAAGAAAAGAAACAAGAGCGAAATATATATGTCAACAAATATATGTATTAAGCAACAAGATTTACAAGTGACAACGACATTAACATTTGTGTATGAACGTAAAGAGTTTGTATTTTGGTGAATGTTCGTACGTACGTGTATGTGTGTTTAATGGCATTTTTCCACAAGTGGGCAAAAACGCTGATCTCCGTGAGAGATTACATTTTTAAACGTGTCCGCTGAAATGCAAAGTAGAAAAGAGAACGAGGCAAGAAGTTGCCCAGTATTTATAGTGTAGGGAGAGCGACCCCTAGTGAACAATTAGGGAATTAAGGAGGAGCTAACTCCGACAATATAAACCTACCCCATTAACTTGTACATGATTCATATGAACTCCAGACGATGGTTCTGTTTCCTTAGGCCAAGCGTGTAACTTATTATGGAGAAAATTCTTTATTTCTGTACATTGAGGCCATTTGCGTACGTAATTCTCCACATCTCGGGTGTGTCCCGGCCACCACACTTCCAGTTTTAACCGTTTTTGTATAACGGTTATCCCACAATGCACATCATCATGTACACTTTTAATTACTACTTTTCTACATTTTTTCAGTGGAACGACTAAATCCCCACTACAATTTCAATGCGACCATTTTCTATTAATAGTTTGTGTCTTTTTTTCTTTGTATGGTCCTTCTGCTTTTGAACAATTACTCTGTTTATTGTTCCTTATTCTAGATAATCTTGTAACGTCTCCATAACTAGTCTATTTATGGGCAAAACACTCGTTGCCATCCAATGCAAAAATTCATCCTCAACATTTTTTTATGTTTTTTCCGTTTTGTTCCTTTTCAAATTGTAGTCGGAACAATGCGTCTATGTATTGTATCGCGTTTTCTTTCACGTATTCTGTATCATAATCAAAAGCCATTAACTTCATAGCCCATCTTAATATTCTGGATGATGTAATATTCGGCAATTCCTTCCTAGGATGGAATATAAATTCTAATGGCTTATGATCGGATCCCAGCAAAAAATTTTATCCTAATAAAAATTGTCTTTCTCTGGTCATACTCCATACAATCGCAAATGCATCCTTTTCAATATTAGAGTGGTTCAATTCAGCTGGTGTCAATGTCCTAGAAAGATAATTCACCGAGTGCCCTTCCTGGGACAAAATTGCCGATACAGTCTGGCTACCCGCTCTGTGGTTAATGCAACATCTTTTTTAGGGTCAAAAATCTAGACCACGGTTTTTTTTAGATAGAACTTCTTTTAATTTAATGAAGGCTGTTTCGTGTGCCCTACTCCATTCAAATTCTTTATTCCTCTTTCGCTACTCAGAAGTATTTTGACAAGAATTTGCTATAAAAATTGGCTAATCCGAGAAATGATTCCAATTCTTTTTTATTAGTTGTAGAAAATACATTTAATATTTTTTGTTTTAACGTCAGGTCCGGCGAAGTACCGTTTTATGAAATTTGGTAATCCAGGAATGTTAATTCTTCGCAATTAAATATAAACTTACTTTCGTTTATCGTCATCCCTGCCTTCTTCGACTAATCGATTACAAATTTAGTTTTTTGTTTCAATTCTTCTTCAATGGCGGCACCTAAACATATATTGTCCTATTTTCTGCTCTCCCCACTAACAAATTTTCCATGGCTTTCTGAAAAATCTCTGGCTGTCTTAATTCCAAATGGTAAGCAGAACCATCTAAGTAAGCCTAGTGGGTGTTTATTGTTGATGATTTCCTCAAATTCGTCATCTATTTGAATTTGGCGGTACCCATTTTTTAAATCAAGTTTCATAAAATATTTCATTCCTGCCAGAGGATGTAGTATATTTATGTTTGGAATAAGGTAGGAATCCGGAAAAATCTTCTGATTTATGCCTACTTTGTAATCCTCGCAAATTCTAAAATCACCATCAGGTTTTCTTAAAACCACAATAGACGATGTTCATTTGCTCTCTCCAGGTTCTACATATTGAAGAATGCCTTCTTCCACCATTTTTCACATCTTATCAATTACCATTACCTTTATATGAATGGGAAGCCCAACTGCTTTTAAAATACGATGGATTGATATTTCTTTTCAACTTAAGGCTCGCTTTATAATTTTTTAATATCCCAGTTTCGGGAATTCTCATATTCATAGCATTAAGTGAACATGTGCTATTAATATTTATCAATTCAGTTCTACTAAACCGTGACTTTTCATACAGTTTACGACCATATTAGTGACGGTTTCAAATCTATTGTTTGTTTCAAAAGTGCTTAATGTTAATCTTAATAAGCTTTTAATTTTGGTTTCGATAATTGTTCCCCAAAATTCTTTGGAATAACGGCCACTTCGCTTACAGTGTCAACTTTCGTTTTGAAGTCTACACCGTTTAATTTAATATTTGTGAAGGTGTTCTTTTTGTTTCTCATTTCTATTGAAAAATCGTTTGTTTGACTTTTTACATCGTTGTGTATTATTTCGACAGTTTTTACATAGGTGTCTCGCCATCATAATACTTGAAAGTGTTTTTTTGTTTTTTGCACTTATGTCCATGCTGGACATTTCTTTTTCTTTGATTCATGTTTATAGTTGCAATATCTGCATTTTATCATTTTTCTTTTTATCACTCTTGGGGACACATGGATAAAGGGCGTTGGTTAGATCAAGTGAAAGAACCCAAAGAATGTGAGTTCAATACCTGGTTAAGGCGGTGGAGAACTTGGAGAGGGGAATTAAAAGGAGATAACTGATGACTGACATCCATTAGACATGACACGTGGAACTAGAACAGTCTACCCCAGAGAGCGAAATAAAGGGTTCAGTTCAACATTTCAACTACTCGAAGAAGGCTGGAGCGTACAACGGTCGAAATGTTGTAATAAATATGGCGACAAAGATGAGGACAATAGTCCAAATAATGTAAATAGTGTACATAATACCTCATCTCAGAAATATAGACAGCTAGCCCAAAGCCAGTTTTACATGGGGAGCCCAAGCACATGCACCTGGGATAACACCAAAAATTGCCCAGTCCTAACATCCAATGTTGTGCGGGTGACGATATTCCACCAACCCTCTCTCTGTGGTCTAGTGGGGGAGGTGCTGACATAGGGTTGGAAACCCCGGGACCAGGCATCCCTCATTTATTTTTTGTTGTATTTTGTTCGACGGCAGAAACATAATTGAGAGATAGAAGGCAGATTGTATTTACTTGCCGCCTTAAGCTGACAGGGTGTGGCACAAGATCAGTTTAATGTGGGGAGTTCTAGTGCGTGCACTCGAGCCAGTTCCAAAAATAGTTACGCTCCCAAAACCGTTGCACGTGCAGGCATTGGTATTACTACCAATTTCCCCGCTTTAGTGCAATGAGGAGGTACTGCCGTGGGCAGATATTCTCTATAATATTTACAGTTGCGCTCTCTCCGAAGACAGAGACACAATTGAGAGATAAAATGTAGGTTGTCCGTCTGAAGGCAGATACTACACTTTGATCTTATGTAGAAAAGCAAACAAGTAGAAAACTGGTAAATATTAAAAGAGTTTGGAACCGAACATATACCATATATACTCTTGTAACGCGCAATGTTTATTTTAAATACAGCTGTAGTTTTTGACTAGAGTAAATGGATATATAGTTTGGTCATCAGTGTAGCCAGGGCCAGCAGTACATACGCTAATTTTATATCTCGTGTATGATGCGACAGTCTTAAAATTTTGTTCAAAATGATGTCTTCAAAAGCTCGTATGATACACGAGTATATATGGAACTTCAATTGTTATTTATCCCCCCACCGCTCAAAGAAAGGCAGATACTACACTTTGATGCAATGTAGAAAAGTATGATGGTCGTACATACACAAGTAGAAAAATGAGACAGATTTAAAGGTCCTGCGATTGGAAATAGTTACTACAGTTTGATCCGATGTAGAAAAGCATAACGATGGAACATAAAAAAAGAAGCAGAATAATAGATAACAAAAGAATGAAGCCTTAAATCTCTCTTCTTATATTTGCTGTTTTTCACCTTTCTCTCTTTGAGTTCTCTAGTTTCACAAAGAATATGGCTGATCTCTGCCCACTTTGAAGATGACACCATGGGTATTTCATTAACTGAAACCTTAACTCGGCGACGAGAATGAAAAGTTAACATGGACTCAGTTTGAACTGCCTTCTTGCTCCTCTCTGCCATGTCATCCGCTGAAGATCTCATTATTGTCTCTCATGACACAAAAGAGTTCTGCTCCTATGAAGAAAGCTTCCACAGCCTCATACAAAAATACGCAGTCATGTTGACACAGATGCATACACAACCAGCTTTATCCATTTTTCGGTGAAACATATAAAGATGCTAATTTGTTTTAAGTGCGCACGCTTATCAACAAAAGGCGAAAGGGATGGAGAAAACGGTAATTTTGGAAAGGCAATTACATAATTTATGGTTTGGTCCAGAAAAGAAGAAATTGTATGAGTGGTAAACATGGCAATGGTTTCTGTGATTCGCAATCTCTGGAAATACACGAAGAGAAAACATATCATTAAGAATAATCTAAGAATATTTAAAAGAAGGAATAAAAATTCTCTACTTCAGTGACCTGGTAATTTCCTAGCAGTTTATTTCAGGTCATCATGTGGACAAATATTGAAGATATTACTAGGGAGCGTCAAAAGATGAAAGCGAAATATTAGAATAAGATAGCGATATACTGGGAGGTAAAAGTAATTGTTAGATTAAGCTTTGAACCGTTGTATCTTAGAAATGATTAAAGTGTTATGATCCCGAAGGATGGCGATATTTCATCATTCTAAAAATAATCTTGCCATCAGTGATAATATAAAAGAAGAATATTTCATCAGAATTATAAAAACGACCCTTCTACCATAAGATAGTCAGTAGAGTATTGTAGACTAGGGTACCCATAGCAGTAGTCAGTAGATGAGTAAACAAGCAGTAGTAACAGTACAGAAACACACGTCTGCCAGTGCTCCGGGATATATCGAAAACAGACGATTTTAAATGCATCCTCACAAACGAAATTCTCGGAACCAAACCAAGTAAACACCGAGGACATTTTTACCCACACCATAGCAATATTCTGTAATTCATATCACAAAAGAAAATATAAATTCTTTTATTTATGTCAACACGTGTCTCAACATTTTATTGTTGTTATCGTTGTATGTTTATGCCTTTTAATTTCTGTCATTAATATCAACTCCACTACAGTCAACAAATAATAACAAAGGGGAAATAATACATCAACACCTAACTTACCTACCCTATTACAAAAGATATCTTATTAGAATTCTCCGAGGTTTTTATAATACTATTGGACTTTGCTTTGAGCAATAAGAATGTATAATTACTCTACAAACTTAACAGAAGAATCGTGATGAAATCGATCAGTAACGAAAATGACATGTTCATCATTAATTCTTCATAGCTGAGGATTAGATGATCATGAAGGATTGAAATGAAATTCAAATATATAACTATATTATTCCAGGATCATTTTCCAACTGATTCAAACTGATCTTCGCCCTCTCTAAGCTTCTAACTTTCTGTCCTGGTGCCTCACCCGTTTCACGTACGATTTCATTTTCAAGACTTTTTTCACTGCTCTTTGGACTGTTATAGTTGAAACTCCTCTCTCACATGGCAAACGCCTTTTATGAATTGAGTTGGATCTTTTCTAATTGATCTCTTATCTCTCTTCCTGTTGTGACCTCCTGATCTAATTTTCCTCTCTACTGTTTCCTCTTTTTTTAAACATTCACCAATCTCTTGATGATTCTTGAATGAACTTTGAAGATGGAAACCAGAGTATGAATGTTTGTACTATTACTGAACGCTTGAATGATCTATTTCCTCTCACCATTGCTCATTTGGGAAGACGTAGTGGGGCTGACACAAAACGACTTTAACCTCCTCTCTTGCTAGCTGAATAACTCAAAGGGTTTTTCAGTGATTCTTGTGACAAATGGCGTTAAGATGGCTAAACGTCTTATCTGAAAACAGAAAAAAGAAACTCAATTAATTTAGTGGTTTTTAGATATTAAACATTTTGTGGGAAGGACAATTATCCCATACTGTTACACGATTTGGACAACTTTGCTTTTACACACATTCTCTCTCTCTTTCTTTATATATATATATATATATATATATATATATATATATATATATATATATATATATATATATATATTTGTATTTTCCAAGATCTTGGTGATTAAATTGAAAGATTGCTTGTTTTTTAAACTTTCTTTTAACATTTCTTTTTCGAACTAGTGCTATATCCTTTTTTTTTTTATTATTAATAATTTCACCCCAAGCAAGGGAACAAAACTGCTAAGAGGCAAGGGGTACCCAAGTGTTAGAGAAAAATATAATAATATAATGGAGAGAAGCAAGAATTAAGAAGATAGAAGATAACGATTGACATTGCATTTAAATTTTTGAAGATCAAAGGCAATAAAGCCACTAGGGCGCTACAGGTTACTGAGTGTTAGAGAATATGCGAAAAAACTACCATTAAGAGTTGAGATCCCAAAAAAAGAGGAAAGTTCATCAGAACAATGAAAAATTTTATAGAAAAAGCAGAAGGAAGCTATGTTACTGCAGTGGGAAAGGGAAAGACAAGATGCCAGGCCAGGACTGATAATATTGCAGATTCTCCTTTGTATTTAATCAAGAATTTTTAAATATATATCAGAAGCACCAGATCAAATGTGGAAGCAATATTCAATGCATGGAGGAATGGTAGAATTATAAATGTCTAAGATTGAATGTCATATATTGCTTATATACAAGGACATGGGTAAGAATCAGACTGCCACCAGTCTTTTTATCTATCTATCTATCTATCTATCTATCTATCTATGTGTCTCTCTGTCTATCTATCAATCTATTTCAGTCTGTATATTACCTCTCTCTCTCTCTCTATTTTGGTCTGTTCATTATCTATCTATCTATCTATCTAAGTCTATTAATATCTTCCTCTCTATCTATGTTTCTATGTCTCTATGCATTTTTTGGTCTTTTCATTATCTACCGATCTATCTATCGATTTTGGTTTATTCACTATCTATCTATTATGGTCGGTCTATTATCACTCTCTCTCTCACTTTCTATTTTAGTATCTATCTATCTATCTGAATTCACTTAAATCATTCTCTTATTACCCATACAACATATAAAGGAATCAAAGAGGCAAGTTTGAATTCCTGTTGGGTTTTTTACAATTACTTATGAGCAAATAGCACTGGAAAAATTATGAATTAATTTCTTCTTCGAACCCACCTATCAATAAATAATGGAAATGAGTGACTGTATTGCTTTAGATAGCAACCAGTCTAGGAGAAAGACAACTCTGAATTCAAAACCTCAAACCATATGTTAAATAGCCTCATCAACCCACAATTGGCCAAGCATAGTTGGTACGTTTACACTCCTGAGGACATAGTTAATCAAGGAGGGGGTTGCTCTAACAGGATTGAGAAAGACCTGGATTTGGAATGTTTTGAATGGAAAGTGTGATGAAAATCTGATGCAATTATGGATGATGCAATATTTTTCAAAGCCAAACAAATTTCATCGTACACCCTGAAAATAGATTCGTATTACTGCACACCATTTCAAATAATCTAATCTGAGAAAAAATAGAAATCGATTACGCCCCGTCACTCCAGTGGGTCTAAAAATGCCCGTATAACTAAAGAAAGGAAACTAAAGTGGTTGTTTGAATTAATTTGGACGAAGGTGAATGTTTGATGAGATGCTCTCTTGTTTTTGTTTTTTATTTTAATTGAGAATCTATATGTTGGTTTGTTAAAGTGTCTTAATAAGGAAAATGGAGCATATTTTCCTTATAAAGACTCTTGAATGCACAGGCAACTAGATGTGTTTATAAAGACTCTTGAATGCACAGGCCAGTAGATGTTTTTATAAAGACTCTTGAATGCACAGGCCATCAGATGTGTTTATATAGAATCTTGAATGCACAGGCCGTTAGATGTGTTTATGAAGACTCTTGAATGCACAGGCCTTTAGATATGTTTATAAAGATTCTTGAATGCACAGACCAGTAGATGTGACTCTTGAATTCACAGGCCAGTAGATGTGTTTAAAAATACTCTTGAATGCACAGGCTATTAGATGTGTTTATAAAGACACTTGAATCCACAGGCCAGTAGATGTGTTTCTAAAGACTCTTGAATGCACGGGCCAGTAGATGTGTTTATAAAGACTCTTGAATGCACAGGCCAGTAGATGTGTTTATAAAGACTCTTTAATGCACAGGCCAGCTGATGTGTTTACAAAGACAGTTGAATGCACAGGCCATTAGATGTCTTTATAAAGATTCTTGAATGTACAGGCCAGTAGATGTGTTTATAAAGACTCTTGAATGCACAGGCCATTAGATGTGTTTATAAAGACTCTTGAATGCACAGGCCAGTAGAGGTGTTTATACAGATTCTTGAATGCACAGGCCATTAGATGTGTTTATAAAGACCCTTGAATGCTCAGGCCAGTAGAATTGTTTATAACTACTCTTGAATGCAATAGACAGTAGATGTGTTTACAAAGATTCTTGAATGCACAGGCCAGTATATGTGTTTATAAAGACTCTTGAATGCACAGGCCAGTAGATGTGTTTATAAAGACTCTTGAATGCACAGGCCAGTAGATGTGTTTATAAAGACTCTTGAATGCACAGGCCAGTAGATATGTTTATAAAGACTCTTGAATGCACAGGCCAGTAGATGTGTTTATAAAGACTCTTTAATGCACAGGCCAGCTGAAGTGTTTACAAAGACAGTTGAATGCACAGGCCATTAGATGTGTTTATAAAGACACTTGAATGTACCGGCCAGTATATGTGTTTATAAAGACTCTTGAATGCACAGGCCAGTAGATGTGTTTATAAAGACACTTGAATGCACAGGCCATTAGATGTGTTTATAAAGTCTCTTGAATGCACAGGCCAGTAGATGTGTTTATAAAGACTCTTGAATGCACAGGTCAGCAGATGTGTTTATAAAGACCCGTCAATGCTCAGGCCAGTGGATGTTTTTATAAATACTCTTGAATACAAAAGACAGTAGATGTGTTTATAAAGACTCTTGAATGAGCAGGCCAGTAGACATGTTTATAAAGACACTTGAATGCACAGTCCATTAGATGTGTTTATAAAGACTCTTGAATATACAGGCCAGTAGATGTGTTTATAAAGACTCTTGAATGCACAGGCCAGTAGATGTGTTTGTAAAGATTCTTGAATGCACAGGCCATTAGATGTGTTTATAAAGACTCTTGAATGCACAGGCCAGTAGATGTGTTTATAAAGACTCTTGAATGTACAGGCCAGTAGATGTGTTTATAAAGACTCTTGAATGCACAGACCAGTAGATGTGTTTATAAAGACTCTTGAATGCACAGGCCAGTAGGTGTGTTTATAGAATCTGTTGAATGCATAGGCCAGTATATGTGTTTATAAAGACTCTTAAATGCACAGGAAAATAGATGTGTTTATAAAAACTCTTGAATGCACAGGCTAGTAGATGTGTTTATAAAGACTCTTGAATGCACAGGCCAGTAGATGTGTTCATAAAGACTCTTGAATGCACAGGCCATTAGATGTGTTTATAAAGACTCTTGAATGCACAGGCCAGTAGATGTGTTTATAAAGTCTCTTGAATGCACAGGCCATTAGATGTGTTTATAAAGACTCTTGAATGCACAGGCCAGTAGATGTGTTTATAAAGACTCTTGAATGCACAGGCCATTAGATGTGTTTATAATGATTCTTGAATGCACAGGCCATTAGATGTGTTTATATTTATAAAGACTCTTGAATGCACAGGCCATTAGATGTGTTTATAAAGACTCTTGAATGCACAGGCCATTAGATGTGTTTATAAAGACTCTTGAATGCACAGGCCAGTAGATGTGTTTATAAAGTCTCTTGAATGCACAGGCCATTAGATGTGTTTATAAAGACTCTTGAATGCACAGGCCAGTAGATGTGTTTATAAAGACTCTTGAATGCACAGGCCATTAGATGTGTTTATAATGACTCTTGAATGCACAGGCCATTAGATGTGTTTATATTTATAAAGACTCTTGAATGCACAGGCCATTAGATATGTTTATAATGACTCTTGAATGCACAGGCCAGTAGATGTGTTTATAATGACTCTTGAATGCACAGGCCAGTAGATGTGTTTATAAAGACTCTTGAATGCACAGGCCATTAGATGTGTTTATAAAGACTCTTGAATGCACAGGCCAGTAGATGTGTTTATAAAGACTCTTGAATGCACAGGCCATTAGATGTGTTTATAAAGACTCTTGAATGCACAGGCCAGTAGATTTGTTTATAAAGTCTCTTGAATGCACAGGCCATTAGATGTGTTTATAAAGACTCTTGAATGCACAGGCCAGTAGATGTGTTTATAAAGACTCTTGAATGCACAGGCCATTAGATGTGTTTATAATGACTCTTGAATGCACAGGCCATTAGATGTGTTTATATTTATAAAGACTCTTGAATGCACAGGCCATTAGATGTGTTTATAATGACTCTTGAATGCACAGGCCAGTAGATGTGTTTATAATGAATCTTGAATGCACAGGCCAGTAGATGTGTTTATAAAGACTCTTGAATGCACAGGCCATTAGATGTGTTTATAAAGACTCTTGAATGCACAGGCCAGTAGATGTGTTTATAAAGACTCTTGAATGCACAGGCCATTAGATGTGTTTATAAAGACTCTTGAATGCACAGGCCAGTAGATGTGTTTATAAAGTCTCTTGAATGCACAGGCCATTAGATGTGTTTATAAAGACTCTTGAATGCACAGGCCAGTAGATGTGTTTATAAAGACTCTTGAATGCACAGGCCATTAGATGTGTTTATAATGACTCTTGAATGCACAGGCCATTAGATGTGTTTATATTTATAAAGACTCTTGAATGCACAGGCCATTAGATGTGTTTATAATGACTCTTGAATGCACAGGCCAGTAGATGTGTTTATAATGACTCTTGAATGCACAGGCCAGTAGATGTGTTTATAATGACTCTTGAATGCACAGGCCAGTAGATGTATTTATAATGACTCTTGAATGCACAGGCCATTAGATGTGTTTATATTTATAAAGACTCTTGAATGCACAGGCCATTAGTTGTGTTTATAATGACTCTTGAATGCACAGGCCAGTAGATGTGTTTATAATGACTCTTGAATGCACAGGCCAGTAGATGTGTTTATAAAGACTCTTTAATGCACAGGCAATTAGTTGTGTTTATAAAGACTCTTGAATGCACAGGACAGTAGATGTGTTTTGTAGAGTTATTGTGGTGTAATGGAATCGGAGAGCCAAGTTTGATTTCTGGTCAAGTTTGTTGTATTCACTTATGTGCAAATAATCTTTGGAAAAGTATTAATCAATCTCTTCTTTCCGTACCCCAGCTATGAGTAAACAGCAGAACAGACTGGGTTCTATAGCCTTGGGTGGCAATCAGTCTAGGCGAAGATCAACTATGAATTCCATATGAAGTCTACTTAACCATTTGAAAAATGAACAATGCGAAAATTGAAATATTTTTCTTTTTATTTCTATTTTTCTCATTCTCTGAAGAAGCTTTAATATAATTGAAACATGTTGGATTTATAAATGTTTGCTATTTATTCATTATCTTATCATTCTGTTGGAATCTGATTCGTGTTTGATATCAGTACAACTCTGAATACAAAACCTCCATGTATGGGTTAAATAGCCTCACCAACCTGCAACTGACCAAGCATGGTGAGTGCAGTCACACTCCTGAAGACATGATCAATCAGGAAGGGGTTCCTCCAGCAGGTGTGAAAGGGCCCTCAATTTGGATTTGGATATAAGGGTCTGTGAGGTTTTAATTCCAAAGTGAGATGGAGGAGGTGGTGGTGGTGTGTGTGTGTGTCGGGGGGGTGGGGTCATTGTTTATGGTACCTTTAACAATAACAACTGCTATGGCTTCTTTTAACAAGGAAGACATCGAAAGGTAACAAAGGATCAGTGTTGTATTTTTTATCATTTAATTGTGCCTTTACGTCCTGTTATTAAGTGCAGGGTAGTTGGTTCCAGTGTAGAAGTTATACACTCCTTGGGTAGGCATTAACTTGCAGCAAAAAGCCTACATCTCTATTACTTGAAGTACAAACCAATCTCATCCTGATAATTAATTTAGTAACTAAATCTATCCCTGCCAACAATCAGCAGCATTAAAGAATTTGAATTAAAAGAAAATTTATTTTATTATTAGCCTTTTTTATGATATACCTTTTAAAAAGATTGATTTATTTTTACGACTTATCAACACTTTTTGGGTTATTTAAACCTGAAATTGATTATAAGAATAAATCTTTTTTTAAGATTACAGCAAAAATTTTTATTAGAATAACAATAATTTTTTTTCTAGATGCAAGTTCTACTATTTAATCCATAACTGGAGAAGGAGATGAATTAATACCTTTCCCAAGGATATTTGTGTGGAAATGAATCTAACAAACCTGACTGGAAAATCAAAATTGGATTTTTTCATTCTGAGCCGCTATCCATTGTATTGACCACACATTCTTCTTTGAAAAGACTCAGTTGTTGCTAGTACCATGTAACCTAATACAACCAGGAGAGGAGATGGGCACTGCCCAGTAATGAATTACACCACATGTCTATCATTTAAAAGGTAAAGAAAAATCTCTTTTTTTCATTATTATTACTTTTGGTATCACCCCATGCAAAGCAGTAAAGCCACTAAAACACAAGGGGTTATATGCCGTGTAAGAATTAGAAACAGATATATTAATAATGAGTGGGAAGAGGAAAGTGTAATCAGGTGGACAGTAGATAGCGATTGATATTGTGTTCAAATTTTTGCAGATTAAAGTTCGCTGGATGGCACGGAGCTGGAAGGAATTTCTACAAGCAAGACGTGCAAGAAAAGAAACTGTTAGCATAGAACTTAAGGTTAGCTGGCTCAACTGTAAATGAATGTGATCTTGATGCAATTTTAGTATTGTGCTCAAATTAAAAAAGTTTAGGTATCATAGCAAAGAGCTAATCCGAAAGAATTTCAATGAATGTATTTATAGAAAAACATGGTTGGGCAACATTACGGCAAAATGGGAAAGTGACTGAAGCTGAGCTGCCAGATCAGGACCAATAATATTGCTGATTCTTTGGATTTTATCAATGTGCTCAGGGTAAATAGCAGGGTCAGTGGACCATATGTGGCAGCAATATTCTAAGCATGGATGAATGGTAGACTTATAGATATGTAAGATAGATTCTGGAGAGAAAATTTGTCTTGTATGACACAGTGAACAAACTTTCCTAGCAGATGACATAGCAATGGATTCAATATATTCTCTCCACTTCAAGTCAGCTGAGAACATTAGCTCGAGAAGGTGCAACAAGTCACTTTCCTGGATGATAGAATCAGCCATGCTGATAGAAATCAGAGAGAGAAAATGCTAAACTTATTGTGCAAGGACTCTCTCCCCCCCACTCTCTCTCTCTTTCTCTCTCTCTCTCTCTCTCTCTCTATATATATATATATATATATATATATATATATATATATATATATATATATATATATATATATGTAGTCATGGAGGGATAGTCTTATGGATAAGGGAAACTCAAATGAGTTCCACCAAGGAATATGTGATCGAGTAACACTATATCAAGTCTAATTTGTGACCTCTTCATCACTGAGGTCTGTTGGTACAGTTGGTATGGCATTTACCTCCTATCATGACTGTTCGGGTTTCAATTCTCAGTAGTGGATGCGCACTGCTGATGAGTCCCAAATATAGGACAAAATGGCTGTCCAGTGCTTTCTGCATTCAGTTGAGGTTTCTTCTAGACTCGATGAATTACTTAATTGTGGTTATTTCAAATCCTCCTAAGTGTATATATATATATATTTAAACATATTTTTAAATATAACCGACAATTAATGTCTATTATGTCTGATCATGAGCCACTCTAATGTTCGTATGTTTGCTTTAATTTCAAGTGAAAATAAAGACAAAAATTTGGATATTTTTAATTAAGTTGGTCCATGAGCCATCTGTAGAGTAGTTATATAGGCATTTAAACAAAGATATTCACCATCAAAGATAATATTTTGTTTTTTATGTTGACATAGAAGATTTCTATATGACAATAATGGTCACGGAATAGCATGTCGTAAGTTCATGATAACATAGAACCGCATCTTGATCTTACGATCTGAGTCTGCTATTCCATATATATATATATATATATATATATATATATATATATATATATATATATGTAACATGTAAAAACATTTTAAGCTAGGCTAAAATATTTTTGAGTCAAATTCATTCACTGTCATACTTTTCTAACAGCTCAAGACAAAAAAGCTCACAAGAATATTAACATCCAGAATTTCATAGACTGGAAATTCATTGAGCAAATGTGAAGCAAGTTTCTTTAGAGGCCTTTTGATATATATATCTTTTTATTTTTTTTTTTTTACTGGAAACTAAAAGAAATTGCAAAGAAATCAATTGATTGAAATGGAAAAATGCTAAAACCAGTGTGCAAGGCACTCCATTTCAAGCATGGGTCAATTAAACCTTTCGGTATTTTCCTCTGGGTATGAGAAGAGAAAAACGCTTCTCAATTGCTAGCCTCTGGCATGTATGAAGTTGTGATGGCTTTTCTAAATTGCCAATTTTGTAAACAATACACGATAGATAGATAATGAAGAGACCAAAATAGATAGATAGTGAAGAGAGAAGATAGATAGTGATGAAACATGAAATATAGAGAGATAGATAATGAAGTGACGAAAATAGATAGATAGTGAAGAGAGATAGATAGATAGTGATGAAACATGAAATATAGAGAGATAGATAATGAAGTGACGAAAATAGATAATGAAGAGACCAAAATACATAGATAGATAGACAGTGAAGAGAGCTAAATAGATAGATAGTGATGAAACATGAAATATAGAGAGATGAAGTGACCAAAATAGATAATGAAGAGACCAAAACAGATAGATAATGAAGAGGCTAAATTTGATAGATAAATAGATAGGTAATAAATAGATAGATAGATAGATAATGAGCAGACTGAAATATTAGGTTGGCGCAAAAATAATGACGTAATAACGTCGTTTTTTGACGTTAAAAAATACGTCAAAAAACGACATTATTACGTCATTGTTTTTGCACCAACCTAATAAATAGATGGACACAGTTTTAAACCATTTCAAAATGCACCTTTTCTTTGTTAAAACTCTTGAATGCACATGCTGGTAGATGTAATTCACACTGTTAAATATATATATAAATCCACTAAAATATGTTTAGATAATAAGAAGTATGTATTAGGTTGGTGCAAAAATAATGACATAAGAATGTCGTTTTTTACGTTAAAAATACCTCAAAAAACGACATTATTACGTCATTATTTTTGCACCAACCTAATATAGATCTGAACTAGTTACTAATTTAAGTAACAAAGACAGTTTAATTTCTTTATTGTACTTTCCACTTTTTGAATAAGATATTGCACATTGATATCAAAATTGTGAATAAACTGTCAACAGTTTATGTTTTGTTCAGCTTATGTTCAAATACTTTCAACTGACTCAGTCATAATGAAGAAATGAGTGTTGTCAATGTGGTAGACAAAATTTTGTTTGCTCAACCCCAGTATTCAAATCAGCCCCCCATTATGCCATATGTAACATTTAAATGGAGATCATTTGCCAAAGAAAAGATTTTAATGGATTACTGTTATTTTGTATTTGCATTTGTTGTAACCTCAGAAAAGTTACTGAATAAAATAATCACAAGAAATTTGGTAATGAACGATAATACTTAGAACAAGAACAACACATATAAGATTCACCAGCAGTGCATAGAAGTAATCAACTGCTAGAAGTGAGTGAAGTGAATTCCACAATGAATCTCCAACTGCAGGATATCTGCCAACCACTCCATGAGGTCAGATGTGGCCCAAGGCCGAATTTAATGTGGTGTATCCGAGTCCATAGGCTTGGCCAAAAATTCCCTGTAGGCCCTGTATAAAATGGAATCAGGTAGCTGTTTCCTGAGATGAGACTCTGCCCATCGACATAGCCTTGCCTGGGGATCCTCTCTGCCCGGAGGTAGATAGTTTGACTAGTACAGCCGGAGACAAATCTTGAACTGCAGACCAACATACAGTATTTACTACTTTATTTATGTGAATGGGGCAATACACATTATCATTCATAGGTATGCTACAACAGCTTTAAATATTTTATGTACACATCAATCTCCTGTCAACAAAGATATTTGATTTAATTAATATGGTTGTTACACCATATTCACAATGTTTCAGCCATTGTATGCTTTGGCCTTTTTCTGAAACGTTGCATCATCCACTGGATAAAAGCATTGGTTGAAGTAATCCAGTGACTTCTCAAAAAATTGTGAGTTCATTACCTGGCCCCAGCAGAGGTGAACAAAAAACTTGAAGGGTTGAATTACTAAAGGGAATTAACTAAAACTGAGATATCACAAAAAAGAAAAAAAAAGAAGCATGGCACGTGGAATTAGAACAATTTACCCCAATGTTCTAAATAAAGGGTTTCGTTCAAAATTCCAATGTATATCACCTGAAGAAGGCTGGAGCATATTGTAGGTGTTATCATTATTATTATAATTGGATAAAAATAAAATATAACATAATGATAATAATGAAAAATATAAATAAAATAAAATAATATTTAAACCTTGTTTAAAATAAATTAAATAAAAATAAAAATAATAAAATTACTCCCAGCATGCAACAAAAACTGTTCTTGCTAGAAATACGGACATCCCGCAAAAAGGCAATATATTCAATCTTTTTGCCAAGTACCCTCAGGCAGGCAATGCATGTGTATCTTCTCTCTGTGATATGACTTAAAATATTATGGAATAAATTCTCCCTTTTATCGCATGCACCATAACAGAAATGCAGTATGAAAAAATATACAGACCCATACACATAAATACATAAATAAATTTTATGAAATTAGTATAGAATTTATTATTCTTTCCCTGTTATTGTGCATGTTTACTTACCTGTTTTTATCTTCATGAAAACAAGGCTAATTCTCACTACTATGTTGTTAGTGAATACCCCACAGTACAACAGCCAAAATGTTGTGAATATGACAATAATGATGAGGACAACAGTTCAAACAACGTAAATAGTATAAGTTTCTTTTTTTGTTTTAATCATTCTACCCCTAAGCAAATTGTAAATGCCACTGATACACAGGGGGTTACACAGAGTGAAAGTGAGAGAAAAAAAACTGGGTGTAAGGGTGGCATTGAGGAAAGGATAAAAGGTGAACAGGATTCAAGAAGACAGAAGATTGTTGTTATGGTCATTTACCCACGCATGCATGGACTCTCCCGGCTATAAATAGGAGCAGGTACTGCCTTTTGGACGATGGAAGTTTTCAGCAGTCAGCTCTGACAGTTGGACTGAACATTCTTGCTGTAACACTCTCATTTGTACATGTTTGTATTACTGTTTTCTGTTAATATATTTGTTTAACTCAATTCCTCTCTTGTGTCTTTAATTCTGGCCCTAACAAGGTCACCACAATGGTGATTGACATTACATTTAAATTTTTGAAGATTGTTGTTATCAGGGAAGCAAGTAAATGGAATGATGTTCCACAGGTGGGTAGTGCGAGAAAAGAAACTGTTGGAGTATAAGTGACGGTTGCATTTAACTATTTCAACAGTAAACAGGTGGGACCTAGATGCCAATCTAGTAGCACGGTTAAATTTATGTAGTCAGGGGCACCAGAGCATAAAGATCGTCAGACCAGTTGCCATGTAAATATTTGTAGAAAAGACAGAGGGAAGCCACATCACGTCTGTGAGAAAGTGACTGAAGTCGTGATGCCAAGTCAACATTGCAGATCCTTCTTTGGATTTTGTCAAGAACGTCAAGATGAATAGCAGGAGCACCATAACAGATATGGCAACAGTATTCAGTGCATAGATGAATGTTAGCTTTGTAAATGGTCAAGGTGGACTCTGATGAGAAAAATCTTCTGGCATGACACAGTGACCCAACATTCCTTGCAGTAGATACAGCTATTGATTCAATGTAGTCATTCCACTTCAAGTCAGTTGAAAACATAAGGCCAAGAAGGTGCAGTGTGTTGCTCTCCTGATGGTAGGCAGGAAAGTTTCTCTATGGTGGTTAAATGAGACCAGTTTAGTTTTAAAGGCATTAAAATTTACAAGCCATTTCCTGCTCCAGTTAACTACTGATTGGGGTCCTTTTCAAAAGCAGTGGTCAGGTTAACTTTGTCAGTTCTGATGGATTTGCTAATGAGACAGGAGTATCATCTGGAAAAATGCCTACTTGGGAAGTGATAACATCAAGAAGATCGTTGATTAAACTCAGAAAAAGCGCAGGATCCAGGATAGAGCCTTGAGGGACACCCGTGTTTATGTAAAAGGATCTGGAAGTGAGCCCGTTACAATAACTCATCTCAGAAATATAGTCGCCCTATTGGGCAGCGTTTAAGCTAGCTCCTTTGGAGGGGTGTTGATGAGGCCTTCAGCCCAACAATGACATTTTATGCATTGAGGACATATAAAATTTTATTAAACTTGAACAATATTTTTCAAACAATAAACAGTTTTAATCAAAACTATGATATAACTTGTCTATTTGGAACTTATTGCAAAGCTGTATGATAAAGAACATTTTTGGTTTTCCCATTTAGAGTCAGTACAAATAGCTCGTTTCCATTCCCAACCCTTGAACAACCAACATAGAGCTGGCCATGAGAACAGCAGGGTTTCATCAGATGAAGTCCAGTTACTTGGGACTTATTGTTTCACATTGCATAGCTCTCTCTCACTGTAAGGATCTCTGTTCCCAAGAGATGAGGAACCATTTTCTTGACAATTAACCTTGTTTTATTGCAAACCTTTGGTGGATTCCTCAATAGCATAACTGGCACATTTTCTTATAGTTCCAGGAGGATATATATATATATATATATATATATATATATATATATATATATATATATATATATATATATATATTAGCTTAAAAGCCACCCTTTCAGGCAGCATTTAAGCTAGCTCCTGTGTAGGGGTGCTGGTGAGACCTTTCAGCCCAACATTGACACTTTATGCATTGAGTACATATTACATTTTATTAAACTTGAACACTATTTCTCAAACAACAGTTTTCATCAAAACACTGATATAATTTGTCTATTTGGAACTTATTGCAAAGCTGCATGACAAAGAACATTTTTGGTTTTCCCATTCGGGCTCAGTACAAATAGCTTGTTTCCATTCCCAACCCTTGAACAACCAACTTAGAGCTGGCCGCGAGAAAAGCAGGGTTCCATCAGATGAAGACCAGTTACTTTCAGTGATTATCCTTGGGACTTATTGACTGACATTGCATGGCTTACTCTCACTGAAACTGAAGTCTTTTGAACTCAAAAGGAAGATCTGGAGGAATTAAGGGGATTCTTGGAATTAAAATTCTTTCCATCTTTCTTGGACCAGTAAGGATCTTTGCTTTCAAGAAAAGAAAATGAGATATTTAAAAGTTAGAGAGTCATGTCCCTTTAATTGAAAAAGTGTGATACAGATGTTTGCATTTATTATATAGATTAATGTGGGTTACTTCTTTTGTATAAGAATGACTTCTAAAATGTTGTGTCTTGCCTTGCAGTGAGGAGCATATTGTATTTTGGTATTTTCCAGTGTGGAATATAAAAAGAACTGTCCATTACAAGAAAGTTGGACATGGAAGAATGATTACATTTATTGCCAGCAACTTGATCAAGCAAACAAAGCATTATGTCGAAGGTGTCCTGATGTAGTCAACAGAAAAAGGTGTTCTCAATATGAACAAAATATCCCCCTCCTTAATTTTATAGACAATTTGTACAGATGCATGCTGGGATTTCTTCTTAACCAATGAAATCAACTATGGAAGACGCATATAAGATGCATGGGTGTATAAGACGTAACCCAATTTCCGCAGGGCAAATCAAGAAAAATTAGTAATTAGTAAAATTAATAGAATGATTAGTAAATGCTACAGCCTAGTCTATATTTATGACGTATTATTTTAGTTAAAGAAGCCATGATTACAATTAAACAAAAAATAGGAAAAAAGAACATGAGCCTTTTAAATAATGACAATAGGTATATGAAAGTTACTGTAAAGTCTAAGCTAATAGGAGTTGCCTGGTAGCTAATTTTGTCCGACTATCCTGAATTTTAAAGCTTCATATAGCATATAAGATGCAGGGGAGAATTTTAAAAGATATTTTTTAGTAAAAAACTGTGTCTTAAATGCTGTCAAATACGATATTTCTTGGTCTCACTCACCATATTTTCTTTGTCTTGAAGTCAGAAATGCTACAATCACTTGACTGTATCCTTTTTGCATGTTAATCACAATTCTTACTTTGTGAAATGTTTACCTTATTACTTTTGGTTTGCCTAGTTTTGACTTGCATATTGTTTGTTTCATATTATTTTACCCTCTGTCATTTTTCTTTTCTTATCGTTTAATGGAAACTTTGTCAGTTCCATTTGTCGAACATTTTTGTCAGTTACACTTAACTATGACCAGTTATTCTACTATTCTTAGGAAACGTTTCTTGGTTCCAATCTTGTTATGAATGACTGTAAAAAAAAAATCCACCAAGCCAAATTTATAGACAATTTGTACAGATGCATGCTGGGATTTCCTCCTAGCCAATAAGATTTGTTCATTTCATGGAATTATCCACAATATTTTTGTTTTTTCTTGTCTTGAAGTCAGAACACTGCAATCACTCATCTGTACTCTTTTTGTTTTAACACTATTCTTACTTTGTGAACTTTTACCTTATTACCGTTGCTTTGCCTGTTCTTGTCTTGTCTTATCTATCTATCTATCTATCTATCTATCTATCTATCTATCTATCTATCTATCTATCTATCTATCTATCTCAGTCTGTTCCTTATCTATCTATCTATCTATCTATCTATCTATCTATCTATCTATCTATCTATATATATATATATATATATATATATACACTGCGTGCCAAATTATTATCGAGATAACTTTTTTTCTAATATTTCAAAAACCGACCAATCAATTCACACAAAATTTTCACACAATGTTGGCAACACTGACCTGCGCAATCACTGAAATTTTCGTATTGATCTGCATAATGTAAACAAACTGGCGCCATATTTATTATCAGCACGGTGATTTGAGCGTGCCAAATTATTAGAATGGTTTAGTAAAATTCCCAGAATTGAGCAAACAAAACGTTTATTAATGTTGCACATGAATGTTTATGATCAAAAGAAGCTAATAAATAAGATAATCAAACAAATAACAGATACAAAGAAAGGCTCAGTTTTAAACAAATTAAAATAGGGAATGTGTTTTCCCTGTTTTGAAATTACTTGAAGAAGTCGACGATCCATAGAATTTGTTAATTGTAGGATGTCATCTGATGTAATGCCGTGAGATATGTCAAGAATTGCTTTCCACAACTCAGCGTTGCTCCTGAATTGTCCTCTGTTGGCATACAGTCTTCGCTTCATGATGCTCCAAAGGTTTTCGATTGGGTTCAAATCCGGAGAATTTGCTGGCCACTTCATATTTCGAGGTCCATCGAAGCCTAACTGTTTCAAATATTCAATAGTCTTGTGAGCAGCATGTTAGGGAGCATTATCTTGCATAAAATCAATGGTCCTTCTGAAGGCAACTCTTTGCCTTTTCATCCACGGTTCAAGATGCTCCTTCATAAACGCTATGTATGCATCAGCAGTAATTTTGACGCCATCTGGTAATCTCCATGGGACCACTAATGTTTTTCCAATAATACCACCCAGATCATTATGCCTCCACTGCCTTGTTGGTGTCTCAAACGTTGATGGCGATTCTGTCCATTCATTAACCAGCCTTTGCACCATCTATCTGGCCCATCAAGTGTTGCTCGAGTTTCGTCTGTGAACAAAACTTTAGAGAAGTCAATCTTCATATTGTCCTCGATCTATTTCAAGCAATTTTGAATTTGATTTCTCGTCAATGGAGGCTTCGATACAAGTTTGATTGTTGTTGCTATTTCCCTCAGATACCGACACAGAGTACTTTTAGACACAGTAGGATCCCCAATGCGACTGAAAAGCTCTTGACTGGTAAGTCCAGGGTTCTTCATGGCCTCTCATTTAATTCATGACATGAGACGACATGAAATAACACTCGGCTTGCCTTTATCTGCCCTTTTGCGTACTTGTGTAGGGTCGGTGGTGAACTTTTTCACTGTTTGATGACACCTCCCTATCATTTTAGAAATTTATAGGGTAGATTTACCTTTTGAAAGTTCTGAGATGATAATTTTCTTTTCAGCATCACTTAAACTGCTTTTATGGCCCATCTTTTCACTAAATTCTTATACTTTTCTAATAAATTGGCACACTCTACAAAGCTTCTTTTGAACTAAAAGTTTAGAATGAAAAAATGTGGTCAATATAATTTCCCTGTCATTTGCCAACATACTTCATTCACCATATTGTTGTTCTTGTTTTGAAATCACAATACGGCGATTACTTATGTGGACACTTTTTGTATTAGCACCATTTTTACTTTGTGTACTTTTTGCGTTATTACTGTTGCTTTGACTATTTTTGCCTTGCACAGACACACACGCACACACACACACACACACACACATACACACACACACACATATATATATATACATATATATATATATATATACATATATATATATATACATATATATATATACATATATATATATATACATATATATATACATATATATATATATATACATATATATACACACACACACACACACACACATATATATATATATATATATATATATATATAAAAGTGAACATAGAAGTCAACACTTACACCCAACAGTCTGTTTCATGCTAGACGCAATTGTCAGGCTATGTTCACTTTTATATTTACACACGCTCTATCTCTGATATTGAGCACTTTATCCCATATATATATATATATATATATATATATATATATATATATATATATATATATATATATAACATATATATATATATATGAAGAGAGAAAGAGGAATTGGAGAGCCGGCTTTGAATTCCAGTCGAATCCATTACATTCACTTACGTGCTAATAGCCCCCGCCCAGCTATGGGTAAATAGCTGGACAGACTGGGTTCTATAGCCTTGGATGGCAGCTGGTCTAGAGAAGGACAACTCCGAATTCAATTCCTGTGGAGGTTTGTTTGGCGACCTTGTCGCATGTAGATCTCTGTATTCAGCCTTTCAAAAAGTGTGGTTGGTTCTGCAGAAAGCCTTCACCACTATAATCAAATCATATGTGCTGGTGTCTGGGCTGTTGATTCCTAGGAAGGGAGCTGCTTGACCCTCATTTGTTGAATATAACTGGAGAGTCCACCATATATATATATATATATATATATATATATATATATATATATATATATATATTAGCTTAAAAGCCACCCTTTCAGGCAGCATTTAAGCTAGCTCCTGTGTAGGGGTGCTGGTGAGACCTTTCAGCCCAACATTGACACTTTATGCATTGAGTACATATTACATTTTATTAAACTTGAACACTATTTCTCAAACAACAGTTTTCATCAAAACACTGATATAATTTGTCTATTTGGAACTTATTGCAAAGCTGCATGACAAAGAACATTTTTGGTTTTCCCATTCGGGCTCAGTACAAATAGCTTGTTTCCATTCCCAACCCTTGAACAACCAACTTAGAGCTGGCCGCGAGAAAAGCAGGGTTCCATCAGATGAAGACCAGTTACTTTCAGTGATTATCCTTGGGACTTATTGACTGACATTGCATGGCTTACTCTCACTGAAACTGAAGTCTTTTGAACTCAAAAGGAAGATCTGGAGGAATTAAGGGGATTCTTGGAATTAAAATTCTTTCCATCTTTCTTGGACCAGTAAGGATCTTTGCTTTCAAGAAAAGAAAATGAGATATTTAAAAGTTAGAGAGTCATGTCCCTTTAATTGAAAAAGTGTGATACAGATGTTTGCATTTATTATATAGATTAATGTGGGTTACTTCTTTTGTATAAGAATGACTTCTAAAATGTTGTGTCTTGCCTTGCAGTGAGGAGCATATTGTATTTTGGTATTTTCCAGTGTGGAATATAAAAAGAACTGTCCATTACAAGAAAGTTGGACATGGAAGAATGATTTTATTTTAAACGTTATTTTTTTTTAAATGGATACTCATATTTGAGTAGATGCTCTGTTTTTATTTATTTATTTACATTTACCTGCCTGAATATTTGAGAAAAATATGTGCCCTCCAGCAGGATTCAAGCCTGCGTCCCCTAGGGGAAACCATCGTTAGATCAGACTTGCCTTAGACCATTCGGTCACATAGGACCTCCTGGGCACACAAAGCCCGATTAGTGCTTTTGAACACATATCGTCTTCCCAATTCTCAAAATATACATATCTGCTCTGTTTTGTACCCCAACGTAAACAAATACAATTTTTAGGAAATGGATTAAATCTGACATGTTTTTAATTTATTTATTTAAACATTATTTTTAATGGATATTCATATTTGAGTAGATGCTCTGTTTTTATTGATTTATTAAAAAGTATATTTGTATCTATCGACCTGAATATTTGAGAAATTTTGTTAGAAAAATGTGCACCCACTGGCAGGATACGAACCTGTGTCCCCTAGGGAAAACCATCGTTAGATCTGACGTGCCTTAGACAACTCGGCCATGTAGGACCTCCTGGTCAAACAAAGCCCGATTAGTGCTTTTGAACACATCTTCTTCCCGATTCTCGAAATATACATATTTGCTCTGTTTCATATCCTAATGCAAACAAAGATAATTTTTTAGGAAACGGATTAAATCCAACATATTTTTTTATTTATTTATTTTAAACTTTTTTTAATCTTTAAAACAAATAAATTAAAAATATGTCGGATTTAATCTATTTCCTAATATATATATATATATATATATATATATATATATATATATATATATATATATATAATAAAAAGGCTTAAACAAAAATATTCCGTGGTTATAATTTATTACATTGTAATCGTAATTACGATCCAATTCATCAGACCTACAAATTCAAAAAGAAATCGGAAAAAATAACCCCTGGAATAAAAAATAAAATTTAGAGTGTATGTATGAGAGTGGGGGACGAATGCAAGAGTAAATGAAAGGTATAGGGAGGGGTAACAGATGAGAGAAGAACAGGAAGGCCTAAAAGTGAAGGTGGGGATTATAATTTAACAGAGAGAAGTTTTAAGGAGGAGAGTCAGATACAAATAAATATGAATATTCTCGGATGTATAATACATTTCTGAATTGCTGATCTAAAATAAATTAAAGATAGACACTGGAAAAGAGTATACAATATATATATATATATATATATATATATATATATACAGCAAAACAGTCTGTCTGCGAATGACAATATATATATATATATATATATATATATATATATATTATCATCTGCAGACAGACTGTTTTGTGCATCACAGCTCATCAGTGTGGATAGATGTCCAGCTGCCTCTAGCTCAGTTTGAAACTTGGCTGAATTGATGTCAGTTGCAGAATCTACACCAAAGCCATTGGTGTATGGCAGGGATGAATGTGAATTTAAACATATTTATTTTTGGATAAACATTCCAGTGACTGAGAGAAGTTGATTCGTTATATTGAAGAGTATTGCATTAGTAGCAGTAATAGTCACTGTTTACAAACTCACACTTCTTCCCTAGAGAGCTCAACCAAAATTATTTTTCAGGAGCATATATATTGTCATCCACAGACAGACAAATGCTTGCTTGCTTCATATTATTTTTGTATTATTCTTTTCTTTCTTTTGTTATTAATTATTGAAAACTTTATCAATTACTCTAAGAAGCTTCTTTTGAACTAAAAGTTTAGAATGACAAAGTTTGCCCAATAAATTCTGTTTGTTGAGCATTGTTGACAATTACACTTAATCATGGAAAATTACTCTGCAATTTTAGAAAGAATTTCTAATATTCATGTGAATGGCTACCAAAACATCCACATCCACAAATTTACTAACAAATCCTACTGATGCATGCTGGGATTTCTTCCTAGCCAATAAGATAGACAACTTCTTGGTCTCAAATACCATATTGTTATTCTTTGTCTTGAAGTCAGAATGCTATGATAATTTGTCTGTATCCCTTTTGCGTTTTAACACCATTCTTAGTTTTTGAACCTTTTTGCCTTTTTACTGATGCTTTGCCTACTTTCGTTTTGCATATATTGTTTGCTTACTTAATATTATTTTTGCTCTGTTCTTTCTTTTTTTACTGTTTTTTTGTCTATTCTTTTTGTTGAGCATTTCTGCCAATTACATTCAACCATGGCCAATTACTCTATTCTATTCCTACAAGGAATTTTGAACTGAACCCTTTATTTAATCTATGGAGATGGATTGACTTTGTTCTGCTTATCTATGTTTAGGGGTATCTCATCTTGTTCTTATTTAATCCTGCTCAGTGACTGTCTTCCCTTTTTCCACTGAGTCTAAGTTTCTACTACCCTAACCAGGGATTGAACTCACAATTACTATACCATCAAATTCCAACAACCAATGTTTTAATTCACTAGGCTATTGTACCAAAATGTCATGACAATAAGAGCAAAAAGGAGGATATCAGTTTGAATGTAAATAACAACTCATCCCAGAAATTCAGACAGAAATTATGGGATACATTTCTTTTAATAAAATAATTTAAAAAAAATACCCTGTTTATATTAGATGCCAAGATAAGGTGTCTTCTTTAAATCAGTATTTTGCTTTATCTGTCATAGTTCATTTGGACACTTTGGCATGGTGCAATTATTTGCAAGCTTGACTTAGTAGAACAATTACGACTGAGTAGTGAGTTCAATCCTCACTGGATACCCCATACTTCAGCCTTGTGCCATATCTAAGCTACACTTAGAAAATCATCACATAGGACACATTCCCTTTGCTTATTATTGAATAAATATTAACTTAAAATATATGGTTTAATTAAAACTGATGATTTTTATGATTCAAGTTAACTATCAGATCCATTTAATTCTAAATTATAGTAAACAATATTTTTTGTTTAATTTAATGTTGAAATATTTGTTTTCCATAAAATAAAAGTAACATGAAAGAAAATGAAAGCAGCCATTTGTAATTGGGTTTCACAAGATGTGTCAGCCATTTTGAAAATGAGGAATATGGCTAACTCATATTGATTGAAAATATGAAAGTAAATGCATAGCAATACCTGAACCCACATCCACACATAGTATACACACAGGTGAAGATAATTTTTAATCGTTTTTAGTGAAAATTTAATGTAACTTAAATGAAAGAGGAAGCAAATGATCTTTTCCATGCAGTAGATCAGATGAAGGACATGTCAAAGACGTAAAGTTATTGGATTTCTGGTCACTTCTACAAAATAAATGATATCAAAAATAATTAGTCGGAAGATAAAACTTACTAATATGATCCAGTAATACCTGGGTTGAAATGTCTCAAGAGTCTTGAGAAATTATACAGTTATGGAATCACTCTTGAACAAGTTACAGGCAGGCAGTGAGATTGAGGATATTTTGCTTAAATTTAGTTCTTCTGTAGTAGTTGCTATGACATAACAGGTAAGTTTAAAGTTTCAGTGAAATATCGAGTTAATTGCTTCACTTGGTTTCTTTGATACAACTATTTTCCAATACATATATATATATATATATATATATATATATATATATAAATAAATTGATATATATATATATATATATATATATGTATATATATATATATATATATATATATATATATATATATATATATATATATATATATATATATATATATATATTTCTATAGGATTAATACAAATATAAAATTTATCACTAAGCTGATTGATGTTACTTTCAGCATACTGAATCTATAGTTTCATAGGTGGACTCTCCAGCAATCACCTTATCTACTTAGGGGATATCAGCAATTTCTGACAGTTTTATATACATACATACATATATATATATATATATATATATATATATATATATATATATATATATAGGATATATTATAGGCGAGTAATACAAAAACATGTTAAAAATCGCTACACAATAGCTTTCGTGTTTCAGGCAATGTGAAATAAAGACAAGAAAATAACAGATTAGAATAGATCATATTCTAAAAAAAGTCAGAACTTGTAAATCCATAAATGAACCTTCCTTATAGGAGATTAATACAAAAACATGTTAAAAATAATAGCTTTCGAGTTTCAGCACTAAATTGTGCCTCTTCAGGCAATGGTAAATAAAGACGAGAAAACAACCGATTTGAATAGGCCATATTCTAAAAAAGTCAGAACTTGTAAATCCTTAAATAAAGCTTGCTTCTTATGCTTACACGAGAAATTGAAAATTACTATATTTTACCAGTGAATACAATTAAAATAAAAAAATGTGGACCATCCATATAAGATGTTAATAATACCGACTGGACAGCAATACATAGCTATATTAAATCTATTCATTGGTTTTTTAAAGAAGCCTTTTAATTTTCAACTACAAAATCTGTGTTACAATTAGCTATGCATTTGATTAGCTTCCTACTCCTCAATTTAGCTTCTTATGGAAAACTGAATAAGTGATATTTGTGCACTATTATGATACTGTGTTGAGACTAGGCTATAGCTTGAATCAGTTTCATATATGACACAAATGACCTTGTCTTAGTCTCTATTTCAGGCTACATTATGCCATGATCTTAATTTTCTTTTTTTAGGTTAATTTTGAATTTAGTATAGGTCTGACACTTGATTGGTTAATCAGTGTCAACCCACAAGCCTCATTTTAATTCTGATCTGTTGTTTACTTGTTAACGAAAGATGGGGTATTCTGCTTTTGAAATTACAAATAATCACCAGTTATTTACCATCACCTGAAGAGGCACAACTAGTGCCGAAACATGAAAGCTATCTATCTATCTATCTATCTATCTATCTATCTATCTATCTATCTATCTATCTATCTATCTATCTCAGTCTGCTCATATCTATCTATCTATCTATCTATCTATCTATCTATCTATCTATCTATCTATCTGTCTATCTATCTATCTCAGTCCTTTTAATATCTATCTATCTATCTATCTATCTATCTATCTATCTATCTATCTCAATATTCATATCTATCTTATATATCTCTGTATAGCTCAATATTCATATCTATCTATCTATCTATCTATCTATCTATCTATCTATCTATCTATCTATCTATCTCAATCTGTTCATATCTGTCTATCTCAGTCTGCTCATATCTATCTATCTATCTATCTATGTTTGTTCATATCTATCTTATATGTCTCAAATAGATTTTGTCCTATGACTTGGATTCAAAATTGAAACCCGAAAATATTAAATGGATTTATTAATCTGATTAGAAGATTATAAATGCACCAATGGAATTATGGCTTTCAATTTTTATTTCATTTGGTGGATTCTAATAAATGAAATCCAATCAATTATTCAATTGAAAGAAACACCAAAAAGTCTGGTGATTTCAAGTAAAATTAATTATTATTAGAAATCAGAGAAGGTTTAGTTTATTGTATAAAATGCTTTACAAATTTTTTTCTTACGATATATGTCAAAATAATCCTGTTAACTTTAATACATTTTATAAAGAGAAATTGAAGTTCCCTTATATGTCAATAAAAGAATGAAGATTATGATTTTATGTTTTATTCCAATATTCTGATTAAATACACTTTTCATTATTATTTTATTACTAGTTTTATTCCATATTATTATTGTTGCTTTTATCCCTATAGCCTGTGTCAGTTGAACTAATTGCCAGTAAAATTTCTGTGAATATAGAAAAACATGCCTGAATTCATACAAGAGTCTGTCACTAAGCTATCCTGCAACCTTCTCAAAATTATTGAAATTAGTTATGAAGTCTGGCAAGAGAATTCACATGAAAAATGTGAAGCCGTCTTTCTTTAATATTTTTCCTCTGGTTCTTGACATTCAGTCAAAAGCAATCACGTCTTTTACATGTGCTTTGAACTTGGTGAGGAACTAGTGGTTACCCAAGTTTCAACATCTATAGTGTAGACGTAATCCCAATGGAGTCAATGATGGCATCCCTTTCACGGTGCTTTTGAAACATCTAAAACATGCTGAGATTGCTGTCTATATTCACTGGGGAATAATTTCAAAGAGAATGACAGTTTAATTTAAATTTAAAAAAAAAAATCATTTCACCCCCAGCAAAGCAGCAGAGCCACTAACATGCACGGGGTTACTGAGTGTGAAAGAATATAAAAAAATCTTATTAAGGAGCAAGAACAATAAAAGAATAGAATTTAAGAAGATAATGATTGACATTGCATTCAGTTTTTGAAGATCAAAGGCAATAAAGCCACTAGGGCACAAGAGGTTACTGAGTGTTAGAGAATATGAGAAAAACTACTTTTAAGGAAAGAAGACAATAAAAGAACAAGAATTAAGAAGACAGAAGATAACGATTGACATTGCATTTAAATTTTTGAAGATCAAAGGCAATAAAGTCACTAGGGCACAAGGGGTTACTGAGTGTTAGAGAATATGAGAAAAACTACTATTAAGGAAAGAAGACAATAAAAGAACAAGAATTAAGAAGACAGAAGATAATGATTGACATTTCATTTAAATTTTTGAACATCAAATTTGAGTGAAAGCAAAAAGCCAAAAGAGAACTCCACAAAAAAGAAAAACTATTAGCAAGAAAGTATAGTTACATGTAGTGATTTTGTTTGTAAAATGACAAGATCTTACTGCAAATTTAGTACTGCTTTTATATTTAGGTACCATAGAGGAAAGTACATCTGAGCAATTAACATGAAAGTATTTAAAAAAAAAGCACAGTAAGCTACATTATGGCAATGGGAAAGTGACTGAAACCGAGATGCCAGGTCAGGACCAATAACATTGCAGGTTCTACTATGGATTTTAAATAAAGTGAAATACATATTCTTTTTAGTAATATTATACTTTTTTAATAAGGGTGTATGATTTGTAGTAAGCTGTACATTTTTTTAATAACGGTGTACTTGTTTTCAGTAAAATGTACTTCTTTTTAACAATGGTTTCTTTTTTTTTGCAATGTGTACTTTCATTAGTTGTGGTGTACTTTTTAGTAATGGTGTAATTAATTTTAGTATTGGTGAACATTTTTAGCATTGTGAACATTTTTAGTAATGTACTTTTTATAGGGTATTTGTGAACTTTATTATTTGATCTGTTTAGAAAACTGATAAAAAGTGAACATTGAAAAGTACAGAAAGTTTTCTGTTCATTTGGGAAAATGCAAAAGATGCTTATAGTAACTCACCAGATAGTCTCTGCAACAATTTGTAGCTTTGGAATTAACACAGTGTTTTAGTCACTGTATTTTCCAGCCTTCAGTAGTTTTCTGTTGCATTTCGTAAATGGGGAACAGGACAGACATGTGAGAAGAAATTGAAGGTACAACAACTGAAATATTGTATTAAAAGTAACAAAGATGAAGAAACTAGCCTGAACGAATATATTTTATAATGTTATACAAGAGATTCGCTTGGTATAAATTTATCAAATATGACAGTATGTCTGACTGGTAGTGTGGCCAAAGTATTGCAATTAAAACAGCAAAGATGAAGAAACTAGTCTAAAATAATCTTTGTATAACAATAAAAAGCTACATTTAAAAAAAGCTCAGCCAAAAGTATCTTACACTAATCTTCAATAATCTGACAACATGCTGATTACAAATTTCAGCATTTTCAGGCTTGCCTTTCATTGATTTGAGCATTGACTGAACATTGTGGAGGCCATTTTTTTTCACTCATGCTCCCATCAGCAGTTATTTCTGGACACCATCAAAATTTCACTTAAACATTGACCAATGAGATTAAGTGAATAGGTCACATGATTTTTCGAAGGTATTTTTTGTTAAAATGTGATTTTTGCTTTATTCTTTAATGTACACTTTCCAAAATGAGGTGGAGAATAATTAGAAACAAACATTAATAAAAAAAAAAGCTAAGATAGTCATGTGACCTTAATGCTTAAATTCATAGATTGATGAAGAAAAGAGAAAGAAAAAATCTTTCAGTGAATACCCAAAAAAGAGAAATGTAACTTGTATTGATTACTGAGAGTATCTGTGTGGCATGGATCCATTTGAACAAATCAGACACACTCCCTGGGACTGGGTTAAGATCAAGTGAGGTGAAAAACAACATCAAAAGAAAGAATGGAATAAGAAGAGGTGACTGAGGGGAGGCCAAAAATACTGAGGGAGAAAGAGAAAAGAAAGGTGATAGTAATGAAAGTAAAGCTATGTAGGGAAGGAGGTTGAAGAAATCAACTAGAAAAAAAGAAGAAGAAGAAGAAAAAGCTGCTGCTACTGCTGGTGCTACTGCTGCTGCTGCAAAAGGAATGAAAACGGAGTAAAAAAATGAAGAGGAAAGAAATAGAGATTGATGGAAAAGAAGAAGAAATGAAAGAAATTAAAAATGAAAGAAAATGAAGGAACTTGAAGAGCAAAAATTAATTTAGTGAAAAAAAAAGGAAATTGAAAGAGAAAGAAAAAACAAAAGAGAAAAGAGAAAATAAAGAAGAAAAAAAAACAGAAAAAAAAGAAAAGGGCCGAGTGAGGAAATAAAACAATGAAAGAAAGAAACAGAAGAAAAATGTAGAGAATGTGTAGCTAAGAAAGAAAATATAATTAAGACAAGAAAGTTAAAATTGAAGAAAACGAGTTGATAAGAATAAAAAGGAAGAAAAATAAAAAAGAAGTAAAAAGAATAAAAAGGAAGAATAATAAAAAAGAAGAAGTAAAAAGAAGAATAAAAAGGAGGAATAATAAAGAAGAAGAAGTAAAAAGAAGAATAAAAAGGAAGAATAATAAAGAAGAAGTAAAAAGAATAATAAAAATGAAGAAGAATAAAAAACGAAGAAGTAAAAAGGAGAATAAAAAGGATGAATAGTAATGAAGAAGAAGTAAAAAGAAGAACAAAAAGGAAGAACAATAAAGAAGAAGTAACAAGAAGAATAAAAAGGAAGAATAATAAAAAAGAAGTAAAAAGAATAAAAAGGAAGAATAATAAAAAAGAAGAAGTAAAAAGAAGAATAAAAAGGAGGAATAATAAAGAAGAAGAAGTAAAAAGAAGAATAAAAGGAAGAATAATAAAGAAGAAGTAAAAAGAAGAATAAAAATGAAGAAGAATAAAAACGAAAAAGTAAAAAGAAGGATAAAAAGGAAGAATAATAAAGAAGAAGAAGTAAAAAGAAGAATCAAAAGGAAGAATAATAAAGAAGAAGAAGTAAAAAGAAGAATCAAAAGGAAGAATAATAAAGAAAAAGTAAAAACAAGAATAAAAAGGAAGAATAATAATGAAGAAGTAAAAAGAAGAATAAAATGGAAGAATAATAAAGAAGAAGTAAAAAGAAGAATAAAACTGAAGAAGAATAAAAACGAAGAATTAAAAAGAAGAATAAAAAGGAAGAATAAGAAAAAAGAAAAAGTAAAGAGAAGAATAAAAAGGAAGAATAATAAAAAAGAAGTAAAAAGAAGAATCAAAAGCAAGAAGAAGAAAAAAGAAGAAGTAAAAAGAAGATTAAAAAGGAAGAATAATAAAAAAGAAGAAGTAAAAATAAGAATAAAAAGGAAGAATAATAAAGAAGAAAAATAAAAAGAGGAATAAAAAGGAAGAAAAATAAAAAAGAAGTAAAAAGAAGAATAAAAAGGAAGAATAAGAAAAAAGAAAAAGTAAAAGGAAGAATAAAAAGAGAGAATAATAAAGAAGAAGTAAAAATAAGAATAAAAAGGTAGAATAATAAAAAAGAAGCAAAAAGAAGAATCAAAAGGAAGAATAAGAAAAAAGAAGTAAAAAGAATCAAAAGGATGAATAATAAAAAAGAAGTAAAAAGAAGAATAAAAAGGAAGAAGAAGAAAAAAGAAGTAGTAAAAAGCAGAATAAAAAGGAAGAATAATAAAGAAGTAAAAAGAAGAATAAAAATGAAAGAGAATAGAAACGAAGAATTAAAAAGAAGAATAAAAAGGAAGAATAATAAAAAAGAAGAAGTAAAAAGAAGAATAAAAAAAAGAATAATAAAGAAGAAGAAGTAAAAAGAAGAATAAAAAGAAAGAATAATAAAGAAGAAGTAAAAAGAAGAAAAAAAAAATAATAATAAAAAAGAAGAAAAAAAGAAGAATCAAAAGGAAGAATAAGAAAAAAGAAGTAAAAAGAAGAAAAAAAAGAAGAAGAATAAAAAAGAAGTAAAAAGAAGAATAAAAAGGAAGAATAATAAAGAAGAAGAAGTAAAAAGAAGAATAAAAAGGAAGAATAAATAAAGAAGAACAAGTAAAAAGAAGAATACAAATGAAGAGTAATAAAGAAGTAAAAAGAAGAATCAAAAGGAAGAATAATAAAGAAGAAGAAGTAAAAAGAAGAATCAAAAAGAAGAATAATAATGAAGAAGAAGTATATGAAGAATAAAAAGTAAGAATAATAAAGAAAAAGTAAAAAGAAGAATAAAAATGAAGAAGAATAAAAACGAAGAATTAAAAGAAGAATAAAAAGGAAGAATAAGAAAAAAGAAGTAAAAAGAAGAATCAAAAGGAAAAATAAGAAAAAAGAAGAAGTATAAAGAAGAATAAAAAGGAAGAATTATAAAAAAGAAGATATAAAATAAGAATAAAAAGGAAGAATAAAAAGAAGTAACAAGAAGAATAAAAAGGAAGAATAATAAAAAAGAAGTAAAAAGAAGAATCAAAAGGATGAATAATAAAAAAGAAGTAAAAAGAAGAATAAAAAGGAAGAAGGAAAAACAAGGAGTAAAAAGAAGAATAAAAAGGAAGAAAAATAAAGAAGAAGTAAAAAGAAGAATAAAAATGAAAGAGAATAAAAACGAAGAATTAAAAAGAAGAATAAAAAGGAAGAATAATAAAAAAGAAGAAGTAAAAAGAAGAATAAAAAAAAGAATAATAAAGAAGAAGTAAAAAGAAGAATCAAAAGGAAGAATGAGAAAAAAGAAGTAAAAAGAAGAAAAAAAAGAAGAATAATAAAAAAGAAGAAGTAAAAAGAAGTATAAAAAGGAAGAATAATAAAGAAGAAGAAGTAAAAAGAAGAATAAAAAGGAAGAATAATAAAGAACAAGTAAAAAGAAGAAAAAAATGGAGAGTAATAAAGAAGTAAAAAGAAGAATCAAAAGGAAGAATAAAAAAGAAGTAAAAAGAAGAATCAAAAAGAAGAATAATAAAGAAGAAGAAGTAAAAAGAAGAATAAAAAGAAAGAATAATAATGAAGAAGAAGTATATTAAGAATAAAAAGTAAGAATAATAAAGAAAAAGTAAAAAGAAGAATAAAAATGAAGAAGATTAAAAACGAAGAATTAAAAGAAGAATAAAAAGGAAGTATAAGAAAAAAGAAGAAGGAAAAAGAAGAATAAAAAGGAAGTATAAGAAAAAAGAAGTAAAAAGAAGAATCAAAAGGAAGAATAAGAAAAAAGAAGTAAAAAGAAGAATAAAAAGGAAGAATAATAAAAAAGAAGTAAAAAGAATATAAAGAAGAATAAGTAAAAAGAAAAAGTAAAAGGAAGAATAAAAAGAGAGAATAATAAAGAATTATAAAAAAGAAGATATAAAATAAGAATAAAAAGGAAGAATAAAAAGAAGAAGTAAAAAGAAGAATAAAAAGGATGAATGATAAAAAAGAAGTAAAAGAAGAATAAAAAGGAAGAATAATAAAAAAGAAGTAAAAAGAAGAATCAAAAGGATGAATAATAAAAAAGAAGTAAAAAGAAGAAGAAAAAGGAAGAAGAAGAAAAAACAAGGAGTAAAAAGAAGAATAAAAAGGAAGAATAATGAAGAAGAAGAAGTGAAAAGAAGAATAAAAAGGAAGAATAATAAAGAAGAAGAAGTAAAAAGAAGAATAAAAAGGAAGAATAATAAAGAAAAAATAAAAAGGAAGAATAATAAAAAAGAAGTAAAAAGAAGAATCAAAAGGATGAATAAAAAAAATGAAGTAAAAAGAAGAATAAAAAGGAAGAAGAAAAAAGAAGTAGTAAAAACCAGAATAAAAAGGAAGAATAATAAAGAAGAAGTAAAAAGAAGAATAAAAATGAAAGAGAATAAAAACGAAGAATTAAAAAGAAGAATAAAAAGGAAGAATAATAAAGAAGAAGAAGCAAAAAGAAGATTAAAAAGGAAGAATAATAAAAAGAAGATGTAAAAGAAGAATAAAAAATGAAGAATAATAAAAAAGAAGTAAAAAGAAGAATAAAAAGGAAGAATAAGAAAATAGAAGAAGTAAAAGAATAATAATAAAGAAGAAGTAAAACGACGAATAAAAAGGAACAGTAATAAAGAAGAAGAAGTAAAAAGAAGAATCAAAAGGAACAATAAGAAAAAAGAAGTAAAAAGAAAATTAAAAAGGAATAATAATAAAAAAGAAGTAAAAAGAAGAATAAAAAGGAAGAATAAGTAAAAAGAAGCAAAAAGAAGAATAAAAAGGAAGAATAATAAGGAAGAAGTAAAAAAATAATAAAATGGAACAATAATAAAAATGAAGTAAAAAGAAGAATCAAAAGGAAGAATAAGAAAAAAGAAGTAAAAAGAATAATAAAAAGGAATAACAATAAAAAAATAGAAGTAAAAAGAAGAATAAAAAGGAAGAATAATAAAGAAGAAGTAAAAAGAAGAATAAAAAGGAAGAATAATAAAAAAGAAGTAAAAAGAAGAATCAAAAGGAAGAATAAGAAAAAAGAAGAAGTAAAAAGAAGAATAAAAAGGAAGAATAATAAAGAAGAAAAAGTAAAAAGAAGAATAAAAAGGAAGAATAATAAAGAAGTAAAAGGAAGAATAAAAAGGAAGAATAATAAAAAAGAAGTAAAAAGAAGAATAAAAAGGAAGAATAATAAAAAAAGAAGAAGTAAAAAGAAGAATAAAAAGGAAGAATAATAAAGACGAAGAAGTAAAAAGAAGAATAAAAATGAAGAATAATAAAGAAGAAGTAAAAAGTAGAATAAAAAGGAAGTATAATAAAAAAGAAGTAAAAGAAGAATAAAAAGGAAGAAGAATAAAAACGACGAATGAAAAAGAAGAATAAAAAGGAAGAATAATAAAAAAGAAGTAAAAGAAGAATAAAAAGAAAGAATAATAAAAAAGAAGTAAAAAGAAGAATAAAAAGGAAGAATAATAAAGAAGAAGAAGTAAAAAGTAGAATATAAAGGAAGAACCATAAAGAAGAAGTAAAAAGAAGAATAAAAATAAAGAAGAATAAAAACGAAGAAGTAAAAAGAAGAATAAAAAGTAAGAAGAAGAAGAAAAAACAAGGAGTAAAAAGAAGAATAAAAAGGAAGAATAAGAAAAAAGAAGTAAAAAGAAGAATCAAAAGGAAAAAGAAGAAAAAAAAAGAAGTATAAAGAAGAATAAAAAGGAAGAATTATAAAAAAGAAGTTATAAAATAAGAATAAAAAGGAAGAATAAAAAGAAGAATAAAAAGAAGGATAAAAATGAAGAAGAATAAAAAAGAAGTAAAAAGCAGAATAAAAAGGAAGAATAAGTAAAAAGAAAAAGTAAAAGGAAGAATAAAAAGAGAGAATAATAAAGAATTATAAAAAAGAAGATATAAAATAAGAATAAAAAGGAAGAATAAAAAGAAGAAGTAAAAAGAAGAATCAAAAGGAAGAATAAGAAAAAAGAAGAAGTAACATGAAGAATAAAAAGGAAGAATAATAAATAAGAAGTAAAAAGAAGAATAAAAAGGAGGAATAATAAAGAAGAAGAAGTAAAAAGAAGTATAAAAAGGAAGAATAATAAAGAGGAAGAAGTAAAAAGAAGAATAAAAACGAAGAATGATAAAAAAGAAGAAGTAAAAGAAGAATAAAAAGGAAGAATAATAAAAAAGAAGTAAAAAGAAGAATCAAAAGGATGAATAATAAAAAAGAAGTAAAAAGAAGAAGAAAAAGGAAGAAGAAGAAAAAACAAGGAGTAAAAAGAAGTATAAAAAGGAAGAAGAAGTGAAAAGAAGAATAAAAAGGAAGAATAATAAAGAAGAAGAAGTAAAAAGAAGAATAAAAATGAAGAATAATAAAGAAAAAAATAAAAAGGAAGAATAATAAAAAAGAAGTAAAAGAAGAATAAAAAGGAAGAATAATAAAAAAGAAGTAAAAAGAAGAAGAAAAATGAAAGAGGATAAAAACGAAGAATTAAAAAGAAGAATAAAAAGGAAGAATAATAAAGAAGAAGAAGCAAAAAGATGATTAAAAAGGAAGAATAATAAAAAGAAGATGTAAAAGAAGAATAAAAAATGAAGAATAATAAAAAAGAAGTAAAAAGAAGAATAAAAAGGAAGAATAAGAAAATAGAAGAAGTAAAAGAATAATAATAAAGAAGAAGTAAAACGACGAATAAAAAGGAACAGTAATAAAGAAGAAGAAGTAAAAAGAAGAATCAAAAGGAACAATAAGAAAAAAGAAGTAAAAAGAAAATTAAAAAGGAATAATAATAAAAAAGAAGTAAAAAGAAGAATAAAAAGGAAGAATAAGTAAAAAGAAGTAAAAAGAAGAATAAAAAGGAAGAATAATAAAGAAGAAGTAAAAAAATAATAAATTGGAACAATAATAAAAAAGAAGTAAAAAGAAGAATCAAAAGGAAGAACAAGAAAAAAGAAGAAGTAAAAAGAATAATAAAAAGGAATAACAATAAAAAAGTAGAAGTAAAAAGAAGAATAAAAAGGAAGAATAATAAAGAAGTAAAAATAAGAATAAAAAGGAAGAATAATAAAAAAGAAGTAAAAAGAAGAATCAAAAGGAAGAATAAGAAAAAAGAAGAAGTAAAAAGAAGATAAAAAAGGAAGAATAATAAAGAAGAAAAAGTAAAAAGAAGAATAAAAAGGAAGAATAATAAAGAAGAAGTAAAAGGAAGAATAAAAAGGAAGAATAATTAAAAAGAAGTAAAAATAAAAATAAAAAGGAAGAATAATAAAGAAGAAATAAAACGAAGAATAAAAAGGAAGAATAATAAAAAAGTAGAATAAGAAGGAAGAATAATAAAGAATAAGTAAAAAGAAGATTAAAAAGGAAGAATAATAAAAAAGAAGTTAAAAGAAGAATAAAAAGGAAGATTAATAAAAAAGAAGAAGTAAAAAGAAGAATAAAAAGGAAGAATAATAAAAAAGAAGAGGTAAAAAAAGAATAAAAAGGAAGAATAATAAAGAAGACGAAGTCAAAAGAAGAATAAAAAGGAAGAATAATAAAGAAGAAGTAAAAATAAAAATAAAAAGAAGAATAAAGGAAGAATAATAAAAAAGAAGTAAAAGAAGAATCAAAAGGATGAATAATAAAAAAGAAGAAGTAAAAAGAAGAATAAAAAGGAAGAATAAGAAAAAACAAGGAGTAAAAAGAAGAATAAAAAGGAAGAATAAGAAAAAAGAAGTAAAAAGAAGAATCAAAAGGAAAAATAAGAAAAAAGAAGAAGTATAAAGAAGAATAAAAAGGAAGAATTATAAAAAAGAAGATATAAAATAAGAATAAAAAGGAAGAATAAAAAGAAAAAGTAACAAGAATAAAAAGGAAGAATAATAAAAAAAGAAGTAAAAAGAAGAATCAAAAGGATGAATAATAAAAAAGAAGTAAAAAGAAGAAGAAAAATGAAGAAGAAAAAACAAGGAGTAAAACGAAGAATAAAAAGGAAGAATAATAAAGAAGAAGTAAAAAGAAGAATAAAAATGAAAGAGAATAAAAACGAAGAATTAAAAAGAAGAATAAAAAAGAAGAATAATAAAAAAGAAGAAGTAAAAAGAAGAATAAAAAAAAGAATAATAAAGAAGAAAAAGTAAAAAGAAGAATAAAAAGAAAGAATAATAAAGAAGAAGAACTAAAAGAAGAAAAAAAATAAGAATAATAAAAAAGAAGTAAAAAAGAAGAATCAAAAGGAAGAATGAGAAAAAAGAAGTAAAAAGAAGAAAAAAAAGAAGAAGAATAAAAAAGAAGAAGTAAAAAGAAATATAAAAAGGAAGAATAATAAAGAAGAAGAAGTAAAAAGAAGAATAAAAAGGAAGAATAATAAAGAAGAACAAGTAAAAAGAAGAAAAAAATGGAGAGTAATAAAGAAGTAAAAAGAAGAATCAAAAGGAAGAATAAAAAAGAAGAAGTAAAAAGAAGAATCAAAAAGAAGAATAATAAAGAAGAAGAAGTAAAAAGAAGAATAAAAAGAAAGAGTAATAATGAAGAAGAAGTATATTAAGAATAAAAAGTAAGAATAATAAAGAAAAAGTAAAAAGAAGAATAAAAATGAAGAAGATTAAAAACGAAGAATTAAAAGAAGAATAAAAAGGAAGAATAAGAAAAAAAAAGAAGGAAAAAGAAGAATAAAAAGGAAGCATAAGAAAAAAGAAGTAAAAAGAAGAATCAAAAGGAAGAATAAGAAAAAAGAAGTAAAAAGAAGAATAAAAAGGAAGAATAATAAAAAAGAAGTAAAAAGAATGTAAAGAAGAATAAGTAAAAAGAAAAAGTAAAAGGAAGAATAAAAACAGAGAATAATAAAGAATTATAAAAAAGAAGATATAAAATAAGAATAAAAAGGAAGAATAAAAAGAAGTAAAAAGAAGAATCAAAAGGAAGAATAAGAAAAAAGAAGAAGTAACAAGAAGAATAAAAAGGAAGAATAATAAATAAGAAGTAAAAAGAAGAATAAAAAGGAGGAATAATAAAGAAGAAGAAGTAAAAAGAAGTATAAAAAGGAAGAATAATAAAGAGGAAGAAGTAAAAGAAGAATAAAAAGGAAGAATAATAAAAAAGAAGTAAAAAGAAGAATCAAAAGGATGAATAATAAAAAAGAAGTAAAAAGAAGAAGAAAAAGGAAGAAGAAAAAACAAGGAGTAAAAAGAAGAATAAAAAGGAAGAATAATGAAGAAGAAGAAGTGAAAAGAAGAATAAAAAGGAAGAATAATAAAGAAGAAGAAGTAAAAAGAAGAATAAAAAGGAAGAATAATAAAGAAGAAGAAAAAGAAGAATAAAAAGGAAGAATAATAAATAAAAAAATAAAAAGGAAGAATAATAAAAAAGAAGTAAAAGAAGAATAAAAAGGAAGAAGAAGAAAAAAGAAGTAGTAAAAACCAGAATAAAAAGGAAGAATAATAAAGAAGAAGTAAAAAGAAGAATAAAAATGAAAGAGAATAAAAACGAAGAATTAAAAAAAGAATAAAAAGGAAGAATAATAAGGAAGAAGAAGCAAAAAGAAGAAGTAAAAAGAAGAATCAAAAGGAACAATAAGAAAAAAGAAGTAAAAAGAAAATTAAAAAGGAATAATAATAAAAAAGAAGTAAAAAGAAGAATAAAAAGGAAGAATAAGTAAAAAGAAGCAAAAAGAAGAATAAAAAGGAAGAATAATAAAGAAGAAGTAAAAAAATAATAAAATGGAACAATAATAAAAATGAAGTAAAAAGAAGAATCAAAAGGAAGAATAAGAAAAAAGAAGTAAAAAGAATAATAAAAAGGAAGAATAATAAAGAAGAAGTAAAAAGAAGAATCAAAAGGAAGAATAAGAAAAAAGAAGAAGTAAAAAGAAGAATAAAAAGGAAGAATAATAAAGAAGAAAAAGTAAAAAGAAGAATAAAAAGGAAGAATAATAAAGAAGAAGTAAAAGGAAGAATAAAAAGGAAGAATAATAAAAAAGAAGTAAAAAGAAGAATAAAATGGAAGAATAATAAAAAAAGAAGAAGTAAAAAGAAGAATAAAAAGGAAGAATAATAAAGACGAAGAAGTAAAAAGAAGAATAAAAAGGAAGAATAATAAAGAAGTAAAAACTAGAATAAAAAGGAAGAATAATAAAAAAGAAGTAAAAGAAGAATAAAAAGGAAGAAGAATAAAAACGACGAATGAAAAAGAAGAATAAAAAGGAAGAAAAATAAAAAAGAAGTAAAAAGAAGAATAAAAAGGAAGAATAATAAAGAAGAAGAAGTAAAAAGTAGAATATAAAGGAAGAACAATAAAGAAGAAGTAAAAAGAAGAATAAAAATAAAGAAGAATAAAAACGAAGAAGTAAAAAGAAGAATAAAAAGGAAGAAGAAGAAAAAACAAGGAGTAAAAAGAAGAATAAAAAGGAAGAATAAGAAAAAAGAAGTAAAAAGAAGAATCAAAAGGAAAAATAAGAAAAAAGAAGAAGTATAAAGAAGAATAAAAAGGAAGAATTATAAAAAAGAAGGTATAAAATAAGAATAAAAAGGAAGAATAAAAAGAAGAATAAAAAGAAGGATAAAAAGGAAGAAGAATAAAAAAGAAGTAAAAAGCAGAATAAAAAGGAAGAATAAGTAAAAAGAAAAAGTAAAAGGAAGAATAAAAAGAGAGAATAATAAAGAATTATAAAAAGAAGATATAAAATAAGAATAAAAAGGAAGAATAAAAAGAAGTAAAAAGAAGAATCAAAAGGAAGAATAAGAAAAAAGAAGAAGTAACAAGAAGAATAAAAAGGAAGAATAATAAATAAGAAGTAAAAAGAAGAATAAAAAGGAGGAATAATAAAGAAGTAAAAAGAAGTATAAAAAGGAAGAATAATAAAGAGGAAGAAGTAAAAAGAAGAATAAAAAGGAAGAATGATAAAAAAGAAGTAGTAAAAGAAGAATAAAAAGGAAGAATAATAAAGAGGAAGAAGTAAAAAGTAGAATCAAAAGGATGAATAATAAAAAAGAAGTAAAAAGAAGAAGAAAAAGGAAGAAGAAGAAAAAACAAGGAGTAAAAAGAAGTATAAAAAGGAAGAAGAAGTGAAAAGAAGAATAAAAAGGAAGAATAATAAAGAAGAAGTAAAAAGAAGAATAAAAAGGAAGAATAATAAAGAAAAAAATAAAAAGGAAGAATAATAAAAAAGAAGTAAAAGAAGAATAAAAAGGAAGATTAATAAAAAAGAAGTAAAAAGAAGAATCAAAAGGAAGAAGAAGAAAAAAGAAGTAGTAAAAACCAGAATAAATAGGAAGAATAATAAAGAAGAAGTAAAAAGAAGAAGAAAAATGAAAGAGAATAAAAACGAAGAATTAAAAAGAAGAATAAAAAGGAAGAATAATAAAGAAGAAGAAGAAGCAAAAAGATGATTAAAAAGGAAGAATAATAAAAAGAAGATGTAAAAGAAGAATAAAAAATGAAGAATAATAAAAAAGAAGTAAAAACAAGAATAAAAAGGAAGAATAAGAAAATAGAAGAAGTAAAAGAATAATAATAAAGAAGAAGTAAAACGAAGAATAAAAAGGAACAATAATAAAGAAGAAGAAGTAAAAAGAAGAATCAAAAGGAACAATAAGAAAAAAGAAGTAAAAAGAAAATTAAAAAGGAATAATAATAAAAAAGAAGTAAAAAGAAGAATAAAAAGGAAGAATAATAAAGAAGAAGTAAAAAAATAATAAAATGGAACAATAATAAAAAAGAAGTAAAAAGAAGAATCAAAAGGAAGAACAAGAAAAAAGAAGAAGTAAAAAGAATAATAAAAAGGAATAACAATAAAAAAGTAGAAGTAAAAAGAAGAATAAAAAGGAAGAATAATAAAGAAGTAAAAATAAGAATAAAAAGGAAGAATAATAAAAAAGAAGTAAAAAAAAGAATCAAAAGGAAGAATAAGAAAAAAGAAGAAGTAAAAAGAAGAATAAAAAGGAAGAATAATAAAGAAGAAAAAGTAAAAAGAAGAATAAAAAGGAAGAATAATAAAGAAGTAAAAGGAAGAATAAAAAGGAAGAATAATAAAAAAGAAGTAAAAAGATGAATAAAAAGGAAGAATAATAAAAAAGAAGAAGTAAAAAGAAGAAGAAAAATGAAGAAGAATAAAAACGACGAATGAAATAGAAGAATAAAAAGGAAGAATAATAAAAAAGAAGTAAAAGGAGAATAAAAAGAAAGAATAATAAAAAAGAAGTAAAAAGAAGAATAAAAAGGAAGAATAATAAAGAGGAAGAAGTAAAAAGTAGAAAAAGAAGGAAGAACAATAAAGAAGAAGTAAAAAGAAGAATAAAAATGAAGAAGAATAAAAACGAAGAAGTAAAAAGAAGAAAAAAAAGGAATAATAATAAAAAAGAAGAAGTAAAAGAAGAATAAAAAGGAAGAATAATAAAAAAGAAGAATAAAAAGGAAGAATAATAAAGAAGAAGTAAAAAGTAGAATAAAAAGGAAGAATAATAAAGAAGAAGAAGTATAACGAAGAAGAAAAATGAAGAAGAATAAAAACGATGAATTAAAAAGAAGAATAAAAAGGAAGAATAATAAAAAAGAAGAAGTAAAAGAAGAATAAAAAGGAAGAATAATAAAGAAGAAGAAGTAAAAAGAAGAATAAAAAGAAAGAATAATAAAGAAGAAGAAGCAAAAAGAAGATTAAAAAGGAAGAATAATAAAAAAGAAGTAAAAGAAGAATAAAATGGAAGAATAATAAAGAAGAAGTAAAAGAAGAAGAAAAAGGCAGAATAATAAATAGGATGAAGAATAAAAAAAAAGAATAATAAAGAAGAAGAAGTAAAACGAAGAATAAAAAGGAAGAATAATACAAATGAAGAAGTAAAAGAAGAATAAAAAGGAAGAATAATAAAAAAAGAATTAAAGAAAGAATAAAAGGGAAGAATAATAAAGAAGAAGTAAAAAGAATAATAAAAAGAAGAAGAATAATGAAGAAGAAGTAAAAAGAAGAATCGAAAGGAAGAATAAGAAAAAATAAAAATAAAAAGGAAGAATAAGAAAAAAGATGTAAAAGAATAATCATTAAGGAAGAATAAGAAAAAGAAGTAAAAAGGAGAATAAAAAGGAAGAATAATAAAAAAGAAGTAAAAAGAAGTATCAAAAGGAAGAATAACAAAAAAGAAGTAAAAATAAAAATAAAAAGGAAGAATAATAAAAAAGAAGAAGTAAAAAGAAGAATAAAAAGGAAGAATAATAAAAAAGCAGAAGTAAAATAAAAATAAAAAGGAAGCATAATAAAAAAGTATTAAAAAGAAGAATCAAAAGGAAGAATAATAAAAAAGAAGTAAATGAAGAATAAAAAGGAAGAATAATAAAAAAGAAGTAAAAAGCAGAATAAAAAGGAAGAATAATAAAAAAGAAGAAGTAAAAAGAAGAATAAAAAGGAAGAATAATAAAAATGAACAAAAAATAAAAAATAAAAGGAAGAATACTAAAAAGGAAGAATAAAAAATTTAAAAGAATAAAAATGAAGAATAAAAAGAAAGAACAGAGAAGAAAAATAAAATGAATAAAAGGAACCATGATAGGATGGAAGTCAGGGTGGATGTCTATGGAAGAGGGAACATCGCATGCCCGCGTTCTTGAAAACCGGGTATGTGCTTGACACTTTCCACAGGCTAAGCAAAGATTTCTCCTTCAAGCAACAGTTGAATAATTTTGCTAGGATTGGAGATAATTCCCGGTTGATGTTCTTAAACACAACAACTGGAATTTTGTCTGAACCAGTGGCTTTCTTAGATTCAAGGGATATTTTAGAAACTTCTCATACTGTGATGGTAATATTACTGAGTTTGTGCTCTGTGAGACGTGGGAATTTGGGGAGAGGATGGTCTTTGTCACCTAAAATTGAGTTAGAGGCGAAGAGGTTCGCCTTATCTGTCGAGGAAGATATGACTAGGGGCCATTTATAATTGTGGGCACAGATGCTATACCTCTGTTCATGATTTGGTTGATGATCTTCCAGAATTCACGAGTTCTAATTTGTTTCTTTTTAAACTTGGTGTGGGCTGCTCGAGCGTAGCTTCACTTGGCATTTTCTAGAATATTTTTGTGGCGATTGCAAGCAGTGAAGATCGAACTACTTTGCTTCTTGTGATAGAGATTGCAGTTTCGGTGAGCTATGGCTGAAGCGCAGTCGGGGTGAATTAGGGTTGACGGTTTAGTTTTTCCAGGAATTTTTTGTGGGTTATAAAACTCTCTATTCCAGAACGGATCCAATCAGAGACAAGGGCAGCAGTTTTTGAGGCAGCATGCTTGAAGAAGTTTGGGAGGGGAACTTCAGGATCGAAAGCTGTCTCTGTCTGCCTTCGCATAGTGAAAAGTCGTTCTATGGAACAGTACACCAGGGGATGCCTTAGGTTTGGCATCAATCTGGACACTGATTAGGCAATGATCTGATGTGCCTAGTAAAGGTAAAACTTTGGATACCCATTTATCAGGTCAAGGAGGTTCGCCTAATTACCCGTCGTGTCCGGGAACAGGGTAGGTTCTCCGATGATCTGGGTTAACTCATAGGCGATGGAGAAGTCCCTGCCATGTTTGCCTTCAACATCGGTTTTGTTGGAGTGAATTAGCCACTCTTTATGGCGGATGTTGAAGATATGAAAACCGGCCGAGGAGAATCGAGTGCGGATATAATCAATCTTCTCGGATATTCTGTCGAAGATTATCGGTCTGAGGACGGTAGAGGGCAAAGACGAATGTGGTACTATGTATATGTGGAGCACATATACGGGAGATCGGGTTCCTCATTTTTAACGTCCCTGCCACATGGAAACTCTTCATTGATATATGCTCCGAGTGAGGATTTAGGTGGTCATCTTTGGCTATGAGAGGTGAGTAGCCCGGGACTGCGAACTCCTCTAAAATGGTCATCTGGTCCGGCAGCCTTCTTAGAATGACCTCTCCCGACACCACACCAACATAATTGGGCATGAGAGATTTAAGTTTTGTCTCTCGCCAAAAACCGTATCGACCAGAATTCACACCGCCTTCAATCTTAGTTAAAAGTACCCCCTAGAAAATTCTGCCTGTCCTATCTATGTTGGTAATTAATATTTTTTTCTGAAAGTCCGCCCTTTTTTTTATTAATTTCTTCTCCTTTTCTATTTTTTTCACATTACTATGTACATTTAAGTTAACCTCCTTTTCTTTATACGTTTCTTTGTTTTAAAAAACTTAAACTTTCTTTGTTTTAAACTTAAATTCTGTTTTCATCCCGTGAAATCATGGAACTGACATATTAGAGAGGCTAATTGGTTTCAATGAGAAAATGTAAGAAAGAAAGAAAAAAGAAAAAGAAAGAAAGAAAAAGAAAGAAAGAGTTTAACGCCTGTTTTGGCGAAATGGAAAAGTTGTCAATTTCAAATCTTTTCTTCGTGAGAAAACGAATTAAATTCGATAAATATAATGATAATAAATAATAAAAGAAAAAAAATGAAATACATTTTCTCATGATACAAAGAGTAAAGAAATATGATTACCTTACTTGTTTTCGTCAAAAGGTGGCGCTGTTGAAGTCTATAAAAAGACAAGTGTATTCCTGCCTCACTCTCTTTCTCTCTTTTGCTCCATGATGTAGAACAACATGGTAATTACATTCCCGATAAGGAACGTTAGCTTCCCCAGTTGATTGACGACTGAACACTGTTCCTATTTTTCAACACATGATGCCCGCACGTGTCTTCTAAAACCGCGATATATGAAGTAAGTCAAGATTTTTCTTTGGTTGTTCCAACTCAGCGCAAGGCTGACGTGGGCTCGACCATTAATACGATGCTTATACTCACTTACCCGAACACCCGGACCAAGAAAAAGAAAACGGACATACGATAACTATGTTAAAAACCTTCCAACAATAAAGTAAGAATAATCTTTTTTATGGTTGTTTCAACTCTGTGCAAGGCTGACTTGATCTCGACATTTACGGAGGTGCTTATACTTTAACTTCTGGACTAAAAAGAAAACGGACATACCCAAGAGACATTAAGAACATTGTTTCACTATAGTCACCATAAAAAAAGAACAAACGTTTCGTAGTTTTGATTTTCAAAGCGTAGCTTAGATGTGACACAAGGCCGAAAGTTTGGAGCACCAAGCGAGGATCGAACTCACTACTCAGTCGTAATTGTTCTAGCGAGACAAGCTTGCTAACCATTATGCCATGCCGAGGTGCTCAAAACGGTCCGTAGTAGAAACCCAAGTTTTGTATGTTTCTCCTTTATCATATGTGAACAGGCACACACCTAGAATACATACAAACACCCAACCTTGTAAATTCCATACATTTGTAAACTCTTACTTCTAAATATATTAATAAAACTGTTTGTAAGACTGGTTTTCCGCTAGTATATATATATCATTCTTATATATTCTAATTCTTAAATACTATAATTTCTTTATTTTTTATGGTGATTTTGTTTTGCTAAATAATGCTTCAAGATATGTCTCGGGCTAAGAGGCAAGGATAGTGAACAATAAAAGCTGAGGAAACAAGTCCATCCTTTTGTCGCCTGATGTAAACCTGTAGACAGGATAGGAGAAAATATTCTCACCCGCGGGAATTGTTAAATAAATCCAATAATGATATGACAAAAGACATTGAGTGAGGAAGATGTCGACATCTTTCAGGCGATATCAATATATTAAACAAAACAACTTGGAGATGGGACAGAGAATTCGTCAAAAGACAAGGATCCCTGGGTGTGGAGAAAAGAATGACATCGGAAAGGAAAATAAAATGGATTTTGAAGAAAGAAAAACGGACAGTCAGCAATTCTCAAGTGATCAGCTTTGGTCAAAGCTGAAACCAAAACAGACAACAAAGATGTCTTCCCACTTGATTTTCTTTTTTTCCCCCCCTCCTTTTCAAATTTTCTTTTCATTTTTTTTTTCTCTCCTTTCTTTTTTTTTTCTCATTCACTTTCTGGAAGCATTTTGATTTCTTTCGTTATTTGCCTTCTGGCTTTTCTTTTCTCATCTCTTTCTTTTCTTTATTTACTTCCTTCTTAATATTTTTTTTATTTAGTTCTTTTCTTTCTACCATTTTCCTTTTTAAACTATTCTTTTTATTCCTTCTTTCTTAGTTTTACATTCTTTCTTTCTTTCTTTCTTTCTTTCTTTCTTTCTTTGCTTGATTTAATTTTTTGTTTCCTATTCATTTCTTCATTTTTCTCTAGTTTTTCTTTCTTTACACGTTTTCTCAAGTTTTTCTATTTTTTTTTATCATTTCCCGTTTTTATCTTTCTTTTCTTTGCTATTTCTTTCTTCGATTTTTCTATCAATACTTTTTCTTTTTTTTTTCTTTCTTTTTTTTTCTTTCTCTTATTTTCTGTTTTTGACCTTTTCTTTTTTCTATTAATCGAGTTTTCCACCCGTTCTTTCTTTCTTTCTTTCTTTCTTTCTTTCTTTCTTTCTTTCTACTTTTCCTTTGTTTAATTCAATGTTACTTTGTTTTTATTTCTTCACTTTTCTTACAATTATGATTTTTTCTTCACTCATTTTTCCAAGATTTTCTTTCTCCACCATTTTCGGTTTTAATTCCTTTTTCTTTTCTATTTTTTGTTCTGTTTTTTCTTGCTCGATTTAATTTCTTATTTCTTTTTTTATTCATTCACTATCTTTCCAGTCATCATTTTTTGAAAATGGTTTTACTTACATTCCCTTATTCTTTCTTTTTCAATTTTTTAATCATTCTTTCTTTCTTTCTTTCTTTCTTTCTTTCTTTCTTTCTTTCTTTCTTTCTTTTCATATCTATCTATCTATCTATCTATCTATCTATCTATCTATCTATCTATCTATCTCAGACTTTTCATAACTACCTTCCTTCATTCTTTCTTTCCCATTTCTTTTCTTTTTCAATTGTTTTATTCTCGTAAATTTCCCCTATCTTTCAGATTTTTCTTCTTTCTTTTCTTTCCTTGTCTAATTTCCCCCCCAAAACTATTTTTTTTCATTTGCTTCTTTCTTTACTCATTTTTTAGTTTTTTTTTTATTCAACCATTTTCCGTTTTCATCCTTTTCTTTTTTCTTTCTTAGAGTTTTCCATAATTTCTCTCGTTGCAGTTTTGATTTTTTTCCTTCACCAAAGTTTTTCTTTTTCTACAATTTTCCCTTTTTAATCTCTATTTTTCCTATTTTTTCCTTCCATCTTTTCTTGTCCAATTTAATTCCTTATTTCTTTTTTATTTATTCACTGACTTTTCATTCATCATTTTAAAAATTTACTATTTTCTCTCATTCTTTCTTTCTTTCCCATTTTCTCTTTTTATACTTTTCTTTATTTTTCAATGTTTTCATTCTATAACTTCTCCCTATCTTTTCAAATTTTTCTTCCAAAATTTTTTGCTTAGTTTTTCATTCAAAACTAATTTCTTTCACTTGCTTCCTTCTTTCTTTGAGTTTTCCATTCAGCCATTTTTTTTTTGGTGGGGGGGGGTCTTTTTCTACCATTTTACGCTTTTTCTTTATTCTTTTCCTTCCTTCCTTTCTTCCTTCCTTCCTTCCTTCCTTCCTTCCTTTTTCAGAGATTTTCTTTTCTATACTATTTTCCGTTTTTATCCCTTTTCCCTTAGTCTTACATCTATTCATTCTATTTTTATTTTCCTGATTTTTTCTTTTTTTTACCAATTTCTGCATTTATTCGTTTCTTTCTTTAATTCTTTCTTTCTTTAACTCATTCTGTCATTATTTTTCTTTTTCTATTATTTTTCGTTTTCAACCTTTTCTTAAAATCCTTTTTATTCTTTCTTTTTACCTCAGAGTTTATCATATAGTTTTTCTTCCTTTCTTCCTTGTTTCTGACATTTTCTTTCTCTATAATTTTTCATTTTTTTTCTATCCTTTTCTTTTTTCATTCTTTCTTTGATTTGTCTACCCATATATCCATCCGTACATCTTTTCTTTTACCTAGAATGATTTCTCTTCTTTCTTTTCACTGTCCAAACAGCTTAAACAAATTATTCTCACTGGTAAAAGAAAAATTCTGCTAGCCAACAATTCAGAGCCAATCTCCAGACCTCCCATGCAAAGAATCCCATTCTTACCAATTCCATTGCTTCTTATGCCATCCAATTTATCATGACGCATATCTGCATATGTATGTACTGGACAAATATCTAACAACATGTATTACTAGTTATCATGGCTGTCATCACTATTATTCTTGTTACTATCATTATTATTATTTAGTGGTCAACACACATATGATTGTTGCGCATTTTTTTTTAAAACTGTAAGTGTCCTGGTGTTTACCCAGTATTTGTCTCAGTCTGTGTTCCATTCTGTGGAAATGGTGTGTACACCACCAACTGGCATACTGTCATCTGATGTTGACAGTTTTTTTGAAAAATCTGGGACGTTTTCCTTCTAGAAAAGTCACTCAAGCGTATGTTTATATATTAGTCACCTAGCAAAGAAAGTAAAAAAAAGAAAAGAAAAATCAGTCATAAAAAGAAATAAATAAAAATGTCTGGCCAATCAAAGAACAGATAAAATGGCTGATGAACGAAAGAAAAAGGGCAGTAAAAAGAAAAAAAGAAAAAAGAAGGAAGTATTTCAAGAGAAAAATGAACTAAAATCAATAGAAATGACACTGGAAAAATGTTACGCATGAAATTCTTACCTCTCACAGTGTGTCCATATCTGTCTATCTACCTATCTAATTATGTATTTCAATCTGTATATATTTATCTATATCTATTTCAGTCTGTTCCTATCTGTTTATTACAGCCAGTTCATATCTATCTACCTATTTTAACCTGTTCATATATATTTAAGTCTCTTCATAATTATCTGTCTATTGCAGTCTGATCATATCTATTTATCAGAGTCTATTCATAACTATCTCAGTGTGTTCATATATATCTATCTCAGTATGTTCATATCTATCTATCTATCTATCTATCTATCTATCTATCTATCTATCTATCTATCTATCTATCTATCTAAACCTCTTTGTATTTATCTGTCTGTATCAATGTCACTCTATCTACCATAGCTTCAACTACAGCAGCACATCTATCTATCTATCTATCTATCTATCTATCTATCTATCTATCTATCTATCTCAGTCTGTTCATAACTATCTGCTTCAATCATTCCATATCTATCAATCTTAGTCTTTTCAAATCTATCTGCCTATCTATCCCAACCTTTTATTAGGTTGGTGCAAAAATAATGTCGTTTTCTCACATAGTAACATATGTGAGAAAACGACATTATTTTTGCACCAACCTAATAATATCTACCTATATATTCTAGACATCATATCTCTCTACAGGTTGCGATAGATAAATTATTGTCTAAATTATGCAAAAAAGAAAATAATACTGATATGTCATTTTAACAGATGTATTTACCAAAATTACATAAATAAATCTTGAAATATTAAAGAGTAAATTTATTCAATAAAATCGTCATTAGCTTCAACCATGGCCTCCAGACAACTTTGGAATCTCCTGTAACTCTTCTAGGCATTCTTCTTGTTCAAGTTGGTGAATGCTGCCATAATCTTTTCCTTCAGTTCATTTTTGGTCTTACAAGGAGTTTTGTTGGCCTCTCAATCAACTGCACTCCACACATAATAATCAAGAGGACTGCAATCTGGGGGGTTAGGTAGCCAGATATAAGGAGTGATCTAGTCACAGAAATTGTCAGATAGCCATGAGTGGGTTCTCCTGCTTGTGTGGCATAGTGCAGAGTCCTGTTGCCAGACATAGGCTCTTCCAGCAGCTACCCTCTTGACCTAGAGCAGCATTATCTCATCAAAGCACGATGTAGGCTTCTGTGTTAAGTCTGAGACTTTGTGGGAAGATGAATGGAGGCATAACATTGATATCACTAGACTCATTCAAATCTTTCTGAATCCTCTGTACTGTCCTCAGATTGACACCCAAACACATTGAAATGTGTACAGTATGCTGTTTCCAAATTCCTGGTGGAGTGAATTGTGTTATGCGCTCTTTTTTACACAGATGCTGCACATTTGATCCTACTACAGTCAATGAAATCAACAACAAACAAAGCCTATGCGTGAAATTAAAAATATAAAATGGTGACAATATCCACATTGCACTATCTATCTATCTATCTATCTATCTATCTATCTATGTCTCTTTATATCTATCTATCAACCTGTCTATAACAGTCTTTTCATATCTATCTACCTATCTATTTAAGGCTTTTCATGTCGCTCTGTCTCAGGCTGTTCATATCTAACTATCTATCTCAAGGCATTCATATCTATCTGTCTATCTATCTAGCTAGCTAGCTCGCCAGCTATCTTAGAATTTTTTTTATTTATCTTAATCTTTTCGTATATGCTTATCTTAATCTTTTCATAACTATCTATCAATCTATTTACCTTACTATTACAGCTATCTTTTCATATCAGTCAACCTATCTCAGTCCATTCATATCTATCTATCTATCTATCTATCTATCTATCTATCTATCTTAGCCTCTTCATATCTATCTATTTTTTTTTCAGAATGTTCATATCTATTTGTCTCAGTCTGTTCATATCTATCCCAGCATGTTCATATCTATCTATCTATCTATCTATCTATCTATCTATCTATCTATCTATCTATCTATCTATCTATCTATCTATCTATCTATCTTAGTCTGTTCACATTTATTTTTCTCAGACTGTTCATATCTATCTATCCCAATTCGTTAAGATCTATATAGCTCAGTCTGTTCATTATCTATCTATCTATCTATCTATCTATCTATCTATCTATCTATCTATCTATCTATCTATCTACACTTATACATATCTATTTGTATAACTATGTATTCAAATGGCAAAGGATGCAAAAAGTATATTAAAAAAGATGAAAAAAAGGATAGCAGATGAAATAATTGAAAAAAAAAAGAAGAAAAATCAGGAGCTAAAGTAAAAAGAATGACATTCAAATATGGTAGACATTAAATTCTGAGTAGCATCAGATGACTGATTGAATATTTATGCAAAGGAAAGATTGGTGGGAATTAATTAAATGGTTCAAAGCAGGTCACATTGGACTGAGATTGATGCACACACAGAGATAAAGAGATGAAAGTTATTTATATAAACATTTATATGTATGAGATTATGATAGAAATACACAGCCAGAAGAGGAGAAAAAGGAGGCAACACAGATTTTTTTGCACTGATTGATCAAATGAACACAGTTGAATGGCCTGTAGTGAAAGATGCTGGCATTGGTGGGAAAATGACCAAAGGTTTCAGCCTGTAACTATCAAAGTTTTATTCATATCTATCTATCTATCTATCTATCTATCTATCTATCTATCTATCTATCTATCTGTTAATATATAGCAATCAGTACTCTTAATATCTATCAATATCATGTCAGAGATATTCAAGAAGAAATGTCAGAGGGTACAGCATCTGAAACATTGGGATAAAGAAAAAAAGACAAGGAAACTGGTCCCAAAGAATCAACGTATAATAGTAAGAACACCTTGTCTTAGAAATTCAGATAGAATAAAGGGCAGAGGGTACAGCATCTGAAACATTGGGATAAAGACAAAAAAGACAAGGGAACTGGTCCCAAAGAATCAATGTATAATAGTAAGAACACCTTCTCTTAGAAATTCAGATAGAAAGAAGGCCACAGGGTACAGCATCTGAAACATTGGGATAAAGAAAAAACAACAACAAGGAAACTGGTCGCAAAGAATCAATATATAATAGTGAGAACACCTTGTCTTAGAAATTCATATAGAAAAAAGGCCAGAGGTAATAGCATCTGAAAGATTTGGATGTAGAGAAAAAACACAAGGAAACTGGTCCCAAAGCATCAATGTATAATAGTAAGAACATCATGTCTTAGAAATTCAGACAGAAAAAAGGGCAGAGGGTACAGCATCTGAAATATTGGGATAAAGACAAGGAAAATGGTCCCAAAGAACCAATGTATAATAGTAAGAACACACTGTTTTAGAAATTAAGAGAGAGAATGTCAGAGGTTACAGCATCTAAAACATTGGGATAAAGACAAAAAAGACAAGGAAACTGGTCTCAAAGAATCAATGTATAAATGTAAGAACACACTGTTTTAGAAATTCAGATAGAAAAAAGGGCAGAGGATACAGCATCTAAAACATTGGGATAAAGACAAGAAACTGGTCCCAAAGAATCAATATATAATAGTAAGAAAACCTTGTCTTAGAAATTCAGATAGAAAGAAGGCCAGAGGGTATAGCATCTGAAAGATTGGGATAAAGACAAAAAAGACAAGAAACTAATTCCAAACAAGCAATATATAATAGTAAGGACACCTTGTCTTAGAAATTCAGATAGAAAGAATGCCAGAGGGTACAGCATCTGAAAGATTGGGATAAAGACAAAGACAAAAAAGACAAGGAAACTGGTATCAATGTATAATAGTAAGAACACCTTGTCTTAAAAATTCAGATAGAATAAATGCCAGAATGTACAACATCTGAAACATTGGGATAAAGACAAAAAAAGACAAGGAAACTGGTCCCAAAGAATCAATATATAATAGTAAGAACACCTTGTCTTAGAAATTCAGATAGAAAGAAGGCCAGAGGGTACAGGATCTGAAACATTGGGATAAAGACAAAAAAGACAAGGAAACTGGTCCCAAAGTATCAATATATAATAGTAAGAACACCTTCTCTTAGAAATTCAGATAGAAGGAAGGCCAGAGGGTACAGGATCTGAAACATTGGGATAAAGAGAAAAAAGACAAGGAAACTAGTCACATAGAATCAATGTAACACAATGTCACAAGGCTTTATTTTGGATGAAATTTCAGATAAAATAAAAAGAAATATTTTCACATCCTGCTAAAATTTGGTTTCTATGTCATTCCATTTTCTACTTTCTGTAATTGTATTTTTTTTTCGCATTTTTTGGCATTTCATATTCTAGCAATTTGTTCCTTCAGCTTTTCATTTTTTTGACTGAACTAATAAAAAATTAATTAATAAGTTGTCTTTTCGTAATGAACAAGATTCATTTAGCATTCTCAAATTCCAGTATTTTTTTCCTCAGAAGTGTATTCTGAAACTGTCATACTTTCCAGGATTATGATTTGCTAGTTTTACTTTATCACCAAGATTCTCACGTCCATATCCTGTTGACTATGCAGATGATGTAGCTATCACTTTAGATACCATTACTAATTCTACAGTTCTCCTACATCATCTAGATAAATGCTGCTAATGATATCAATGACTCTAAAACTGAAATCATGTGCTTCAACCAGAAAGGCTCAATACAAACTGTTTCAGGTGAAACAATAAAATCTGTTGAAACTTTTACATACCAAGGAAGGAAAATAAATTCTACTGAAAAGGATGTTTAAAATTTGCATAGTTAAAACCTTGGCTGACTTGAATAAAATGGATGTAATCTGGAAATCTGATCAACCAGACAACCTCAAATAGAGGTTCTTATGTGCCACTGTACAGGAGATGTTAATGCATAGTAACACTGCTTGGACATTAACTAAAACCCTTGAGTCTAAGCTTAATGAAATCTACACTCAGATGGTGAGAGCTATACTTAACATCTCTTGGAGACAACATCCAACTAAATAACAGCTCTATGGATCCATCCCTGATATTTCTATAATCTTGTATGAATGCAGAATTCATTCTGCAGGATCCTAGTTGTGAAAAAAAAAAAGAAGTCGCATGTGATCTACTGCTCTGGACACCTAGCCATGTCAAAAGATGAGCTGGTGACCCAGCAACCAGCTACATTGACCGACTATGTTATGACAAAGAATGCCACCTTCATGACGTTCTGAACTTGATGCAGGACCGTAATAGATGGCATGAGTGACTCATGAATGTTCATAGTAGATTCAGTGAATAAACAGAAACTTTGATCTAATCAGTAATCAAATACAGGTATCCACTAAAAATAATATTTAAAGTGATAGGATGCAGGTTTGATGCAGGTTTGAATCCTGACAGAGGATGCATATTTTTCTAAGATTTTAAAATTTTAAAATAGGTAGGGGTGTTGTCTGCTAATGATATGTATCAACATAGAGTTACTTTCATAGATGTCAAGTCAGGGTAAGGTGGGGGTGTCTGAATTTAAAGCGGAAGATGTTTTCAATCAGTCAGGTTTACTTGTCTATGGAGATTTATTTATTTATTTTATTTATTTTTTTATTTTATTTTATTTCTTTATGAAGGGTTTTGCGTATATAAAAACATTCCTAGCATTTGTTATTTGACGACTTCATAAAGGTCTATCATTTTTGTAGGGTGTTAAAACTTTTTATTGGGGCCATGGATTATGAAAGTTAATTTATTGTATGTTAGTTTTTAAGCTAAATTATTCAATGCGTGAATTTGATGATGTCGGCAAAAAAACTGTTAACTCATGTCTATTGTTTAATAGATTTTTATTATTTAGAAACTTGATAATGTGCAGTTTCTCATGGAGGCACAAAGGGCATGGGTCATCCCAAGTTTTATAAGTTCTAGTCCTGTTTATAATTTTCCATTTTACCTTAGGTGCCCCATTTATTTCCTTCAGATGCCAAAAATATTTAGATAGAGAAGTCTGATTTCTTTTATTTATATTGTTGAAAGAGCACTTATGCTGCCTCCATCTGGCTTTAAAATCATTCTTTGTGGACCCAATGTATATCATAGTATTAGGACTCTCAGTGGATGAGATAGTACATTGGTATACCACAGATTTGATGCAGCATTTATTTTCTAATGGGCAGTCTTCTGGGTTTCTACAGTCACATAATTTTTCACTGTTTTTGTCTAATTTAAGTGTAGGGTTTTTATTAATACTATTCAGGCATGGGGGTCTGTTCAGGATTTTATTATTATGTTTTTTTATTATACTTTCTAGGTTTTCAGTGCAGCTGTAACTCAATTTTAGGGTGTTCTTATTAAATATATTACTAAGCCTACTATTGGTGGGGAAGTGTTTATCAATTAGGGCTAAGAATTTATCTAGTGTGATCAACAGTCTGAACAAGGCCAGTATGGTTACGATGACATGTGACTTTGTGCTAGCACAGCCACTGACAACTCCCTAAGGGTCCTATCTTCCCAATATATATATATATTACCACTGTAAGCATTATTTTTATAGTAGATACCCATATTTGAGTAAACTTTCCATTTATTTTAAATAGTATTTTTCTTTAATAAGATTTCTCGAATATTCTGGCCAGCAAATCAAATAAAATACTTTTTAAAGTAAATGAAGCAACTACTCAGATATGGGTATCCACTAAAAATAATGCTTAGAATGATATATATATATATATATATATATATTAAAAAGAAGAGTGAAACTGTAAATGGTTTTGGTTGTAATGTGGATTTTTAAAAAAATATATTATGCTGTATTTTGCTACATGTGTTTCTGGTCTCGTGACTTAATATACACACTTTTCTCTTGTTGGAATTACTATAACCTCTTCTATTTATATATATATATATATATCTCCTTTTTGTCTTTTTTGTTTTATGTTGTTTTTTCTGCCAAAGTAACTCTATCTTAATTGGTCTGCCTCTTTTACATATTTAAAGGGCCCCAACTAACCTTGTAATTAACTTATAGTTGGAGAGACTAGTTTATTCTTTTTCTTCCTCAAAAGCATGAGTGCAGATCAAATGGTCTTGGCCAAAACTCAATGCCTAATCATTATTAAGTATTGTAGGTATTAACCCTATCACAGGCAGGTCATTTTGGAGTTGTGAAAGAGAGTGGTGTGTTTTAGGGCACTTTTTTTGGTGACAAACTTTCAAATGCCTTAGAGATCCAAATAATGGGTTTAAATGGTTTGAAACATTGTAGGATTATTCTTTTATTTTTCATCTTTTATTTCAATTTTTTTTATCCTTTATTTTACATTTTTATTAGGTCTGGAACTGGTGACGTCATCAAACATTAGTGTTTGAAGTATGCTTCAATGCAAAGTATTCATGTCGAACATACTTTGACCTGTACTTGAAAGGCTAATTGTCTAAAATGACAAAAATCTTTGCATCAGCAAACAATATGCTGACGTCAGCAATTATATGATAAAAGGAAGATTCACTATAAACACAATTACCTTTTGAATAAGTCAACAAAATCTGTTCATGACAATCTGTTTTTAGCAACATATATGGTATTTCAAATCAATACCCTGAACACAAAAGGATCAGCATTAACTGAAAACTGCGTGTGGGCAAAAATGCACCACCCATCTGGGATAAGGTTAAGGCAGCATGCTCTTTTGGGAAAATGATGGCTACTGTGTTTTCAGACCAGAAAGGGATCACACAGAGTTTATACCAAATAGTAATACAATCATCTCTTTGGGTACATGAAAGAAGCACTCGGAAAACAGACAACTTGTACATAATTATGAAAACAGCCAGGAAGCATGTGAGCACAGATTCACTCAAAGTTGCTTATTGTACAACTGAGAAAGAAAGAAACAATACTGAAGAATGTATCTGGAATCCTGATATATTTTCATTTGTTTATTTTAGTTTGTGCACCTCAATTAATAAATCTGCTGTAAATAAAGAAGAACAGGAATTATTATCTGATCAGCACTGGTACTAAAGTTCAGATGGAAAGAAACTATGTTGAGAACTAAATTTGGAATCTTGTGATTTTTATACTGATTTTAACCTGTCTTCTGTGCTAATTTTTCACTGACACTTGTAAACAATTGAGAAGGAAAACGATGTAGAGGACTAGATTTGGAATGCTGAGACTTTTGTGTTCATTTTGGTTTGCTTTAGGTGTGTCTACTATTAAATCTGTTAGAAAATCACTGGGCACCTCGGTGTGGTGTAATGATTAGCAAGCTTGTCTCGCTAGATCAGTTACAACTGAAAAGTGAGTTTGGTCCTTACTACATGCCCCATACTTTTGACTTTGTGCCGCATCTAAGCTACGTTTAGAAAATAAAAGGCACCTCAAGGTGGTGTAATGGTTAGCAAGCTTGTCTCACTAGAACAATTACGACTGAGTAGGGAGTTTGATCCTCACTGAGTGCCCCATACTTTCGGCCTTGTGCCACATCTGAGCTACGCTTGGAAAATCACTATAGTAGAGATAACATTTCAGCCTAAACTTGAAGTGGTTAAGATTATAGTGATTGGGAAAATATCCTCCTTGGAGTCTGGTCCAGAAAATAGCAGTTCTTGAAAAAGAAGCTGTCTGAGTGAGACTTCTTCCTTACCAATGGAATAAAAAGGGAATGTGGATGATTCAATCCTGTGTATGGTTCTTAGCCACAAGTTAAGAACTAGTGGAACTAAGGAATGTAGTTTGTCAGAATATTTTTTATTCATTTCACCCCAGACAAGGTAATAAAGGGGGTTGGTTACTGAGTGTGAGAAAAAAATATTATTCTGAAGAGAGTAATGTAAAAAAAATAGGAATTAAGATGATAACAGTTGACATTGCATTTAGATTTGATCACCTTTGACTGAAAAAGCAAGAAGCCAGAATAGAGTTCTACAAGTGAATAGTATGAGAAAAGAAATTCTTAGCATAGAACTTATGTTTGCATTTAACCAATTCAATTGTTAAATGATGAGACCAAGACACCAATCTAGTACAGTAGTTGAATTCATAAAGTCTAGATACCATAGAGGAAAGTACCTAGACTTTATAAATTTTAATACAGTACTAAATTTTCCAGGGAAATAACAACAGAGAGGCTTGGGATGTTTCACCTGCAGGGAAAGGTGTTGTAAGGGGTAAAATAATGCATCACTCACAAGGCCGGGTAGACACTATGGAACTATAAGTCCCAGCCCCCAGATATGGTCACAATCCATTTTTCGTTGGATATGGCTCTTGCAAAGAGAGAGCAATATAGGATGAGTTATGTACATACTGGATTGGTTACAATGAAGTGACAATTTTTCCAATATTTTTAAGTGGTTAGAATTTTTTGTAACATGCTGACATGTATTAAAATCCTCACAGCATTTAGTATTGTTGATGTTATCATTAACATTTTTGTCAAGTTTTATAAACACTACATTTCATTCATTTTCAAAAACTAAGCAATGAAATTTGAATAAGTTAATTTCTTTGGAAAAATATATTGACAAAAATCCTACTTTGTGGTTCAATAATTTCTTTAATTTTATGGGACATCATGTTAAACAGTATTTTTTTAGAAAAATTTCTTTTTTTCCTTTTTAAATATGAAGAACAAATTCTTAGGATTTCTTACTCTTGAGCATGCAACATACAACTGGCCAAATGTAAATATTTCTTTCTGGCACCAAATTCCAACTTTTGAAGTGTTTAGCCTTGTGATTTGTTTATAGTTCTCATAAACGTATTGTGAACTGGAAACGGGATTCTTGCAAATAAAAATTTCAAATGACAGGTGAAATGAAGTTGTCATAGGAAAAAGGCTGGATGGATGTGTTTAGTTTTATTATTATTATTATTAGATTTGAAATCATTTGATAGTATTAATAAGGGCTTCCACAAAAAACATGACACCTAAGGCTTAAAATGAAATTTTAATATTTGGCTTCAATCAGTCAATATATGGCTATTTTAGAGGGAGGGTGTGACAGACAGACTAACAAAAGTCATAGAATTTTATATATAGATAAATGGGATTCCAATTGTGTTCTGGGTGATCTTGGGTTCAAATAGGTCTATTAGCACTGAAGGTTGCCACTCTTGTAGGTTTCTACTAGACTTTGTAAGTATCAACTCTATTGATAGTTATTTACTAAGTGAAGCTTAGATGTGTGGCACAAGGCCGAAAGTATAGAGTGCTGTGAGGAGCGGTATATTGGCTTGCAAGCAGACATTGAATGACAGAAAGCATCAACAAACAAAATCAAGTTTTGAGTAAAAAATATATTTTGCCACGTTTATTTTCATTAAAGAAAAGCAGTGTACTGAAAAGAACAATTTTGCAGTTACTGAAGAGCATTGTCCTTTTCAGGACAATGTTATAATTGGTGAAGAACATTGTCCTTAAAAGGACAGTTTTGTAGCTGCTGAAGAGCATTGTCCTGAAAAGTACAGTTTTGTAGTTGCTGAGGAGTGTTGTCCTGAAAAGGACAGTTTTGTAGCCACTGAAGTGCATTGTTCTGAAAACGACAGTTTTGTATCCACTGAAAAGTAGTGTTTTGAAAAGGAGTTTTGCAGTTGCTGAAAAGCATAGTACTGAAAAGGACAATTTTGTGGTCCTTGAAAAATGTTGTTCTGAAAAGGACGGTTTATTGCATTATTGCTGCTGAAGCTGGAGGTCTGCTGGAAAATGGCTGGAGAGGTGGGAAATGGAGGCCTGCTGGATAGTAGCCAATGGCGAGCTGGAGCTACAGATGATGATGGCAGGCTTGAATTGCTGCTGATGATACTACACTTTGATCCTAGACCATCTGGGCCATGGAAGCTAGTATTTACCTCTTCTCCCCAGTGGGACAGGATGTGACACAAGGTAAGGTTTAATGTGCGAAACCTGAGCACATACACTCAGGCCAGGAGCCAAAATAACCCAGTCCCCACAACCGTCAGTTGTGCTGGCATTGAGATAACTACTAATCCCCTGTGCAATAGGGTGATTCAGCCTTGGACAGCTTTTCCCTGGGACCAGGCAACTCACAGTATTTAATTTTCTCTAGCTTCATCTCCATCCACATACAAAGCCACAACTGAGTTGCACTCTGCTTGAAGACTGAGGTGCAAATAAGAGATGATAATCCTATCCATGGTGGGCTGCAGAAGGTGGATTTTTTCATTGCTTTGAGACAGTTTTACAAAAATCACTAGTTAAGCTTTTTCTTCCAGTTGTTTTTAAAAAATGTGGGAGTGCCAGCAGGATATGACAGAAGCATCTAGTGAGGATCGAACTTGCTACTCAGTAGTAATTAGTATGGTGAGACAAGTTTGCTATCTATTATACTACACTGAACTGAAGGCATCAACTCTATTGATATCTAATATATTTCAGATTGTATAATTTATATCAATCAGTTGGTTTTTTGTTACCAATCTTTTGAATTCTTTTCCTGTGATATATTCTAATCAATTAAGCTTTCAATATATGTTTAAATATTATGATGATTATTGGAGTGTCTGTGCATAAATTCTATCAATGTCTGCATATGCATTTAGTATTTACATAGCCATTTTTGAAGAGAAACCTAAATTTCTTCTAGGAGACAGATCAGGCAAAAAAAAAAAAAAAAAAAATGGAGCATTTCTGTCATATACAAAGCTGGAACTGCTAAATCCTCACTTGCCTGTCTTGATAGAGTTCAATAGGCTCTACACAGCCTTGTGGGTGATGACTTATTTTCCATCCTATAACCCCTTTCCCACAAAATGAAATATTGTGAACCTCTTACTGCTCTAATGCTACTTCCATGATGTGTGTTCTGACAAGCCACAATCCTTAGTCTTACAAGCCCTAACCTTTACAACTGGGATCCGCTATGCTGTGTACACAAGGGTGAATCATCCCCATTCCTTTTGTATTTCATTAGTGAGGAGTAAGTTCCATTTGGACAGATTTTTCCCTAAACTGCTGCTTTGTGGAACAGACTCTGAACAGTATGTTTTCCTATCACTACAATCTTCACCTCTTCAATTCTAGGGTTAACTGTTGTCTTTCCAGCATGCCATCATGAACTTCACTTTTTGCTTTTTGTTTACACTCATGCAATACCACACATTAACCCTTTACTTTGAGTGGCTCTTGGGCCTTGTAGGGAGTGAAAATTAGTATGAAAAAGATCAAGTAAGAACAGTGATGGCCATAGGGTTGCTGGCACCCTGGGCAAGCTGAATTTTGGTGCCCTTATAAATACAATTTTAAAAATTTTTACAAGAAGAAAAAACTGAAAATGCAGAATAATGAGTTTATTACAATATGCAATTTAATACAAGCTAAAGAAATCATCCACTATCCTACCTAAAACATTTTTCTAGCCTTTAGATCAGGCAAATCATTTCATGGCATTTTCTACACCTATCTTGTTTACAAGATCATTTTCTATTGACAAAATAGCCAAAGAATTTAATCTGTCTTGAATCAAGTATGTTTTTATAAGTTTTAGTTTTGGAAGATCCCAAATGCATGTCATGGGAGCATGATGCTGCCCTCGGCCTTAATAATGCTCCATTCACTGCCCAAGTGGCCAGTTACCTTGAACCAGCCGTATATAGACATTTCAACTGTAAGATGATGAGATCTTGCCATCAATCTAGTACTATATTTAAATTCATAAAGTCTAGGTACCCCAGAGGAAAGCTCATCTAAACAGTTACCATGAAAATATTTATAGAAAAGACATGGGGGAGCCTACATTATGGCAGTGGGAAAGTGACTGATGCCAAGATGCAAGGTCAGGGCCAATATCATTGCAGATTCTTTTTTGTATTTTATCAAGAATCTCTAAATATATAGCAGGAATATCAGGCCAGAAGTGACAGCAACGTTCAGTGCATGGAAGAATGGTAGACATATAAACAATGACAAAATATCTAAAGAATTTAATTTGTCTTGAGTCATGGTGACCACAAATATATTTTTATAAGGTTTAATTTTGAAAGATCCCAAACAGATGACTCAGCCTGAAGTTGCTAATACCTTTTGATCTGGACATGAGTAGAAGGTAACCAATGACAATTGACACACAACTTCTGTCTTCTTGAATCCTATTCTTTTATTGGCTTTTCGACTCCCTAAATTTTTCTCATCCTCATTCACTATCAGAGTTTCAGTGGCATTATCATGTTTGTTTTGGGAAAAATGATTTAAAAATATCAGTTTCAAGTGAAACATCAGTTCTTGACTGATCAAAGTTAAGTAGCATTGAGCCTGATTGGTACCCAGATGAGTGTTTGCTTTGGAATACTAGGTGCTTTCATTTCACTTATATACATATATTATTACATCTGTTGTTATTGATGAAGAAGACAATTTCTTTTGACTCTATCTGATAATGGTCTTTGTCAATGAAAACTTTTTTTAAACAAATATTTATTTAGAATTTTCTTTGACTCTTTTAACATGATTTTTAAGTATTATTTTCATCGTGTATGTAAACAAATATATATACATATATATATTTAATATTTCTTCCAGCAATTAACAAATTTTTTAATCCATCATTATTTTTTATCATTATTTTTTATCATTATTTTTCTGATACTTTTGAGTTTTGTTGTGCGATCTCTCATGAATGAGCAGTTCAGCATGCCCAGGTTAAAGGTGGTTTCTCAGGATAAAGAAAATGTGGGTTTAGTCAACACCACTTAGATAGAAGCCCTGTTTGATGGGGTGGGGTTTGTGTTGATGTTACTAAATATAGTATAAACTTGGAGAAATAATTTCATTAGTTTTTACTGTTTGAGTTTTCTTGACTCAGCTTAATTTTTTATTTGTTTTTTAAATATTTTGTAAATATTTTCACTGAAATAATTTACAAAAAAATGCATATAGTTGTGCTGTGTCACAAATGCAAAGGAAATTATCAAAATGGACCAAAAGTGAATGTATTTTTATTTCCAAAAGATAAGAATTATTTTGTGCTATCAAAAAGAAAATTTTATAAAAAATACTAAAAGTGAGTAAATTCTTTAATTTTCTTTATATTATTTGTAAAAAGCATTAAAACTTAAATTAATTTCATGAATTCATGATTCATTGAAAACAAAGTGGGTGGCCTCCACCATTAAAAGATTTATCGAATTCTGTGGATCTCATCATTTTTCAATAAAATTTTTGATACAAGTATTTAAGGAAATTTTTATAATTATTTCTAATAAACATTTAAAAACAAATGTTTGAATTTTTTTATTTGTGAAAATTATTTCCATAAAAAGTCCACAAATATACGTGTGAACTTAAAATTTACTTAAGTTTTACATATCATTTTGCATATATATTTCGTATTTTTAAATGTTTTTGAATTTTGTTACTGAATTTTAGAAAACTTACAAAATTTATTATTTTATCAATTTAATGATATTTTTACCAAAAATATGACAGCAATTTTCAAAAGAAATTTTCCCCCAATACACCTGGAATTTTCCCTTATGTTAAAATTTAAAAACAGGTGCAATTGCCCTTTTAATTCATTTATTTAGGTATGTGAACTGCATTTTCAACCTGACCACAATTCTTCATGTAGGTCCAATCCCTTGAATTTTACCAAACTATTCCTTATATTTATCTTCACTAACCCACTCTAGAGTGTCACCAGAGTCCAGAAAAATTCAATTGCAGAATTCTGCCTTTAAAAGCATTTTAGATCAAAGAATTGCCAATGACTTGGAATTCAAACAGCAGAGGAGAATTCCACAGCATTACATGATATAATAGAGGGAAAATTAAATTTAGTTGATAGAAATTTTACTGGAAGTATCACGAGGCAGCAAGAGACTCTTTTTTATTATATGTTACCTCATCAAGTCTCCATATCCCCAAAATCTGTTATAATAGAACCTGATTTTGCCGTACATGTGTTCTGTGCTGATGTAGAAATAAATACTATAGGGGAGTATCGGATTCTTGATTTATGTAAGTGATTCAAGTACTTTGAAAATTCTTATCAAAAACATGAAAAAAATGGTATTGAAGAATGTCAAACCAAATCTCAAAGTGTGATTGTTGTATTACATTTGGTAATGTCCTTTCTGTTATGAGTGCAAGATGAGTCATTTAGATAATTTTATGTAATTAAATTTACGAGCTGCTAAAATTAATGACACAGAGTAACTTTGATTATTCAGCAGGAACGAGGTTTATTTTTTTTCATGTTTGTATAACTGTTCTAGAGGTTGTAGGCTGTTAAGAGACACCAAACTAGTTTTTTTTCAGCCATCATAAAATCTACCTTATCAACCTCCATAAATCCTATAGTTGAGCAACATAACAATTTTCTTATGTATATTAAAAATAAGTTTAATTTACTAGAGGAAAAAGACATTACAGTATTTTCACTTGTAGATCAAATTCACTTAAAACCTTATTTTGATTATAAAGGTGGTAATGTTGTTGGCTTAGCCAACAAAAACAATGAGTCTGCAACAGGTGCTTTTGCTTTTATGGTCACAGCGCAGGTAGCACAAAAGAAGGGATGTTGTGTATATTATGCCAACTATATGACTTAAAGCTGAGAACTTATTGGACTTAATTAAACATGTAATAATTAGTCTAGAATAGATAGGCTATACTGTAATATTAGTCATAACAGATAATAATGCAATAAATAAGAAAGCTATATCTTTCTTTTGTAGTCCTGCAAAACTTTCAGTTGTATATCCACATCCAGTGATGAAATCTAGATCTGTTTCCTTCATATTCGATTCATTTCATATATTAAAATACATTAGAAACAATTGGTTTGGTCAAAAAGATACAATCAAATGCATGATGTTCCCAGAATTTTGTCATAATGGAAATCATAATTTAGATAATATCCAAAGTGCTCCATTTTGTACTTTATAGAAGCTTCATGTTCTTGAATTTTGGTCAATTTTGAAATATTGCTATAAACTGCCCTCAAAGCCTCTTTCTCCTACTAGTTTTGATATGCAAAATGTTTCATTAGTTTTTCAAATTTTTAACCAATTCACTCTTCAGGGATTGGTGACCTTAGGGAATCAGAAATATTTGCCTAACTTTGCAGAAGTTGCAGAATATATAAATATATTTTCTACTTGGTGTACAATAATGAATGTAAAAACACTAGATAAAGATTGGCAGCTTAACAAGAGATATGCTAATCCACTTCAAGTAAATGATGACAATTATATATTTCTCAAGGTATTTTGCAACTGGTTAGAATCAAATATTGCACAGGAGAATTGAACATTATGTATGTATTAGCTGGTAAATTTCAAACAGATCACATTGAAGATAGATTTGGCCAGTACCAGCAATATGGTGGAGATCAATATAATATCTCTACATGTCAAGTGTTTGAGTGTGAAAAAAAATCAGAATGATGTCTGTTTTAAAACTGAGTCTGCCACTTAATAACAAAAGTATTGATTTGAAGAATTTACAAACTAACTGAGATGAAGTGGCAGGTGAGAAAAATTTAGACATTTATAAATTTAACAAAGATGTAACAGATGAGGATGTTAATTGATGTAATGGAATAACCACTCATCCCCATGAATGATTACACTATAGGTAGTAAGTGCCTATAAAGTCAACTGTCTATGAGAGACTGCAGGAAGACTGAGAGAAAGAAGATGCAAGCACATCCAACCTTCCAATTAGTGGCACTCACAACTAGATTGGCCTGTGTGTATAACTGTACCATATTTCATATTGTACCGGTTTGTATACAATAAACCTTTCTTCTTTTATACACTTGGTATTAAGTATTTATTCCCGTAGCATGGAATAATAACATTAATAAATGCAGATAAGTTGTTCTTGTCATATTATATGTAGCAGGTTATTGCTCTTAAGCAGTTTTTAAGAAAATGAAATGCAACAGTTGCAAGAATGTAATATCTGGAAGTAATATTTTGTCTGCATTATGCAGACAAAACACCTGAAATAAACAGCTATTTTCTGGGAATTAATGGAGGTTCTCTGCTATATCTTAATGATGCTACTACAAATGCTGTTCTCTATAATTATATAGTTATTGGTAAATTGACAAAAAAAAATTCTTCTTTTCTTTATTCAGTAAATCAAAGAAAATCAGCCATGCACATAACCTTGAATATTTTGGCAGATAATGATAATCTTTTTCATGTGGACTCTTGTGGTGAGGGTTACAGTATTGGAAAATTAGAAAGAATTCTTGTCTGGAATTCTTCAAATGTTCTTTTGAATAATTTTTGTGCTAGGGAAAATAATTACTAGAAACAAGTTAATCAAAAATGGAAACTTTAAATGTTCAGCTAAATTTCCGAAAATATCTACGTAACATAATTTCTACAATTATTTTAATATTTATTTTTTATTTTCTACACAACAAAAATATCAGTAATGTAACTTTGCTACTGCAGAATAAGTGAAATAAAATAAAACAGGCAAATTAAAATGTTGATTTTTTTATTTTAAAGAAAATAGTTTTCAAATAATTTTACACAATCAAAATAAGGAAAAGAAATTTTACAGTCTTTAAATTCAATAATGAAACATACACTATTTAATTTAACATAGCAAAAAGTAAAACTTAAAATAATTTTCCTTTAGAAAATATTATTGAATAAAGTTTATTCTATGGTAAAAATCGAAGTTTGGTTTCTTCTTTTTTTATGTAATATAAAAAATTCTATATAAGTATAGTAACTTTATGGGACAACCATTAAAATAAAAACGGATTTTCAATGTATTTATTGTTTGTGTTGTGGTAGGATCCACCAAATTTGCATAGTGGAGGACCGACCATATAAATATGGTTGGTACCAGGAAGAGAGGCAAGGAATCAAGAGATTCCTCGGCGATTGTCGAACTCTCTGCATTAGCAGAGGGCAACCCGGACGAGGCTTTGCCGAAGGGCAAGGTTTCGTCCGAGGAGGTTGACAGGGCCTGAACCCGTCTAGGCGGGTTCAGAAAGGCCATATTTTTGGCCGAGCCTACGGGCTCGGGGATACCCACATTAAAACGGCCTTGTGCCACATTCGATCCTCGTGGGTGGATTGATAAATACAGGAATCAAGAGATTCTCTCGGCGACTGTCGAACTCTCTGCATTAGCAGAGGGGAACCCGGAAGAGGCTTTGCCGAAGGGCAAGGTTTCGTCCGGGGAGGTTGACAGGGCCTGAACCCGTCTAGGCGGGTTCAGAAAGGCCATATTTTTGGCCGAGCCTACGGGCTCGGGGATACCCACATTAAAACGGCCTTGTGCCACATTCGATCCTCGTGGGTAGATTGATAAATACAGGAATCAAGAGATTCTGAGACCGAGAGACAGACTTTCGGCGACTGTCGAACTCTCTGCATTAGCAGAGGGGAACCCAGACGAGGCTTTGCCGAAGGGCAAGGTTTCGTCCGGGGAGGTTGACAGGGCCTGAACCCGTCTAGGCGGGTTCAGAAAGGCCATATTTTTGGCCGAGCCTACGTGCTCGGGGATACCCACATTAAAACGGCCTTGTGCCACATACGATCCTCGTGGGTGGATTGATAAATACAGGAATCGAGAGATTCAACCAGAGACTGCCCGACTGCGACTCAGTCAACACATTCTCCAGGAACGGTCTTTCCAGAAATATACAAAAGACTATATGTAAATATTGTGTACACTTTCTTGTTTCAATACATTTTGTTCTAAGTACATTTTGTGTTGCATTATTATTCCATGCATTAGTCAAGTTTCAACAATGGCGACGAAGTAGAAAGAACCATACGTGGGAAAAAAAAAAAATTAATAATTGATAGCTTTCAACAATTGGGACAAGTCATTGAAGAACCCAGGCTGAAGGAAAAAATTATTAATTAAAAGTCCAACATCTAACGGAACGGCGAAGCATTCTGAATTTCTGGATATTTAGAAATCGTTAAAGGACGACTAAGCATAAGGAACGTTTACTCAGAAAAATTTGAAAGGTGTCGTAAACGAATAACGGTGATTTTAAATTGAGAAAGTTATCTACAACGAGACACCCGTTAAAAAAAATGGCCGACTACAAAAACATGCACGGAATTAAAAGGCGCACAAATACACCGTGTCGATTTTGAAAGGTAACGAACTTTTAAAAAATTATTTTTTTTTATTTGCTCAACAATATTTTATAGTGACGAATTTACCTCTGATGATAAAAAACAGAAGTTTGTCATTGAAATACGCGAACAGAAGTAATAAAAAAAAAATACCAAAGTTGATTATCACGGGCTTGAATGTAAAAGCAAGACATGAAATAAAAAAGTCGTAAGTTGTTTCGATTTTTCTGGTCAGCTTATATTATATCCATAGATACACAAATTAAAGGTATATTCTTTGTTGCATGAACACTATCAGCTAAAGATGGATGAATTATCCAAAGTCATATCTGAATTATTCAAATCCCAGCAGTTGAGTCAGCAACGTCAAAATGAACAGTTTGCCTTATTAATAAGGGAACAACAGATAGCACAGCAAAAATATCAAGAAAAGCAAGATGAAAGACAGCAAAAATATCAAGAAACTAATAACACCATATTTAATTCGCTGGAAACTTTTAACTATGGGCCAGACGAAGAAATAACGTTTGAAGCGTACTTTAAACGATATGAAGATATTTTCTACACAGACTGTGAAAACTGGTCGAATTCAAGAAAAGTCAGTCTATTACTAAGAAAGCTAGGTACAGCAGAACATAGCAAATTTGTAGATTTTATTCTACCGAGAAGAACGAATGAATTGGAATACTCGGAAACAGTGAAATTGCTAAAGGAGCTGTTTGGGGCAAATATGTCGCTTTGGCATAAGCGATGGTTATGCATGAATGTCGCTAAATCCGACGATCAGGATTACTTAACATATGCATCTATAGTGAATAGACATTGTGACAACTTCAGATTGGCAGAGATTACGGTTGAAGAATTCAAGTGTTTAATTTTTGCTCAAGAACTGGTATCCAGTAAGAGTGCCGAAATAAGACGTAGAGTTTTGTCTAAACTCGAATCTGAACAAAACCTTACCCTGAAAAAGTTAGCAGAGGAGTGTCAGCGGGCCGTAAGTTTAAAGAAAGAGTCTCAAAAAATCGAAGAAGCTGGCATTGCTTATATTAAAAAAATAAAAAAACAGTCAAATTACCCATCAGAAAAAAAATTGGAGTAAAAATTCGGCGTATTTTAAAAATAGACAAGAAAAATTAAATAAGAACGAGGAGGAAAAAAGGTTCCACCATATAATTGCAGACGTTGCAACGAAAGACACTGGGAGGTAAATTGCCCATATAGAAATAAGAAATGTTTCGTGTGCCACAAGAATGGACACAAAGGATCGTGCTGTAAAACGAAAAAATTCAATAGCCGAATTAGACAAACAAATTCGAATATCAAATCAGATAGAGATTTGAGGAAATATGTGACGACTGAAATATTTAAAAAGAATATCAAATTTCAACTCGATTCGGGTTCAGATTTAACAATAATGAACTATAAAACATGGAAAATTTTAAAAAGGCCTACAATAATGAAGTCAACGAAACGCGCTCGAACGGTAACTGGAAAGGAAATTAACTTCGAAGGCGAGGTTGTACTTCCCATGAAATTGAACGGGATCGTTAAAAAAATAAAGGTTTTCATTCTGAGAAATGGAGAAAACTTGATGGGTACAGATTTTATTGAAACATTCGAATTGTGGGATAAACCGTTAAACTCATTCTGCAGAAAAGTAGAAAGTAATACGCAAACAAGACAGGACATTAAAGATGAATTAAAGAAAAAGTTTTCGGAAACCTTCACACCTGGTCTTGGAAGATGTAACAAGTTTGAAGCTAAATTTGAATTAAAGGAAAATACTATGCCAATTTTTAAAAAGAAACGTAACGTGCCTTTCGCAAGTGTAGAGAAAATTAACGAAGAACTTGATAGGTTGGAAAAAATGGGAATTATTTCGAAAGTAGAATCTAATTCATGGGCTGCGCCGATTGTGTGCATAAAAAAGAAATCAAACCAAATCAGTCTGTGTTGATTTTTCGACAGGGTTGAACTCGGTAATCAAGGACTACCATTACCCGTTACCGAGTCCGGAGGAGATTTTTAACAAGCTAAGTGGTGGAGTTATATTTTCAAAAATCGACTTATCAGATGCCTATCTCCAAATTCCCGTCGAAGAGGAATGTTCGAAGTTACTAGGGATAAACACGCATAGAGGGTTATTCAAGTACAACAGGCTTCCTTTTGGCATTAAAGTGGCACCAGCCATTTTTCAACAAACTATGGACGTCATGTTGAATGATTTAGACTTTGCGTGCGCCTACTTAGACGACATCATAGTAAGGAGCGCAACCGTCGACGAACATCGAGAGCATCTCAATCAAGTATTTAAAAAGATTCAGGACTTTGGATTTAAAGTCAAAGAGTCAAAGTGCGAATTTGGTTTGGAGGAAATTAAGTATTTAGGTCACATAATCAACAAAAATGGCAGATTTCCAGATCCGGAAAGGTCCATTGCGATTAGAGACATGCCGACGCCCACTAATGTGGCGATGCTACAGAGTTTTCTGGGGCTCGCAAATCATTATCAAGCGTTCATTAAAGGAATGTACAATCTAAGAGCTTCGTTGAATGAACTACTAAAAAAAGACAAGGCATGGGAATGGACGGTAGAATGTCAGAAAGCCTTTGATGAAATAAAGGAAATGCTTACACCCGACCTCTTTTTAACCCATTACAATCCAAAACTTGATATTGTAGTGGCAAGTGACGCCAGTTCATACGGGATAGGAGCGTGTATTCAACACATAATGCCAGATGGTTCTAGAAAACCAATTGCACATGCTTCGAGAACTTTACTCCCAGGAGAAAGAAGTTACTCACGGATCGAAAAAGAGGCGCTGAGTATCATTTTTGCCATAACAAAATTTCACAGATACATCCACGGCAGACATTTTATGGATCATAAACCTCTGATCACTATTTTTGGTTCAAAGAAAGGGTTACCCGTTTATACGGCAAATCGTCTGTTGAGATGGGGAACCATTCTTCTCAATTATGATTTTCACATAAAGCACCTATCATCCAAAAATATAATTCATGCGGATAGTTTATCAAGACTCGTACCGAGTCAAGAAGAAAGATTCGAAGAATCAATTATTGCAAATATCAGAGCAGATTATGGGGTGAAAAGCATAGTAAACAACATTTTAAGAGAGCTACCAGTTACATCAAAGGAAATCAAAAAAGAAGCTGAAAGCGATGATTTCATTTTAGAAATAAAAAGCAAAATGGTAGCAAATGACCAAAAAGCGCAGGAGATTTATTCAATTTGTGACGGATTTTTATTATATGGTGAGAGAGTAGTAGTACCAAAAAAGTTGCAGAAAAGAATACTACGGGACTTTCATATGGATCACCCGGGGGTTAATAGAACAAAAAGCTTAATGCGAAGCTTTGTATATTGGAAAGGAATGGATGTGGATATCGCAAACATGGTTCATCGATGTAAAGGGTGTGCGTTTGCAGCTAAGGCACCACCTATAGTACACAAACCATGGCCCAAAACATCCGTGGACAAGATTACACATTGATTTCGCTGGTCCAGTAGAAGATTATTACTACTTAATAGTGGTAGATAGTTTTACAAAATGGCCGGAAGTACTACACTGCAAAAAGCCTACGTCCAATATCACTACCACTTTCTTGCGTGAACTATTTGCACGGTTCGGTGTGCCAGAGTGTATTGTGAGTGACAATGGTACACAATTTACTGCTGAAGAATTTAAGGAATTTTGTGAGTTATATCAAATTAACCACATAACTACGCCGCCGTATCATCCGAGGTCCAATGGACTCGCAGAAAGATTTGTCGATACTTTAAAGTGCGTGCTGAAGAAAGCCTCAGGAGTTCCAACGGAAAAGGTGCTTCAGCAATTCCTACAAGTATACAGAATCACGCCAAACCAGAGAACACACTCAAACATGGCACCAGCTGAACTAATGTTCGCTAGGAAAGTTAAGTCAGTGTTTAACAAGCTTTTGCCAAGAAAAAATAGAGTAAAGAATACTATGTATACAGCGAGAAAAAGATACACCTCCGGAGAGAAGGTGTTTTTCAAGTGCTACAAAAACAACGTTGAGTTCTGGGAGCGAGGCATAGTGGACAAGAGAATCGGTGACCTGATTTACATAATTAAAGGGCCGAAGAATACTCATAAAAGGCACCAGAACCAACTTAAAAAATGTTACGTTCTAGAGCATGAAGAGAGTATACCGGATGAGGTGGAAGATCCCATTGATGTAATGTATGATATGTTTCAAGTAGAACCTCCGCAGAATACTCCTGAACCGAGAAGATCCGGTAGGAAACGAAAGTTCACGGACCCATTGGACGTGAATCCAAAACGGAAAAATATTAGAATTAAGCGGATGGACATATGCATATGAAGTATGCAAATGGATCTACAAAGAAATAGCCATAATCATCAACCCATATAGGAAGCCAGTTTGAAATCCAAAAGGGATTCCAAGGCTTGGGAGGGGGATGATGTAGTAGGATCCACCTAATTTGCATAGGGGAGGACCGACCATATAAATATGGTTGGTACCGGGAAGAGAGGGAAGGAATCAAGAGATTCAACCAGAGACTCTGCCCGACTGCGACTCAGTCAACACATTCTCCAGGAACGGTCTTTCCAGGAATATACAAAAGACTATATGTAAATATTGTGTACACTTTCTTGTTTCAATACATTTTGTTCTAAGTACATTTGGTGTTGCATTATTATTCCATGCATTAGTCAAGTTTCAACAGTTTGTTTGTTCTTTATTTATTTAAAGATGTAAAGTAGAAATTGAAATCTGCTTTGTTTTTTTACATATGAAAAATTATTATGCCAATTTAAATTGTCAATATCATAACTTTACAGAATAAAACGTTTTTATTCATTTATAAAAATAAAGAAAAGAAAAAACAAGCAAATGATTGTAATGACAAAAGTACGCAGGTGTAGACTTTAAGAAAGCTTTATTCAACGGAGAATACAAGGTTTGTGTATAGTGACCTTTTATAGTCCCAGTAAACAGAAATAGAAATGCTTTTTCAAAGAGGAGACTAACAAATCAAGGGGAGACAACTCTTGATTATTCATAAGAACAATATTGAATAATGTTCTAAGATGAAATTTGAACCTTAGTTTCTTTTTTATTTAAATGTAATTTAAAAAGTATTCTATACTTAAAAAAGTCTACAGTCATTCATTTTCAGCAGCTTCTGTTATACTACTTCTTGTTATGTCACATTTAATGAAACAGGCCTTTTCTTTTGCTGGTGTTGGTTCAGTTTTGTCAAGAGGCATCTTTTCTTCGATAAGGCATTCAATATTGTAGGTGAATAAATGCAAACAAGAAAAAAAAAGAATGTCTACTAAAGCACATGTAATCACTAAATATAACATTTAAAGTCATAAAAACATATATATACAAATATATATATATATATATATATATATATATATATATATGGTAATATATATATATATATATATATATATATATATATATATATATATATATATATATATATATATATATATATTATAAATTGATGTATTTAAAATATGTTTTTTTCGCTACACAGTTCTAACCATGTTTCAAAAATGGAAGCTAAAAGCTACGAATTTAATTTTGGAATTAAAGACATTAGTTCCATTTCATCCTCAAGAAAGCATGAAACCCAGGGTCACAAACTCACATCTATCCGACCATATATATATATATATATATATATATATATATATATATATCTGGTAATAATAATACAGTATGGTAATCTGTATGGAATTTCCAGGAGGATATAGATCCAGGGAAAGCTCTATGTCAAAAGAAAGAGCAAAATTATTATTAATTAATAAATATCAAACACTTAAAATCCCATGGATAATAATTTTTATTTTATGAACATATGAACAATTCAGCAACAATTACCAACATCAAGTATTGAAAATCTGCTTTAAATTAACTTCTCATAAAATTATGTCTCTTTCTCTTTTGGAGAAGCTATGAAATAAGTAGCAAGATTTTTATTTAGTCACAGACTGAATATATTTGGTATATAAAAATTGCTTCTTATTACCACTCAGTGGTATAAATAATGAAATGGTTTTTAACTCAGAACTTCTTCCAAGTTCTTAGTTTTCAAAAAAATTCTTCCATTTCAAAATATTCAAAATAAAATATATACGTTGTTCAAAACAACAGATAATTTCCTTGGACACCCAGTTCCCATGAGGCCTTAATCCTTTCTGTCTAAAAAGAAGAGGTGCCTGCACAGTCAAAAAACCAGTAACATTCAAATTTAATCAGTCCGAGGATGACATGATCAGATAGTAACGGCAGATAACTGTTACTAAATATGAATTTATTTTACAAAAAAATGAATATTTATTCACATTTTTAAAAAGAAACTCTAATTTACACAAATTATTAAAAATAAAATATAAATCTATTTTCAACATACTTTTCTTAAATTAATTTCTTGAACTAGGTCCCACACTTTTACTGTTGAAGTTCAACAGTTTCTTTTCTCTCACTTCCCACCTGTGGAACTCCCTTCCATTCAAAAATTATTATTAATTAATGAATATCAAACACTTAAAATCCCATAGATAATAATTTTTATTGTATGAGAGTTTATATAAACAGCTCTCAATCTTTCCAGGTTAAAACCAAGAAATATTGTTTATCTTATTTAGAGAGTGGGTAAAGAATGTAAGATGCCAGTTTAAAGTCAATATAGGGGGGAGGGAATTTGATTTTAAGGCCCCATGATTTCATCCACAGACTTAAAGGTTTGTGGTGTCCTAATTTAATATACTGATTTCAGATTTAACGTTAATATGTCATTTAAGGAAGTGGAGAGAAAGAAAGTATTGTTAAGTCAATGTGAATTGGAAAAAAATCCTGTCTAGCCCTCTCAATGGCTAAAATTCCAATGTAGATATATTCAATTCAACAAATTATTTGTAAATTATATTAAAAAATAGTGTTTGGTTAAGAACATTTTAAAAACTTCTGAAATTTCAAAAAATTTAGAATTTAATGTAAATTAGTATAAGTTTTTAATATAATTAACCATGAAATTTAAATTAAATTACTTAAAAGATTTTAATTAAATAATTATTAATTATTAAGATATTCAGAGAAACTTATTTCTAAAGTATTTTCAGCTATAGTCCAAAAATTCCATAACCTGGATGTAATTACTAAATTTTAGCAGGATATTAATGTTCTTAAACCCAAAGCAAGATCAAAGGGATCTGAGTTAATTCTCTAATGTACATTTATTAAATTTAAGAGTTTAGTTCAAAAAGTATCAGAAATTATATATTTAGAGTCCTGAACTTTTATATCCTAGATGTATTTATTAAGATTTAACAGGATATGAATTTACTTTAAACCAAAGTAAAGTTAGATCTGAATTGATTCCCTAATGAATATCTATTAAGTTTATGAGTTTAGTTAAAAACATGTACAGAATTATATTTAAATGAGACCCATTTATATAGATTACCATGTAGTATATAATTTAGTCAATATATATATATATATATTTTTTTTTTCTATAGAAGTTTTCCACTTATAATATTTACACTGCAACAATGATAGTCATAATGGACATATTATGAGTCTAAAAAATAAAAAAAACACAATAAATCCATAACATGCATGGTTAACAGTAATTTCAGTTAGCACTATATATTCGCATATTCCCATATATATATATATATATATATATATATATATTAAAAAGAAGAGAGTTACCATAAACATTGTTTTAGTTGTAATGAGTATTTTTTTAAAAATATTATGCTTTATTTTCTATAATTTTGCTACATGTGTTTCCGGTCTTGCAACCATCATCAGGCAAAGGATGGAGATTTCCACATATTATTAAAAATAATTCATTTTTTTCCTTTATGTTTTTCGATGTTAAATATTCTCAATATGAGACATTCTCTTTTTTTGTATTTGTGATCCAAACATCTTTCTTGAACTGGCAGTGAAAAGTTCTGTGTGAAGGGTTAAGATTAGTTCAAGAAATGATGAAGTAGTTATCGGCATGCTTATCTTTTAATGACCCCTGTGTGTTGTTAGATCTATTTTCATTTTTGCGTGCTTTTGTCAGCATGTGCGTATATATATGTATATCCCCTCTCCATACATACACACTGTCTCACTATGAGGAATCAGTAAACATATCTGTACACCCACATACACACAAACAAGCACACAAACACACAGGGACACATACCTATTACAAGGAATTAGTACATACACACACATGTATGTATATATATATATATATATATAAAAAGATAGATAGATAGATAGATAGATACATATATCTACCATCTAAGCCCAAATTACCGATCTACAACCATATCTGCTTTCACCAATCTATATACACATATACACATATACATATATACACATATACACATATATATATTGAAAATATACATATAATAATTGAAAGTTATAATTTGAATTAATTTAAATTTATAATTTAGACATAAATATACAAAGCTAATTACAGGTCGGCACCAATAAATCACCGTAGTTGAAGTTCAAAACTTCTATCTGCGGTTTAGATCAAAAGTGAGCTGCGATGTCAGGATTGCCAGCTCATTCTACCAAAACAAAGCTTGTTGAGTGCATGGTGTTATCTGTGAAAATGGGGGACAAAGTGGCTAAGCATGCAAAATGCGTATTCAATACTAAGAGTTGAATATTGGCAATTTTGAAAAAGATTTATTAAAACTATACTTTAATTTCACATAAAAATCTGCACCAATGAGAAGAAATTAGAAAGATGACAGCCTAAAATGATTCCAATCATAAAGTGCCATGTCAATGGATCCATCATCGATGACAGCATGGCAAGATGGTGGAAATCTTGTATGCACAAGATTTTAACAAAAAATAAATTTCTTTTTTTTTTAGTTTTATTAAGATTTTGAATAAAAACATTACAATACATGTATTGATAAAAATAATATAACAATATGATGTAGTAACATCTACATACAAGCTCAGGTTTCTATGCAATGTAATGATACAATACAATGCAAGTGCTAATTCAAATCACCACACAATTGTGAGTATGAAATGCCAAAGCCTAAACAATAGTAAATGCCTAAGAAAATACAGATATACCATAGGTACTAAATTCAGTTTAAAGAATTTATTAAAATAAAAGACTATACAGAAAAAATTAGATTTTAAAAAGTGTGACAATCAAGTTTGAATTTGTTTCAAATTGGTATCTACTGACGATTATGATTCTAATTTAATATGAACATGACAAAAAATTTTGGGGGTCCATTGCACATGAGCAACTTAATCGACATCATAGTTTATTGATGCACAGCTTAATGACACTGACCTATATTTATTAAAAAAATATATATATATAATATTTATTTGGACATATCATGGCACATCTGCATATGTAAATTATTATGGAAAAATATGGGTGCATATGAATAACCACAATTAAATATTCAATGAAAACAAAAAACATATGAATCAGTCCTAAGAAACACCAAATATTTAAAGTAGAATACAAAATGGAAACACTTCAGACAAAAACAATAGAAAACAAAATATAATTTGGTTGAAGCTTCCCCCTTCCACAACAATATAATAAAAACAAAAATAGGCACAATATTCTTCAAACCAATTGACAAATACTTTCCTAAAAACAGCAAATTATCAAAAATTATCAAAAAAATTACAATCAACATTTGTTACAGCTGCATGAATAACATGGAGAAAATAATAACTAAACACAATAAAAAAATGCTCAACAAAACCAATAACAATTACAATAACAATAACATTCAGCATAATAACACCATCAAATGTCACAGGAGAAACAAAGAAAATTGCCCACTTGAAAATAAATGTTTAACCAATAACATAATATGCAAAGCTACTGTAACTAATAACATTAACACAGATGAAAACATTTATATATGTGCTACAGAAAAAAAATAAAAAAAAGATATTACAACAAGAAAATGCCATTTGAGAGAAAAAAAAATACACAAACAATACAACCCTATCGAAATACATATTGACCCATAAAAAAAACGATAACCTCACCAAAATCACATGGGAAAGAAAATCTGTTTTGTGGATGAATTAATTTTCGCATGTTTTGTTAGGTGTTTTATAATTACTATTATATAGTAATTTTGGCATTCACTCTTATAGTTAAAGGTGCACAAATTTATGCTAGTAGGCTTTTTTATACGAGGAGATAATGAATTTATTATTTTTAGTGTTTATCAATATATCTAGAAAAGGAATTTTATTGCTATTATTAAGCCTGAATGTAAATTATTGGACAGAATTATTTTGGAATTGATTTTGGAGTTGACATATTTCATCCATATTCTTAACTAATATAAGGAGATCATCAACATATTTTAGGTAACTGGAGGGTTTTTTAAATTTATTAAATATATTTTTTCAAGGCTAGACTTATAAAAATTACTAAAAGTTAAGACCAGAAACACCATCCATCTGTTGTGCATATATATTATTTTTGTGATCATAGAATGGAACTTCAGTAGTGCAAGTTAACAGTAGTTTCCCTAATATACTAGGTTTAATTTGAAGTGGAGTTAGAGATGGGTTATTGTATATGTTTCTTATAATAATATAAATATTTTCATTAACTGGGATATTAGTGAATAAGTTTTTAATGTCAAGTCAAGGTTATGGTTGCTTTAATAGGTTTTTCTTTTTTTAGAATTTGAATTAATTAGAAACCCTGATGACGTTATTGTGCTAATGTCGAAGTACTTGGAATAAAATGAATATGCATCAACATGGTAATTTTCTTTCTTTCTTGAATAAGAATATTAAGAAACTTGTCTGCAATTGTGAAATGATTCTATTAAAAATAAGTAGACAAAACCTGTCTAAATTATTTAATGAGGCATGTTTTAATTAAAACATGCTGTCAAAATATATGCAAAGTATACTGTTCTCATTGTATAGCAATTTTCTATGTCAAAATAACAAAATATCATCTTTGACAGTGGATATCTTTGTTTAATGTCTGTATAACAACTCCAAGCATGGCTCATGGGAGCCAAAAGCTTAGGAGAAAATTAATAAAAAATATCCAAATGTTGGACAATTAAAGCAAACATTGGAACATTAGAACAGCTCATGATCAGACATAATAGACATTCATTGTCTGTTATATTTAATAATATATGTTTAAGCAATATATATATATATATATATATATATATATATATATATATATATCAAATATGAATATCAAATATTCGTCCTTTGACGAACCTGCATCCTATATGGAACTGTCATTTAGCTTGACGTGCCTAACCGCTCTGCCACAAAGGATCGTTCGGCTGGCAAGGTCGAATTTACTGCTTATAAACTTCAATCTTCCATGAATCTCGTACATTCATAACTGCTCATGGCGTATCAAATGTAAACAAATGACGTCATACATTAAGAAATGGACAAAGTCCGACAATTTATTTATTAAAGATATTTTTTTTATGTTTAACGTTCTTTTTATAGATACAAGTATTTAAGTAAATGCTCTGTTTATAATAAACAGTATTAAATGACATTTACCGGCCTGAATGTCCGAGAAATTTTCATAGACGAATAAGGACGAATAAACATATAGACAAATAAGGATGAATATTTTCTATCAAAATTTCTCGGACATTCAGGCCGGTAAATGTTATATATATATATATATATATATCATTATCACCTTGTAAATTGAAATAATAATTTTCAAGGATTTTCAAACCAGTCAATGGATGATGAATTATTGAAATAAAAAAGTCTAGACAGAGGAAGGAAAGAAAGAAAGAAAAAAGGAAAAAATGGAAAAAAAGGAAAAAGAGAAGATAAGGAATAGACAAGAAAGGAAAAGAGCAAATAAAAATTAGGGAATAGCATAAGTCTGGATATGAGGGGTGGTGAGAGGATAAAAAGAAAAGAAAAAAGAGGAGAAAAAAATAACGTATTTATTTTATACACAATAGGAATTTGTAAATATTTTAGACTTAAAGAAAACCTTCTCAAATATATTTTTAAAAAAATAATATTATATTCAATAAAAAAAATGTAAACCCATTCATATGAAAGAGAGATAATTCAGAATTAAAGATATATTAAAATAAAGAATATATCAGAAAAAATAATTAAGAAAAATAAAAACATTATAATATTGAAATGATTATATTTATTTTAGGATCTCATTTAACATCTACATTTAAATAAACATATTCTAAATTAAATCTATATTAAACAATCCCATTTTACAAGGAAAAAACAATTAATATTTATCATTTAATATATAATATAATAAATCAATCAAAAGAAAGATTAAATAAAAGTAAAAATCTACACTTAAAATTGGAAAATAAAGTAAATGGAGAAGAACGTTTAGAATAAATTTTATACAATAGATAATTAAATATAAATATATTAATTTAATTAAGTAATAGTAAAGAATTTTTTAAATAATATATATATACATATATATAAATATAAAAGTGAACATTGAAGTCAACACTTAGAGGCGACAGGCTGTTTCATGCTAGATGCAATCTGGTGGCCTGACGATTGCGTCTATCATGAAACAGCCCGTTGCCTCTAAATGTTGACTTCAATATTCACTTTTATATTTACACATGCTCTATCTCTGATATTGAGCACTTTATCCTATAAATATAGCACACCTTAAAAGTATATTTCTTCATATATATATATATATATATATATATATATATATATGCAGGGTGTGATGGGTAAATTTTTGCAATTTCATATTTTAATTTTGTGCATGAGCATTGTTTATTTTTGATTTTGTCAACTGCACAGTATAGTAGGGTCAGTTGTGCACAGCTAGGAGAAAAAGAGCACTATAATGCAATTCACTCCACCAGAAATTTAGAAACGGATTGCTGTACTGTTTGACATGCTTGAAGCTCCAATATGAACATTTCATAGTGTTTGTGTGCTAATCTGAGGACAGTGCAGAGGATTCAGAAAGAGTTGGATGATATATCCAGTTAAGATCATTGTGTTTCGAATGACCATTAGTGATGGTGATGTCATGCCTCTATTCATCTTTCCACAGGGCTACAGAACCAACATGGAGGCCTACATCGATTGCCTTAATGAGTTAGTTCTGCCCTGGCTTAAGAGAGTGGCTGCTGGAAGACCCTATGTCTGGCAACAGGACCCTGCATCATGCCACAAGCAGAAGAACATCATCATGGCTGTCAGACAATTTCTGCGACCGCATCACCCCTGACATCTGGCCACATAACTCATCAGAATACAGATTGTTATGTGTGAGGTGCAGTTGAGCAAGAGACCAGCAAACACAAAAAATGAACTGAAGGCCAGGATTATAACAGCATTCACCAACTTAAACAAGGAGACCACACAGAAGAGTTGCAGGAGATTCCAAAGTCATCAGGAGGCCATGGTTAAAGCTAATAGTGATTTTATTTAATAAATTTACTATTTAATAAATTTACTATTTAATATTTCAAGATATTTTTCATTAATTTTTGTAAATATATTAACTAAAATGAGAAGTCTGTTTTTTTCATTTTTCCATAATTTAGATGACAATTTATCCATCAAAACCTCTGTGTGTGTGTATGTATGTGTGTGTGTGTGTGCGTACACACACACACACACACACACACACATATATATATATATATATATATAATCATTTTTAGTAGAAGATAATTCTTAAGTGTTTGTTAGGGCCATTGAGTGATATGCACTGGTGAAGTATGTTTTTAATTCTTTTTTCATCCTGTTCATAATTAGTATGCTTTTAGTTAATAGAATAATTTAATTAGTGTTTACTTTTCTTTGCATCAGGTAGGGTTTGGAGATACATTCATATATATATATATATATATATATATATATATATATTTGGTAATGGCTGAGTCGTGAACTCCATACAGGTATCATATATGCCAGCTAGATGTTTTCCATAAAAGCTGTTTGTGTGCAATCTGTGGAGTTAAGCTTCAAGATAGGACATCTAGACAATAGGTCTAGTTTAATAGCATTTATTATAAACAGAGCATTTACTTAAATATTTGTATCTATAAAAAGAATGTATAAACATAAAAATCTTAAAATAATTGTCAGACTTTGTCCATTTCATAATATATATATATTTGAACGATAAAAAAATAGAAAATATATATATATATATATGTATATTTTAAAAATCAGGAGATCAAGCAAAAACTGTCCAATGTTTGGATATTTCTTGTGTTCATCGATCTAAGCTTTTGTCTCACATGAGCCATCATCAGTGTGGTTATATGGACATTACAACAGAGATGTTCACCATCAAAAATGGCATCCTGTTTTCTTTTGTTTACGGAAATGTTTGCTATGTGACAACAGAATAGCAGATGCAGATCATAAATTCATAATGCCGACTAAATGCATTGCAATATGTTATGACTGGTTTGAAATGTAATTTTGTAGAGTGTCGGTTGCTTTGTTTTAATGTAAAAGGGCTCCAATATCTTAAGGTTCTTCTTACTCTGTATATGGGTATTGTTGTGCTATCAAATAACATCTAATATTATGTATATGACTATATATATACATGTATGTGTGTGTTTTCAATCCCCAACAACCCGACACAAAGCAAAGTAAACTCTTTATTAAATTATTCTATCGTAACCAGATATATACTAATTATAGGCAGGATGATAAAAGGAATTAAAAGCATAATTCACCAGTCAACTCAACGGTCCTAAAAAACACCTAAGATTTATCTTATACTAAAAATAATTTAAACACTCAATTTAATGCTTATGAACAAAATCCTCTTAACTAAAAATAATGTTATCTATATTTTGTGATGTCAAAGAACATTCATTGCCTCTTTTGTAATGACAATGAATACTTGCCACTTTTGTAATGCCTGTTGTAGTAGAGCCTTTGTAATCACAGATACTAGTATGCCATTGAACAATGCTGGTGTCATATGCCTTTGAATAGAACTTGCACTAATAGTACTCGCTCGAAAAGTAACCACTGAATAGTAATCCGTATAGTGATCTGAACAGAGAAATAGTATAGTCAATAGAGTAGAGAATAGCAATCCATATAGTAATAGAGGATAGACTAGAAATGCAGATCTGAATAATAATAGAGGATAGACTAGAAACAGAGGTTGTTAGTCATCAGCTACTTCCTACATATATGTGTTTTCTCTATGGTCGCTCAATTCAATAATGGGATCGCTTGTGTTTGCTCACTGGTGATCTATGTTTAAACTCAAGTGTCGGCAGCAACACTTTATTCCTATGTATTCACTATGAATTCTCATGCCCCTTAGGAGATTACATCTTCAACATTAATAACCAAGAATGATGTTAAATATTTTGGATGCACATGCACCACACAGTCATGTAGGTTGATCTGTCAGCAGTCAAATCTCTAGTGCAATCTGTGCATACATCAACCTGTACACCATGAACGACCAAAGTACAACTATCAGCATAAAACAAACAATGGTAGATAACACCAAAATACTCTACAGCACCCAATGCAAGGAAAGCCACAAAACTAGAAGATATTATTATACAAAGTAAACATTAAATAAAATATGATTCATCACAGGAGAAGGTATCTTGAAGTGAGTATGATATATTTTGTGATGTCAATGAACATTCGTTTAACACGTTTGTGATGCCAACAAATACTCGTTGTCACTTTTATAATGCTTGTTGTATTAGAGACTTTGCAATTGCAGATACAACTATAGTAACACTGTTGAACAATACTGGTGTCAGATGCTTTCGAATAACACTTGCACTAATAGTACTTGCCTGATAATACTCGCCTGAATAGTAGTCACCATATAGTGATCTGAATAGAGAAATAGTATAGTGAATAGAGTAAAGAATAGCAGTCTGTATATTAATAGAAGATAGACTAGAAATGGTGATCCAAATAGTAATAGAGGATAGACTAGAAATGCAGATCTGAATAATAATAGAGGATAGACTAGAAATGATGATCCATTAGATGCCAAGCTAATTCCTAGTTATGCATTTCCTCTATGGCCATGTGGTCTGTTTAATTCAATAAGAGGATTGCCTGTGTTTGCTCACTGGTGATCTATGTTCAAACTCACTTTATTCTATATATAATAATATAATTCAAACTCACTTTATTCCTATATAACAATATAATTAATGTTTGTATATATTTTATAAGTCTTTTGTGGCCTTGTTTTCAAAAGCTGTTAAAACAGCTGCCATGTTTGACTATTTCAAACATCCAGCTTCTCAAAGAATACCGGGATGTAGACAAAGGAATACTAATTACTACACCGGTACCACATTGCTTCTTGATAATGACTATGAAAGTCGATATTACTTGAAGAAAATAACAAAATATGAACATAGGATGATGAAAATAACAGTGATATCTGATTTTAACATATATTTAACATTTAATATTTTATTTATATATATATATTTAACATTTTAACAGATATACAGGATGCGATGGATAAATTGTCATCTGAATGAGGCAAGAATGAAAATAACACTGACATCTCATTTTAACAGATATATTTACCAAAATTATACAAAAATATCTTGAATTATTAAAGAGTAAATTTATTTAATAAAATTGACATTGGGTTTAACCTCATTCTCCAAATGACTGCGGAATCTTTTGCCATTGGCTTCAACCATGGCCTACAGATTAATTCAGAATCTCTTGCAACTCTTCTGGACAGTCTCCTTGTTTAAGTTGATGAATGATGCCATAATCCTTGCCTTCAGTTCATCTTTGGTGCTACAAGGAGTTTTGTTGGTCTCTTGGTTAACTGCACCCCACACTTAGTGTTGTAAACTAGGGAAGGTTATTAAATAGAATAATCACACAAAGGTTGGTAATGAACGATAATACTTAGGACATGAACAACATATATATGATTTGCCAGTGGTGTGTAGAAGTAGTAGTCAACTGCTAGAAGTGAGTCAAGTGAATTCCACAATGAATCTTCAACTGCAGGATATCTACCGACCACCCTACGTGGTCAGATGAGGCACAAGGTTGAATTTAATGTGGAGTATCCCAGCCTGTAGGCTCAGCCAAAAATTCCTCATATATAATGGAGTCGAGTAGCTGTTTCCTGAGATGGAACTATGCCCTTCAACATAGGCTCATCTGGGGATCATCTCTGCTTGGAGGCAGAGTTTGACCAGCGCAGCTGGAGACAAATCTCCAACTGCAGACCAACATAAAGTATTTACTACTGTATTTATGTAAATGGGGCCATACACATTATCATCTGTAGGTATGCTGCAAAACTTAGAGGTTGCAGTCTAGGAGTTAGGTGGCCAGATGTAAGGGGTGATGTGGTCACAAAAATTGTCTGATAGCCATGACTGGGTTCTCCTGCTTGTGTGGCATGGTGCAGAGACTTGTTGTCAGATATAGAATCTTCCAGCATCCACTCTATTGATGCAGGGCGGCACTACCTTTTCAACACACTTGATATAGGCCATTGTGTTGAGTACGAAACCTGGTGGGAAGATTAATGGAGGCATTACATCACAATTGTTCATTCTAAACACTATTGTAATCACCATTAGACTCATCCAGCACTTTCCGAATCCTCTGCTGGAGGGTTTTAAAAATTTATTAAATATATTATTTTCAAGGCTAAACATATAAAAATTACTAAAAGTTAGCCCCAGAACTGAACACATAGAAACACCATCCATCCATCCATCCATTGTACATTATTTTTGTATTTCTCAGATTGACACCCAAACATTCTGAAATGTTTGTATTGGAGCTTCTGGTATGAATGTCAAACAGTACAGCATGATGTTTCCAAATGTCTGGCAGAGTTAATTGCATCATGGTGGTCTTTTTCTTGCAGATGGTGTCCAAATGTGCAGTTGACAGAATCAAAAACAAGCAATGCACATGCGTGAAATTAAAAATAAAAGTGTCAAAAATTTACCCATCACATATGGTGGATTCTCTCTGTTGATTTTTAGAACTGAACAATTTGACGACCCACACAAATGATTTGATTATATTGATAAAGGATTGTGTAGAAACAAACACAGCTTTTGAAAGAATTGATGACATGAAGATGGCAGAGTGTGTGCCAAAAAATCTTCAAACAGATCTCCACATGTTGGAATTTGGGGTTTTCTTTCTCTGTGATTGGCTGCCAATCAAGGTGAGCGAGCACAGTCTATCCTGTTGTTATTTAATCTCTAGCTGGGAGAAGAGAGCGATTCATACATTTCCCAAAGGTATTTTTACAAACCAGAATGAGCACATCCCCCCACACATGCATATATATATATATATATATATATATATATATATATCTGTCTATATTTCTGAGATGAGGTATTATGTACACTATTTACATTATTCAGACTATTGTCCTCATCTTTGTCGGCATATTTATCACAACCTTTTGGCCGTTGTATGCTCCGGCCTTCTTCAGCTGGTTGGAATCTTGAACTGAACCCTTTATTTCACTCGCTGGGGTAGACTGTTCTTATTTCCACTTGCCATGTCTAATGGATGTCAGTTATCAGTTATCTTCTGTTAATTCACCTCTTCAAGTTCTCAACTGCCTTAACCAGGTATTGAACTCACAACTCTTTGGGTTTTGTCACTGGATCTAACTAATGCCTTTATCCACTATGCCATGTGTCCTTGTAAATAGTATATATATATATATATATATATATATATATATATATATATATATATATATATATATATATATATATATATATATATATATATATATATATATATATATATATATATATATATATATATATATATATATATATATATATATATATATATATATATATATATATATATATATATATATAAAGAGGGTGGCTGCTGAAATATATATATATATTTCAGAGTATTTGGGTATCAATCTGAGGACAGTGCAGAGGATTTGAAAAGAGTTGGATGAGTCTAATTGTGATTATGAAGGTGTTTGGAGCGATCACTAGTGATGGCAATATTATGCCTCCATTCATCTTCCCACAGGACAACAGGCTCACCAGAGACGTACATCAAGTGTATTGAGGAGGTAGTACTGCCCTGGGTGAAGAGGGTGGCTGCTGAAAGACCCTATGTCTGGTAACAGGACTCTGCACCATGCTACACAAGCAGGAGAATCCATTCATGGCTATCAGACAATTTCTGAAACCACATCACTCCCTTATATCCAGTCACCTAACTCCCCAGAGTCCAACCTCCTTGATTATTATGTGTGCCCTGCAGTTGAGCAAGGGACCAACAAAACTCCTTGTAAGGCTAAAGAAGAACTGAAGGCAAGAATTTATGATAGCATTCACCAACTTAAAAAGGAGACCATCCAGAAGAGTTGCAGGAGATTCCCAAGTCGTCTGGAGGACATGGTTAAAGCCAATGGCAATTTTATTAAGTAAATTTACTCTTTAGTATTTTAAGATATTTTGGTGTAATTTTAGTAAATATAACTGTTAAAATGAGATGCCAGTGTTATTTTTATTTTGGCATCATTTAGATGACAATTTATTCATCGCACCCTGTATATCTGTTATAATAAGACGTCAGTTTTATTTTCATTTTTGCCTCATTTAGAGGATAATTTATCCATCGCATGGTGTATATCTGTTAAAATAAGGTCAGTGTTATTTTCAATTTTTGTGCAATTTAGACGACAATTTATCCACCGCACACTCTCTTTCCCCTCTCTCTCTCACTGTTTATTTCTCTCTCTCTCTCTATATATATATATATATATATATATGCTTTCAAATATATATAATATTTATTTGAAAGGATATATCTGGATTGAATATCCAATTTTAGTAGCTACAGCTGGTGATGAAATTCCTTGTTTTGGCATGATCAGTCACTCGATAGCTCCACTTAAGATCCAAGATTAGTTGGATATTTTCCTTCTGATAATTTAAAGTTTGAAAGAATCAAAGAGGCAGTAATAAACTAAAATAAAGAGAAATAGACTCACACACACATGTGTGTGTATATATATATATATATATATATATATATATATATATATATATATATATATAATTATTTATTTAAAAATATGATTCCAACTCGCTACATAAGAGGTCTCATGCTTCAAAACAAGAGCCGAAATTTTTGATTTCAATTCTGACCATACTATTAAAACTCGTAAATTTCAGAAATAAGTCATTCCCCCCCCCCAAAAAAAATTCGCTTGAACATAGAACAGAGCCTACTTTAACTCAAGTTAATTCAAATATTATTTTGAAGTTTTCGGCTCTTGTTTTGAAACATGAGACGTCTTATGTAGCGAGTTGGAATCATATTTTTAAATAAATAATTATATTTATGCTCTACTTTCGTATCGAGCACTATTTTTTAAAAATAATAACAAAAATACTAAGGAACTTTGGATTATTTACCAAACCAGTTTCTTTCCTATTTTCTACAATATTTTCACACACACACACACACACACATATATATATATATATATATATATTTAAGTTATGAAAAGCTTGGTAATCCTTATGGGTAATCCCAAGGAGGATGAAATCCTGAGAGCTCAATGTAAATCCAGAGCTCATATTTTAAATAAAAACAGACTACTTTAAGGTACCATTATAATAATTTATTTCACCAGAGCCCTTTTAAAGGATGCCAGATCATCCGATAACACTTCCAAAAATGAAATGAAATGAAAAATGAAATCAAAATTGATGGGTAGTGTAAGTTTTTGTAATTTAACAGAGAGTGTAAAAGAGAGAGATATGAAATTAATCCCTCCCTAAACTCTACCATGTTTCTTTAACTACCCCTCTTACACTCACTGTTAAATTACAAAAACTTACACTAACCATCATTTAATATATATATATATATATATATATATATATATATATATATATATGCACACACAGACCCTTGCATATGGTAATTCTTAAGTCAGAGTTTTCAGCCATATACACGTACTTCTCTTCATTTTTACAGTTTATTTTTATGTTGAAAAACATGCCACGAACATCTGGTGATGTTCTTGGGATGTTCCCTTTTGATGTGTGATTGTTTCTTCTCTGACATTTGTTACTGCAAGAACATTGAAAACTTTAAGATCCAATACCAGGATAAAGTGTGAATTGCAGAAGTTTGGCAGTACTTTTATGGTAAATCATCGTTATTCTTAGCATGCAAGCAGTTACAGGGTGTGGAAGAATTAGAAACAGAAACATTAATAATGAGCGGGAAGAGAAAAGAGCAATCAGGAGGACAGTAGATAGCGATTGACATTTCATTTAAACTTTTACAGATTAAAGTTGGTTAGAAAGCATGAAGCCAGGAGGGAGTTTCACCAGTGATAAGTGCATGGATAAGAAACTTTTAGCATAGAAGTTATGTCTACATCTAACCAGCTCGACTATAAATTGATGAGATCTTGCTGCCAGTCTAGTATTGTGCTTAAATTCATACAGACTAAGTACCATAGCGAAGAGCTCATCTGAAAAATTACAATATTGAAAATTACAATATTTATAAAAAAGGCACAGGGAGGCAACCTTATGGTATTGGGCAAGTGACTGAAGCCGAGCCACAAGATCAGGACCAATAATATTGCTGATTCTTCTTTGGATATTATTGAGGAGCTCCAGGAAAATAGCAGAGGCACTGGACCATATATGGCAGCAATATTCTAAGCATAGATGAATGGTAGACTTATAGATATGCAAGATAGATTTTAGAGAGAAAAATTGTCTTGCTTGACACAGTGAACCGACTTTTTTAGCAGATGATCTGATAATGGATTCAATGTAGTCTTTCCACCTCATGTCAGCTGAGAACAATAGCCTGAGAAGGTGCAATGAGTCAGATTTTTGGAGGATAGCATCAGCCATACTGATGGAAGGTAGAGAAGGTTCTCTCAGATGATTAATAGAGAGAAATTTAGTTTTGGAGGGGTTAAAATTGACAAGCCATCTTTTGCCTCAGTTATTTATAGAAATGGCAGAGTGAAGCCACATTATGGCAGTGGAAAATTGACTGAAGTTGAGATGCCAGATCAGTCCTGATAATATTGCTGATTCTTCTCTGGATCTTATCAAAGAGCTCCAGGTAAATAGCAGGGACACCAGACCATATATGGCAGCAATATTCTAAACATGGGTGAATGGCAGTCTTGTAGATATGCAACCTAAATTCTGGAGAGAATTTAGCGGGGATATTGGTGAAAAGTAAAATTTTTGGCAATGTTTTTATGGCTGGACACTATCCCCCACCTACCACATTGAGGGAGTTCATGGAGGAGTGGTAGTGGTGGTGGGTTGGGGTGGGGATTCAGGGAAGACCCATCACTGATGTTTCTGCAATCATAAGCGAAAGAAGAATGCACTTTGCAGGACATTGCTGGCAAGCTAAACATGAACCTGTTAGTGGTCTACTGCTCTGGACACCTAGCCATGGAGCAAGGTAGGTGGGTCACCAAGCAATCATGTACATTGACCAGTTGTGTTATGACACAGAATGCCACCCTAATATCCTTCCAACCTCAATGCAGAACCACGATGGTTGGCATGATAGACCTCATGAATAGCCAAGCTACCTCAACAGAATAAAAATAGAAAAACATCTGAAGAAGAAATGAAAAAACACAACTACACAGTTTGTTGGCAATATATTGCATTTCAGAAACTCAATATATCTCAAAGCGCCAGTAGGTAGTCACAAGTGCCACAATAAAAAAGAAAAAATGACAGGATTTAGCAGTGACTTTTTATTGGAATTGACAAATCAGAATTAGTGAGATGGCTAAAAAAGGAGTTTCTCCCCACCTCAAATTCTTTAGTTAGAATCTTTGTCTTATAGGCTATACATGTGCAATGCTAAGATTGGAGGGTTTCTGTCACTTCCTACCTTCTCTACATTACTGACAAGTAGTAAACAAAATTTCTCTACTGGGGACAATAAAAATAGCCAATACAGACTATATGCATTGTGTTATTAATTACTACAAAAATACTTTTCTCTTGCTGAAAGGACAGTTGGTTTGACTTTCAGTAAGAAACAATGCAACTTTCGGGCATTAGCCTGAAGATAGTTGTAAAGACTAATGCAGTGACAAAACTGGTTTGAACCTCTATTGAACAATGACCATAGTCACTAAACACCAGTTTGAGCCACATACTTAACCATGTATGATGTTGTGACGATGTCATGCTTACATGACTGATGATTGAACCACAGGAAACTATGTGAAGCTCCCATGATGACTTGGAAGAAGTTTCACAAGTAATGTTATTATTTGGTCATTTTTGGCTGTAATGCTTTACAAAAATCTTATTTTATATAACTTAGTCTTTAGTGTAGTAAATAAATGTAAATAAATAATAAGTTGTTTTTTTAATGTACCTTTGGGTGGGTTGTAAAAATAAATTGTTACAGATTTATAAAAAATCTGTTATATAGGGATAAATTGTTGCTGCCGACACTAGAGTTTGAACACAGATTGCCAGAGAGCAAACGCAGGTGATCCCATTTTGAATAAGTAGATCACATGATGGTGAAGGAAATATATATATATGGGAATTAGCATGGCATCTAATCGATCATCATTTCTATTCTATCTTCTATTCCTATACAGATCACTATTTCTACTCTATTACTATATGGATCACTATTCTCTATACTATTCCCTGTACTATTTCTCTATACTGATCACTATTTGGTGGATACCATTCGAGTGAGTATTATCAAGCAAGTACTATTAGTGCAAGTCTTATTTGAAAGCATCTGACACTAGTATTGTTCAACATTGTTACGATAGTTGTATCTGCAATTACAAAGTCTCTACTACAACGGACATTATGAAAGTGACAATGAGTATTCATTGGGATTACAAAAGTGACAACAAGTATTCATTGAAAGAACAAAACTGCTATAGGCAAATTCAGGACAGAAAATTCTATTCTGTGTCTGTCTTTTTGTATTTCATCCCAAGGAAGATGGGAGTGCCACTAGCATGCAAGGGGTTACAGAGAGTTAAAGCAAGAGTAAAGAGGTGTGAAAGAGGAAAGGATATAGAGAAAGACAGGGGTCAGGATCAATGCATCAAAAGATGTTGATTGACATTACATTTGAATATCAAGGAAGCAAGTAGGAGGAAGGGAGTTCCACTAGTGGAAAGTACGAGAGAAGAAACTGTTGGAGTAGAAGAGGCAATTATATTTAACTGTTTCAACAGTGAAAGGGTGGGACTGAGATGCCAGCATGCTTAAATTCATAAAGTTTGGGTACCAGTGAAAGTAGCTCATCAGAGCAGTTGTCATGAAAATATTTGTTGAAAAGTCAGAGGGTAGCCACATCTTGTCAGTGAGAAAAAGTGACTGTAGACAAAATACCAGATCAGGACCTATCACAATGCTAATCTGTCTTTGGATTTTGTCTAGCACCTCAATTTGACAAATCAAAATTAGTGAGGTGGTTAAAAAAGGAGTTTTCCACCGCTCAAATTCTTCAGTGAGAATCTTTGTTTTATAGGCTATACATGTGCAATGCTAGGATTGAAGGGTTTCTGTCACTTACTAATCTCTTTACATTACTGACAAGTAGTTAACAAAATTTCCCTACTGGGGACAATAAAAATGGCCAATACAAACCATATGCATTGTGTTACTAATTACTACAAGATTACTGTGTCTTTCTAAGAAGAATTTAAACAAAACAAAACAAATATTTTAGATTATCTTTTGAGCAAGGGACTGCATAAAGCCCTCGGGACTGCATAAAGCCCTTGGGACTGCATAAAGCCCTCAGGACTGCATAAAGCCCTCGGGACAGCATAAAGCCCTTGAGACAACAACCTATTGAAGACATGAAACCTCTTCATGCTGAGATATTCTGGTTCATAATTCAGTTGAAAAAATTAGGTGAGTGCATTTTTGTACTTTCTATCTTATGCAATTTTTACTTCCTCAAGGTTTTTCCAATTTTTTTTTATTATTTTTTATTATTTTTGTTTTTATTATTATTTTATTATTACTAAATTTTTATTATTATTTTATTATTTTATTTTTTATTATTTTGTTTTTGCCTTGTGCAATTTTTACTTCCACAAGGTTTTCCATTTTTTATTTTTTTTATTTTTTTATTTTTTATTTTTATTATTATTTTTGTTATTATTATTATTTATTATTATTATTATTATTATTTATTATTATTATTATTATTATTTTATTTTATTATTACTTTTTATTTTATTATTTTATTTTTTATTATTTTTTATAATTTTGTATTTACTTCCTCAAGGTTTTCCATTTTTTTATAATTTTCATTTTTTATTTTTCTTATTTATTAATTATTATTATATTATTTTTTATTATTTTTTTTATTATTTTGTATTTTCTGTCATGTGCAATTTTTACTTTCCCAAGGTTTTTCCATTTTTTCATTCTTAAAAGGTGTAATATTTTTGCAATATAATCTGTCTTTTCCTAAACTAAACTTTAACACTTTTTCGTTTTTTGATGGTAATCCTTTTTTGAAGCACCTGAAATTTGTTATCCTGTCATAACTAGGTTTTTTGCAGAATCAGATTATTATCGTCATCTTTGTTCTTGTTATCACAACATTTCAGCTGTTGTGCCCTCTGGACCCTTTACTTAATCTATGGGACTAGACTTTTCCCATTCCCCTGCCCATTGTCTAGAGATATCTCGTCTAGTTTGTATTTTTTTTTTACTGCTCAGTTATTGTTCATCCCATTCCCTTTGAGTGCAAGTACACACTGCACGACCCAGGGATCGAACTCCCAACCACAATGTTACCAAATTCACAAACCAATGCTTTAATCCACTATGCCATTGTCCTGTAGACATATGCAGTGGAATGTGATAATAATAGCAAAAAATGAAGACATTTGTCTGCATGTAAATAATGCAAATAATGATAATAACTCATCTCAGAATTTTAGACAGAAAAGTCATATACTTGTCTCACACCCCTTTCAATCTACTCAATTCATTTTCTGTCTGGGTTAGTGGTGTGGCATACCTCATAGGTGCAGTGGAAGAAGATAGCAGGTGAGGCAGAATGATTGAAAGACAATCGAAGATTTAGAAACAGTTTAAAAAAATTCATATGCCAAAAATATATATGATTTCAAAATTTTAAATATAATTATAGATTACTTGTAATTGCAAGCATGAGTCCCAGTATAAACAGTTATAAATAACTATTGACTGATTTTATCATTGTGTCGTCCTGGGTATGATGATAAACTACATTCATGTCCTCAGTAAGATGATAAACTATGTCCAACAGCAAGGCCTCTGATTGGAAGGTTTTGAGGATCATTGAACCATCTCTTAATTGCTGGCATTCCCAGGTCCACTCTGACCCGGGGTGATAGCATCTGTTAGGGTCCCAGCTATGGACAAATAGTTAACACCAAAACTTGTGTAAAAATAGGTTTTAATACCAGAAATACTTTGTAATAAAAAAAAATATTACCAGCAATAATTTTTAAAGGAAAAATTATTATCAGCAATACTTTAAAAACAAAGTACCAGCAATACAAACAGCTATACAGTCTTTGAAAAAATATTACCAGTTATAGATTTCTTCAAGAAAAAATATTCCCAAAAATAGATTTTTGAAGAAAAACATATTACCAGCAATAAAAATTTTGTCGGCATTAAATAACCCATTGAGGTTAATATGCCATAAAACAAATCAAACCAAACCAATTATCATTTTGATATTTTTGCATTATATCAAGTATGAAGAATATAGTAACTAGGGTCTGCAAATTGGAGGAGAGAGTTATCAATGATAATGCTCTGACTTTGAATCCGTGGTTATCTCCCTTTAACTCTCTTTCAGGACCTTAGGGGTGCTTATGCCTTTTCACTGGGAATTTCCTTTGGAGAAGCGCAAGCAAATTTCCTTTCTGAAAATGTGACCCAGAGAAATAAAAGTTTGAGAACCACCAGTCAAGGTGGTTTGCTTACAGCCTCCCAGATTTCTCCATATTTATAAGCATCCTGGGTGTTCTTGAAAACACGTAATCATTATACTTATGCATATGGATTGTGTTTTAGTTGACATTATATTAGGAATGAATTTGGGGGATAAATTTTAAGATTTTTATTCTTCATAATATTTGTAAGATAGTTTTATTGATTTTTTTCCATTGCACTAACTTTTTTACTATTTTTAACTTAAAGTAAATTATAAATTTGTATTATTTTAATTTTTAAAAAATATTTAATTTAAAGTTTTAAAAAAAATCTATACCGATTATTATTTTACTTGAATTTTAAATGAATTTTTCAAATCATTTCCATTTAGTCTTTTATATTTTTTCTGTTTTTTTAAATTTATTTATGCATATAATTGTGGAACTCCCTTCTGGTTCCATGTTTTCCAGTCAACATTGGACCACATAAAATCGGGAAGATGTGATGTGAACAACGCCCCAGTAGTTCCAAGAAGGCAATAGGAATCCATTTCATCATCTTTTCCAAGAAGTCATGGAAATTCACAGCTTATGGAACTCTCTTCCGGCTCCATGCTTTCCAGCCAACTTTAATCTACAAAGATTTAAATGCAATATCAATCATTATCTATTGTCCTCCTGATTACTCTTTTCTCTACCTGTTCATTGCTAATGTTTCTGTTCCTAAATCTTCCACACCTAGTAACCCCTTGTATCTTAGTGACTTTATTGCCTTGTATGGAGTGATACTGATTTTTCTAATTATGCATATATATCTCTAAGTTTCCAGCCTAAAAATTAATATTTTTAATAAGGACAGATATTATACAATGAAAAGCATATCAATACTTTGTTGACTTGGAGGCATGCTACAAATCGATCTTTAGCATGTCTGCTTGTTTTCGAACATGTCAGTCTGCTTGGGCCCATTTGTGCTTGCCCAACATCCACAGAGCCAATTTGCAGTTTATACTCCAACTCTGCTGAACGGATCTTAAAGTTGAAATATGTGCCCCACCAGGGCCACATATGTTTCTTACTTCAGAGTTGTCCTTCTCCTATATTGGTTGTCAATCATGGCTAGAAAGTCGAGTTTGACCTGATATTTAAACCCGTATCTGGAGGGAGAAGAGATGAATTCATGCCTTTCTCAAGGGTATTTGTGTGAAAGTGAACACAACAAACTTGAGCAGAATTTGAACTCAGTTTACTGATTTTTTGTTCCAAATCTATAGCCATTACACCAACTGCACATCCGTTTCTGAATCTCTCATGAATTCTGTGGCAGTAATATTCTGAATTTAATACAAATGAGCAGAATTTAAGAAACTATCTTCTGTTTTTCTTGTGGAAGGAAATTGAGGAAAAAAACGACTAAACATCAAGTGTAAGAAGAAAAAAAACAACATGCCTAACATTCGGACTATGAACTAAAGATGCCGGAATCAAGCAAGTGCAAATATTTAAATACCTGAAAAGTTTTTCCGCAGACAGTGGAAAATTTGACACCAAAATCAAAAAGTGCGTTTGAACAGTGAAAGATGCCTTCCAAAAGCTAAACAAAGTATTAAGAAACAGGAAATTTTGTTAGAAACAAAGAAAAGAGTACTGAACTGTTATATAATATCAATCCTCCTATATGGCAGTAAAGGCTGGAAAATCTCACATGGTTCTACTGAAGGATGCTGAGAATAACATGGACTGAATATGCAAACAACAACTAAATTTTAGAGAAAATGGAAGCAAAAAGCATTTTAGAGAGTTGAAATTTCTAGGGTACATAATGAGGAAAGTGGGTTTAGAAATTTTGACACTGACAGGAGATATTGAAGTCAAGAGGGGCAGGGGAATGCAGCATATAACTTACTTAATGAGCTTGTTTAAATGGTTGGCAAACCAGGGATTATTTAGGAGAGATAGCAAAAAGATGAAATTTAGTAAGAGCTATAAAGGATAGGAAATTGTGGAGAGCCATGATCGCCCACATCATGAGAGGGGAGCACAATCCTGTGTAAATCTTCCTCGTTATTATTGATAGAAAATATCTCTGAGATGAGGTATTCTGATTACTTGCATTATTTACATTATTCAGACTGTTACCCTCATCTTCATTGCCATACTTACAACGTTTCAACCATTGTACACTCTGGTCTTTTTAAGGTGAATTCAGTCCTGTGTAAATCTTCCTCATTATTGATAGAAAATACCATCAATATCTGTCTATATCTCTGAGATGAGGTATTATGTTTACTTGCATTATTTACATTATTTGAATTATTATCCCCATCTTCATTGCCATATTCACAACACTTCAGCCATTGTATGCTGCAGCCTTCTTCAGGTGATTCGCAGAAGAAATCCAAAGTGTACAACAGCTGAAACATGCAAGAAAATACCTTATTTCCTGAATGGTGATATCCTGATTGGTACTCTCAAGTTGCATTGCATTGACCCTGCTGTCAAAGAGAGCTACAAACTTCCTATCTTGGCAGCTAGATATGCTTCAGTAGGTATAGTTAATATATTAAACTGACACAGCATCAAATAAAAGCTGTGGAACCCTGCCAGTAAAATCAAAAGTGTTATCTGCAAGGAATCTATCTGTGAAATAGCACATTAAAAAAAAAGTCTAAATATATGAAGCCTGGAAATAAAAGAGGAAGTCTTTTATTAGTTTAATTGCTTGTTCCTTTCCTCCTTCAATGAAATAAGATTCAGTTTTTATCTCTGGGTAATCCACAGAAATAATCTCATGCTGTCAAATACCCAAAGAATTGCAACTCTAAAAATGCTTGATGCCAATATAATAGTCACATTAATTTATTCTTCTCGGGTTCCCTGTTAATTCGGTTGATGTACAACGTTCTTTCCAACCCATTTCACTGTACCTGAAATCATTGCTCAACTTGAGTTGGCACGATTCAAATATTTATTTTGCAAAAATTTTAAAAAAATATTACTTCTATGTGACATGTAAAGTCACTTCAGATCATGACTCTCCACAACTTCTGATAATTCTTTTGCAAAATACAAAACTATTGCTTCTTCTTTGTGACATGCCCTCTGGTAATTTAGCTAGGAAAGTTTCAAAATAATATTGGGCTCAAGCCCCAGGGGACCACCCAACAAAAAGTACCTCTCAATTGGGGGAGGACTGGGGTCATTACCAGGTGCCTAGGGTGGACCCAAAAGGGAAAATGCCTAGGAGTCTTGAGCAATTTTTCCACACTATTGCCTTTAAATGCATTTTAAACTGATGTTATGTCACATTTGGTTGCGATGTGGACACACTGAAAAATCCACTTTCATGTGCTCTGTCTTTTCAGAATGTGAGCGATAATGGTTCTCCACAACTTCCTATATTCATTTTGCAAAATACAGAAATATTACTTCTATGTGCCATGTCTCTTCAGAACGTGAGTGATAATGGTTCTCCACAACTTCCTATAATCATTTTGCAAATATGAAAATTTTACTTCTATTTGCCATGTCTTTTCAGAACGTGAGCGATAATGGTTCTCCACAACTTCCTATATTCATTTTGCAAAATACAGAAATATTACTTCTATGTGCCATGTCTCCTCATAATGTGTGCAATAATGGTTCTCCACAACTTCCTATATTCATTTTGCAAAATGCAAAAAATTTTCCACAACTTCCTATATTCATTTTGCAAAATACAGAAATATTACTTCTACGTGCCATGTCTCTTCAAAATGTGAGTTGATCTTTCTCCACAATTGCCTATACTTTGTAGCGCTTAGCAATTCTGGTATTTTTACTATCCTTTCTACTTTTTGTTCTACCAACCATTTACACAAGCTTGTTAGAGACATTGTTTGCACAAACCTTCTGTCCTTCTTGTCTTCAATATGTCCTGTTAATGTCAAATACATCAGACCCTTTTTATGTGTTCCAGAAATTTCAACTGCATCTTTTTGTTTAAATTTACCTTAGAACTTACTAATAACTATAAATCCTATGGACTGAGTCTATGAGATTTGTAGCAGATGTGTTGTGGGATTTTGATGTGTGGGATTTTGATGTGTGGAATGTGTATGGCTTTTTTATTTTGTTATTAATATTCTTTATTTTATTATCTTTTTTGGGTGGCAGGAGTGGTTATCACATCTAACTAATAGTTGTTTTTTTATAGCAACAAAACATCAATTTACAAATTATAAAATAGATGCTTTTTTATATAAAGCTTAAAAGCTTTATATAAAATATATATATATAAAAGCATATTTTTCTTTCTCTTGTTAACTGAAATGTTTTAAAACATAAATATATTTTCTAAGAAGAACACTGGCATGTATAACATCTGAAATGTTATAAATATGGCAGCAACGATGAGGATAACAGTCTGAATAATTTAAATAGTGTAAATAATTACAATACCTCATCTCAGAAATATAGACACATTCTGAAGAAGGCCAGAGTGTACACTGGCTGAAACGTCATGAATATGGCAACAAAGATGAAGACAACAGTCTGAACAATGTAAACAATTACAATACCTCATCTCAGAAATGCAGACAGATCTTGAAAAAGGACGGAGCATAGAGCAGCTGAAACATTGTGAATATGGCAACAAAGATGAGGACAACAGTTCAAACAATGTAGTGTAAATAATTACGATACCTCATGTCCGAAATATAGACAGATCCTGAAGAAGGCTGGAGTGTAGAATGGCCGAAACATTGTGAATATTGGAACAAAGATGGGGGCAACAGTTCAAACAATGTAAATAGAATACCTCATATCAGAAATATAGACAAATATATTTTGTTTGTAATAAAACTTTTAAACGTGAACATGTCTTTTTTTATTTATCAAATGTAAAACCTAAAAAGATGAAATGCATTTTTTATTTTTAAACATATTTTTTTCTTTTTTAAGATAAAACTTATCTGTATTTGTGCTTATGGTAGTTCCACCTTCCTAACATGTTTCGTCCGTTTAAGACTAAAGTTTTATGTTCTTTTCCTTTGTGTGAGCCAGTATAACTTTATAACTTACCCAATCTCTCCATTTCTCTTTTGCTAATTCTTTTTTTGTTATTATAAAGTCATTAATTATTAAGCTAATGTATACACAACCTGTTCCCATTATCCTTCTGTAGAAACAAATCTCTGTTGACTCAAGTGTTCCCTTTATCTGTAAGGGAATTGTCCAGCATCCACTGCCATTTGAGTAGACTGATATTTTGCAGCAGTTCAGTACTCTTTTCTTTGTTTATAATGAAATTTTCCTGTCTCTTAATACTTTGCTTAGTTCCTGGAAGGCAACTTTTGCTATTCCAATGTGTCTTTGGATTTTAGGTATGAAAATGGATATTTTTTTTTTTGCAATGAATGCAAAAATCAACACCCTCTGTTTCAAAATATTTGCTAAAAATCAGGGAATTCAATTCAAGCCAAAATTTCAGAACTCATTCATTAATCAATAAATATTTTACTGAATAAGTTTTTATTAAAAAACAATTTTGAAATTAATCCTGTTACTGTTTGTAAGGAGAGTTACTTTTATTAAATAAAAAACACGTTTGAAGATTAAAAAAATGTAAAGTTTATCAGAAATAAACCTTATTTCCAATTGTTATGGCCTTATTGGGACCAGAATAAAGACACAAGAGTGGATTTGAGTTCACAAATATATTAACAAAAATAGGTAATGCAATAATATATAAACGAGCAAGAATGTCCGAACTGTCAGAGCTGACTGTTGGGAAAAAACTCTCTGACAAAAGCAGTACCTGCTTTTATTTGTAACTTGGAAGAGTTTTTCTGTGTATGGGTAATTTACCATAACACCCCACTCCTAAGTCTTAACTCTGCAGGAGTCTTAATATCTTTTCCTCTTAGGATTAATGATGATAAAGTCTGTCCTTTTCCTCTTTAAACGGATATTGCTCCGGGGCAGCTTGACGTATTTGTATATCAAAGGTGTCATCAACACAATTACATACACACATAACTAAGTACCATATTAAAACAAATTTTATTTTCTTCCCAATAACAGACAATATTACAAAAATGCCAAAATGATTCTACAGTACAATATGCAATCAGTGTCTGGGTTAGAAATTAGCATCACCACATGAAATATTTAACCAATCAGAGAAGACTAAATTCTCATTTTTCATGAGTCTACTTTTGGGTAAAATCCCTTATAAAATACCCACAGATTTCAACTTCCAGAAACCAGAGGCAGCATTCTTCAAATATTTACCTACATTTAGAAAAAATTACTTCCAGGGCAAAAATAATCTGTACCTTGACTCCTATATTTCTTAGATTGCAGTCTTATTTGTTCAAGCTTTTCATGCAAGGCACTCAGATTCTTTTGTCTATTAAGTGATTGTCTTGCTTCTCCATTTCTAGTTTGTTGCTTTTTTGTTAACAGTAAGACTGTTACAAAAAGTTTAAAGAGTGATTGTCATATTTATTGACAATATTTTATACACTTTTTCAGTCAGTTATGTACCATGAGTGATACACTCTTAGGCGATCATGTAACTTTCAATACATGACTGATGAGGCAGATTTTTTCCTCCAGTACGTTGCCATTTCTTTCTGTGGTAGACCAGTTGCCATCCAAAGCTATAGAACCTGGTTTGTCCTATTTAACCATAGCTGTGGGGAGAAGAAGAGAATTGATACCATTCTCAAGGGTATTAAACATATATGAATGTAATGGTTTTGACTGGAATTCAAAATCGGCTTTCCTGTTCCTCAATCTGAGCCCCTATGAATATCAAATTTGATATTTTAAATTTAGGATGACCAAGGAATATGAATATGTGATCTGATAATATTTTATCCCCAAACGACCCTCCACAGGTTTTGAATTCAGAGTTGTCCTTCCCCTAGACTAGTTGCCATCCAAGGCTATAGCACCCAGTCTGTTCTTTACCACAGAAACAAATAGCAACCTACTGCGGGAAAAATCTGCCTCATCAGTCATGTATGGAAAGCTACATGATTGTCTAAGCATGTATCATGCATGGCACTTAACTGATTGATGGCTACAAAAGGCGCTTATCTCCCTTTACTCAAGATAAGACATGGATCAAATGACTGCTGCTTAATGACATCACTCAATAGAGTGATAAAAGCAGCAGTCATTTTCAGGCAGTTTACAGAAGCCAAACGGAGCAGTTGCTTCCTTTATCCTGGGCCCCCATGGGCAGAGGCTAAATCTGCCACTCCAGCAGCTTACAAAACCATGGTGCTATTTCCCTTTGGGAATATATCTCCCAGATATATTCTTATATATAAAAAGAAACTCCATCTCACAGTCCACAATTTGGGAAAACCCAAGACTCACTGTTTTCTATTTGTGAAATATGTTCTCACCTTCATAGATGAATCTGGAGTCTTATCTTTGCCAGGCATAGAAGTATTTCCATATATGTATGACCCATGCTTTTTGTATCTCCTTACACTATGCTCACTGTGCAAATATATGGGATATATTATTGTCTGGTGGGACATATGTATATTTGCTATGTAAATTACATATGACACACAAATTGTCTTGTGTGAATGTTTGGTTTATATTATTTCAGTTAAGTGAACAAAATCTGTGACAAACTATGTACAAAATCAGTTTTTGCCATTTAGCCAATAGATGATTCTATCCTAAACTGGTATTCAATTAACCTTTGATGCAAAGATTGTTTGGGAAGGATTATTGAAGTGTTAAAAGGGAAAAAACCTCTTATTAACTCCAGCTTTACAGTAAACATGCAAAGAAGTAGGAGGGGCATTCATGTGATTGCACTTGCAGTTGAATCAAGCTCTGACGCTTCATCCCTGTTTTTGTTTCATTATTAGATTTGTGAACAATGCCATACTCTTTGAAAGTTATTACAGCCATAGGAAATTTACTGAATATCTAAAACATTGAACAAATTTAACCCCAACCAATGAGCACACAAGAAGTTTTTATCGATGGAAATAATTTATTAGGAACAAACACTTGCAAAAGACATAGGGTAAAAAAGATGAGAGTGGAAATAGCTTAGTATACCAATGGAAGGTGCATGCAAGCAGGGACACAGGCAGATACTTTTAGACAGGGTTTGTGGGTATAGAGGGGAGTGTAGTTATACAATTTCAACCAGACAATGCTAGATACCTCAGCTAGTTCCTGATAGAATAGTGCTATTATATGTATAATGTAAATTCATTGCCAATGATTTTACTATAGGAATGCATTGAAAATCAGGAAGAAAGGGATTGTCAGTGGTCAGGAATGAATGCAAGCATTACTGATAGAATAGGGCTATTATATGTATAATGTAAATGCATTGCTAATGATTTTACTATAGGAATGCAATGAAAATCAGGAAGAAAGGGATTGTCAGTGGTCAGGAATTAATGCAAGCATTACTGATAGAATAGGGCTATTATATGTATAATGTAAATGCATTGCTAATGATTTTACTATAGGAATGCATTGAAAATCAGGAAGAAAGGGATTGTCAGTGGTCAGGAATGAATGCAAGCATTACTGATAGAATAGTGCTATTATATGTATAATGTAAATGCATTGCTAATGATTTTACTATAGGAATGCATTGAAAATCAGGAAGAAAGGGATTGTCAGTGGTCAGGAATGAATGCAAGCATTACTGATAGAATAGGGAGATTATATGTATAATGTAAATGCATTGCTAATGATTTTACTATAGGAATGCAATGAAAATCAGGAAGAAAGGGATTGTCAGTGGTCAGGAATGAATGCAAGCATTACTGATAGAATAGGGCTATTATATGTATAATGTAAATTAATTGCTAATGATTTTACTATAGGAATGCATTGAAAATCTGGAAGAAAGGGATTGTCAGTGGTCAGGAATGAATGCAAGCATTACTGATAGAACAGGGCTATTATATGTATAATGTAAATTAATTGCTAATGATTTTACTATAGGAATGCATTGAAAATCTGGAAGAATGGGATTGTCAGTGGTCAGGAATGAATGCAAGCATTACTGATAGAATAGGGAGATTATATGTATAATGTAAATGCATTGCTAATGATTTTACTATAGGAATGCATTGAAAATCAGTAAGAAATGGATTGTCAGTGGTCAGGAATGAATGCAAGCATTACTGATAGAACAGTGCTATTATATGTATAATGTAAATGCATTGCTAATGATTTTACTATAGGAATGCATTGAAAATCAGGAAGAAAAGGAGTGTCAGTGGTAAGGAATTCAAGTTTAACTGATCTACTCAACAGAATACAATATGGTGATTACTTATCTAGTATTTATATAATAAAATATGAAAATGATAATGATATGTGTATAGATAAATATCAACTTTTAACTTTAAGACACGATGAATTCTATTTGTATAAATTATTAGGTCTAGCTTCAATAATTGGGTTATTCTGATTGGTTGGAACAGAGGCCTCTCTCTGTTGATTGGTTGTAATAGATGCTTCTCTGAAGAAGATTTAATGAGCACTCAGATGCACCTAAAGAAATGTGGAATTTTGATGAATTGCTTGCAGATTGAAGAAAGTCGTCCACTTAAAACATCTTGAACAAATTAACATAAAGAGAAATATGTTTTTTATTACTGCTATTTCATCTTTTAATACCCATTTAGATTTTAAGAAGTCAAACGACAATGATCTAGTATCACCTCTGATTTCAATCACTTAATGTAGTCTACTATTATTTATCAAATAAAGCTATTATATGTATGATGAAAGCAAGCATAGAATATGACTATTATATGTATAATGTAAATGTAGATAATGATTTTACGAAAGAAATGCATTAAAAATCAGGAAGAAAGGGATTGTTAGTGGTCAGGATTGAATGCAAGCATTACTGATAGAATAAGGCTATTATATGTATAATGTAAATGCATTTCTCATGATTTTACCATAGGAATGCATTGAAAATCAGGAAGAAAGGGATTGTTAGTGGTCAGGAATGAATGCAAGCATTACTGATAGAATAGGGCTATTATATGTATAATGTTAATGTCTTGCTAATGATTTTACTATAGGAATGCATTGAAAATCAAAAAGAAAGGGATTGTCTGTGGTCAGGAATGAATGCAATCATTACTGATAGAATAGGGCTATGATATGTACAATGAAAATGCATTGTTAATGATTTTATTATAGGAATGCATTGAATATCAGGAAGAAAGGGATTGTCAGTGGTCAGGATTGAATGCAATCATTATTGATAGAATAGGGCTATTATATGTATAATGTAAATTAATTGCTAATGATTTTACTATAGGAATGCATTGAAAATCAGTAAGAAAGTGATTGTCAGTGGTCAGGAATGAATGCAAGCATTACTGATAGAATAGGGCTATTATATGTATAATGTAAATGCATTGCTCATGATTTTACTATAGGAATGCTATAGAAATCAGGATGAAAAAGATTATCAGGGGTCAAGAAAAATGTAATTGTTATCCCCAGAAAATAATTATTATTTTCATAAAGTAAATGTAATCCATCTGATTTGACTTTGGGAATAATTTTGTAATGGAACATCATTTCAAATTAACGAAACCAGCATTATCATTGGACTGGAATTATTACATGTTTGTGTAAGGCTTTTAAATTTATCATAATTTAATTCCTTGGTCTGTTGAACAAAATGTCTAAATGAGAATGCAAGTCATTTCAATCTAGCTGTTAAATCAACATTATCGGACAGAAAAGATTTCATACAACCAACATGAATGAATCACATGCCACCAGTTCAAGTGGGTATCATTCTGTTATCTACCTACATCCTCCTGACATCAAGAATATATAGGTTATAGAAAGAAAGGAAAAAAAAGAAAATGTCCACATCATTTTGGCATCAGTTTAAACTAACACCTTCTTTTCCGTGTCTTGTGATATAGTTTATAATTATAGTCCAGGTAATAAATCCAATTTCCAACAAAATTACATCTCCACATATAAACCATATTAAAAGAAGCTCAAACTTTATTTGCTAATATTACAAATATGCCAAAAATATTCCATAATACAACATATACCATTTAAATCAAAATGTCTATTGGTTAGAAATTAACATTAACATGTGAAATATTTGACCAATCAGCAAAAACTAAAACCATATTTTTCTTGAGCCTACTTTTCAGAAAAAAAATTCTTATAAAAACCCAGATTTTAACTTTCAAAGATCAGAGATATGATTGTCTCCAAGCTGAGGAGAAGACATTGCTAATATAATGTAGGGTTAAAGAAGTGCTTATCTCCCTTTTGTGGGTCACATGACAGCCGAACAGTGATGTCACTCAGTACAGTTCTGAAAGTGGCTGTCAAATTTCACTTTGTTTTACAGCAGCCAAAGTGAAAGTTTCCTTTCTTCAGCTAGTGCCCCCATGGCCTGGGCAGAGGCTAAATCTACCTCCCCAGCAGCTTACAAGTCCAGCTTGCAGTCCTCAATTTATGAAAACCCATTGTGCCTGGTACATATATGAATGTAGCCTGTTTGAATCTATTGTTCTAAATATGGCTTCTCCAGACAAAGGAATATCTCCATATTATCTGTAAGACCCCTTCTTTTTTCTATCTCCTTACACTATGCTCACTGTGTCATATATGACATATTATTGTCTGGTGGGACACATGTATATATGTATAAGTTAAAGGTCAGTTGTAGATCAAATACAGATTGGAATCTGAGTGGATGATAAAATAAAAGAAGAAATAGGAAACATATATCAGTCTAACATGTTTCACTTTAATTTATTGATATATATGTATATATAGTTTTGTGAACGTCATAGTAGTATAAAAGTCTCTCCGAGAACAAAGCATATTTGTTATCCCTTTTCCTTTCAGCCATTCCATTCTGTCTGTGAAATACAGTGTATATAATAATGCCCATAATGGGGGAAATACTTTACTGTGTAGATATATGTGATATATTATTTTCTGCATGGGACATTTGTGTATATATATATATATATATATATATATATATATATAATTTTGTGTATGTCTTAGTGATATAAAAGTTGCTCTGAGAACAAAGCATGAGTAAATCTTTCTTTTGTGACTCTCTACCATTACAATAACTTTTTCCTTCCTCCTAGCACTTGCTGAAAGAAACATGTATCAGCAACTTCAAATGAATCAGCTACATCAACAACTTGAATCTTCACTGCTGGCCGGTCAGCAAGTTCAAACCAACAAACAACAAAGATGGTTAGTGAATTTTCACTAACAATGAAAGTTTTTTTTCAACTACTACTTTTTCTTACTACGAAACCAACTATTCAAAAGTCTTTTCTAAAGTACGAATTTTTCTGTGTACAAACTATCCAAAGACTTTAACTCAACTAAAGACTATTTTTAATACTCTTTTTTAACTCTTTTGAATTCATGTTCATATATTTGTAAATACAAATGATTACATCTAACAAGAATAACCATGTTTTCTTTATTTTTCTTTATTTTATTTTATTTCTTTTCTTTTATTTTATTTCTTTATTTATATTTTATTGTTGTTTGGAATATGGATGTTTGGATTTTTAATATAAAAGAAATCTGGACAGCAGAATTTTCTACAATAGTTTAAAAATATGATAAAAAAGAGAGTGTCAGTTTAAACTGATGCCAGGAGGATATGATTTCTTCTTCTACATGCCATGTCCCTTTAGAATGTTGACAATCATAGCTCTCCACAATTTCTTGTCCTATGTAGCTCTTAATAAATTTGTCTTTTTCTTATCTCTCCTAAACCTTGTCCCACAATCCATTTATACAAGCTTGTTAGGTAATGCATTGCTCTGTCCGTCTTGCATTCAGTATGTCATGTGGGTATCAAATTTTCCAAGCCATCTTTCCTCATTGCGTGACCTAGATATTTTAACTGTCTCTTTCTGGGGTTATAGAAAGAAAAAAAAAAATGATTAGCCCATGACCTTTTGGCATCTTCTTTTATTAGCAATATATTTTAACCATTTTGCTTTAAGATTCAGTAAAATTTTCACTTTCCAAAAATTATAACTTATAATTATAATCTAGATATAAGGAAAAAGGCATCAGTTTAGGCTGATATGAAGAATATATAGGTTAAAGAAAGAAAGAAGAAAAAAGATAGAAGAAAGGAACAAGAATGAAAAAAGAAAGAACAAAAGAAAGAAAGAAAGAAAGAAAGAAGGAAAGAGAAAAGAGGAAAGAGTGATAGAAAATAAGAAAGAAAGAAGAATAAAAGACGTATGAAAGGAAGGAAGAAGGAAAGAAGAACAAAAGAAAGAAAGAAAGAAAGAAAGAAAGAAGGAAAGAGAAAAGAGGAAAGAGTGATAGAAAATAAGAAAGAAAGAAGAATAAAAGAAGTATGAAAGGAAGGAAGAAGGAAAGAAGAACAAAAGAAAGAAAGAAAGAAAGAAAGAAGGAAAGAGAAAAGAGGAAAGAGTGATAGAAAATAAGAAAGAAAGAAGAATAAAAGAAGTATGAAAGGAAGGAAGAAGGAAAGAAGAACAAAAGAAAGAAAGAAAGAAAGAAAGAAGGAAAGAGAAAAGAGGAAAGAGTGATAGAAAATAAGAAAGAAAGAAGAATAAAAGAAGTATGAAAGGAAGGAAGAACAAAGAAAGAAGAACAAAAGAAAGAAAGAAAGAAGCAAAGAGAAAAGAGGAAAGATTGATAGAAAGTAAGAAAGAAAGACGAATGAAAGAAGTATGAAAGGAAGAAAGAAGAAAGAAAGAGCAAAAAAAAAAAGAAATAATGAAAGAAGATAGAAAAATGAAAGAAAGAAAGAACAACATATCACAAGGGAAGTTGGTTCTCTGTGTCATGCCAGAAAGTTTTTCTTGTCTGAGTCCATCCTTCAAATCTATAAATCAACCATCCGTCTTTGCATGGAATATTGCTGTCATATATAGTCTGGTGCTCCCACTGTATGTCTTGAGGTCCGCGACAAAATCCAGAGACGAATAGGTCCTCATCTAGCATCTAGTCTACAGTTGCTTTCTCATGGAGGTGCTGTTGCTTCCCCTGTCTTGTCTACAAGTATTTTTCAACTGTTCCAACGAGTTACTTTTGCTGGTTCCCAGACTGCATGAATTTAAGTGAGCTACCAGGCTGGCATCTCTGTCCCACCCTTTCACTGTTTTAACGGTTAAATGTAACTGTCTCTCTTACACAAACAATTTCTTCTCTTACATTTTCCGTCTGTGGAACTCCCTTCCCTTTACTTGCTTCCCCAATTATAATCTTCAAATATTTAAGTGTAATGTCAATCGACATCTGACACCTTGAACTTCTTCCCTGTCCTTTTCTGTATTCTTTCTTTAAACATGTCTCTTTACTTTTGTTCTTAATCCTATTTAACCCCTTGCATGCTAGTGGCACTCCTGCCTTGCTTGGGGTGAATTGTTTTAAAGAAAAAAAAGAAAAAAGAAGAAAGAAAGAAAGGAAAAATAAGAAAACGAAAGAAAAAAAGAAAGGAAAAAGAAGAAAAATAAACAAAGAAAGAAAAATATATAAATGATAAGCATGTATCTTTATGGCATAGGGAAAAAAGGTGTCAGTTTAAAGTGACACTTGTTTTCCATATATTCTCACCATTTTCCTTAAAGTTTGTATTTTTTTTGATTTCAGATGAAAACTTGGAAAATTTCCAGCATATTTCATTGAAATTATTCCTTTCCAAAATTATACAGGGTGGCTCAAATGTCACCCAAGAATTTCCAAATTTAATAACTCCTTTATTTTTTAACTTTAATTCACAATACTATAATTGGGAAAATTCCAGAATTGGGAAATAAATTTACACTAGTTTAGAATGATTACATCTTTCAAGTGACATCTATTTTCAGCTTTGTACAGTATTTGCCATTTCTAAGGTGTTTTCCATCAAAGTCCTCAGTGTTTCAGGCTTTAGTGCTTTGATTTCTGAAAACTGTCCTTCAGTTGTGAAAGATTTTGAGGCTTGTTGAGATAAACCTTTTTCTTTTGGATAGCTGCATAGGAAGAACTCAGGGTTTGTCAGATCCAATGGGGTTCTTCCCCCAGAGCCATCTGGAAGGTTTGGCAGAGGAGGAGAAGTGTTTTTCCCCATTGTAGTTTCTGTTCTGTGCTGGAGGCCTTCTCTCCTCCCTTGCATTCCCCCCCAACTGTTGTGTAACATCTGTTCTGTAGCAGTAGTATGAATGGCTATGACAAGCTTAGATAAGCTACTACCAACTGAGAACTTAGTCCAGCTAAGATCAGCTTAGACCAGCAGCCTGAGTGGAAAGATTTGGGTCCTCACATTAAAAATTGACCTTGGGTCACAACCTGGCTCAGTGTTGAGTCAAGGTAAATTCTGAGCTTGTCAGATTCAGAGAATATGTTGGCCAGTTTATGGTGCAACTGTGGGATATTATTCTTTTCCCCCAAATTTGCCCGAGAAGCTGGATTGTGGCACTTGTTGTATAAGCTGCTGCCTCATCTTGTCATACAGAAACAAGTTGATGCACGTAAAAATTCATCAGATTGTTGTCTGAGAGATCTAAACCTCTTGAGACTGCCTTTGAGCTGATGTGATCATATCTTTTTCAATACTCCTTCTCTTATTAACTCAAATACTGTTTCCTTCCTATCCGAATGTGGTACTTACAGGTCACTTACTGAATGTTTACTCTCAAAACTTGGAGATGCACTTACACCTTAATGGCAATAATATGCTTATTGAGTTTGAATTATTGATCCTTGATTTTGGTAGAATGATTTCACTACTTGTTTTTGATTTTCAGTTGTGTATTTTTATCAGATTAATTTCTAAAGTACCTTTATTAAATAAAGTACCTTTATTAAATAAAGTACCTTTATTAAATACCTGAATGAAAAATAAATACAGTTCATAAGCAAAAACATTATTAAACATTGAGAACCCTTCGTAACATTTGGGATGCCCAGTAGTTTATAAGTATACTTTGGATACTATTTAAATTATTCAGACTATTGTCCTCATCTTTGTCGCCATACTTATTACAATGTTTCGGCCGTTGTACGCTCCAGCCTTCTTCAGATGGTTAGAACGTTGAACTGAACCCTTTATTTCGCTCACTGGGGTAGACTGTTCTAGTTCAACGTGCCATGTTTAATGGATGTCAGTTATCAGTTATCTCCTCAAGGACACATGGCACAATGGATAAAGGTGTTGGTTAGATCCAGTGACAGGACCCAAAGAGTGTGAGTTCAATACTTGGTTAAGGCGGTGGAGAACTCGGAGAGAGGAATTAATGGGAGATAATGAAATGTTGTAATAAATATGGTGACAAAGGTGAGGACAATAGTCCGAATAATGTAAATAGTGTATATAATACCTCATCTCAGAAAAATAGACAGATATAATTTGGATATATGGAAAAAAAGAGTTTGATGTTTAAATCGATACTGGGAGTATATGGTTCAAAGAAAGAAAAAAAAGAAAGATATATAAATGATAAATATTTTCCTGGTGTCAGCTTAAACTGACATTTTCTTATTCACACTATTTATGTGTCTTTTACTGTTGCTATTTCATCTTTTAATAACAGCTTAGAGCAGGGTTTCCCAACCGATTTGGGGCCATGCCCCATTTTGGTATTTCTAAAATTCTGGTACCACACTGTAATATTTAATTCTTACATATTCAAAATTTTACTGCAATTCACATGAGGGAAGCTTAAAAAGCCATTAGCTTGGTCCCTAAACAAGCCTCCAAAGACCATGGCGTCCATGAAAAAGAAAAATTTAAAAAAAACAAAAAAACAATTAAATATATATAATATCAAAACATATAATGGAGAAGTGAAAGGTAGAAATATAAAATATTTGAATGAAAGCTTTATTCCGTAATATACTTTTAATCATTTTAATCATGAAATAATAATGTGGAATGAAATTTGATCTCATCACAAAATGACTGTTAGTAAGATCCTTGTGTGTCATGCCTGCTACAGATAGATTTTATATTAGGCATCAATTTTTTTGTTTTTTATAAGCATTTCTCCCCAAGCGAGGTGGGAAGCCACTAGCACACAAGGGGTTACAGAGAGTTGGAGCTAGAATAAATAGGAGTGATAGAGGAAAGGATGAAGAGAAGGATAAGGGATAGATGATGGCATCTGGTAACGTCGATTGACATTACATTTGAATAGTTGGAAATTATAGCTATCAGGGAAACAAGAAAAGGAGAGGGAGTTCCACAGGTGAGAAGTGCGAGACATGAAGCTATTGGAGTAGAAGAGACAGCTACATTTAACAGTTTTGACAGTGAAAGGATGTGAGTGAGATGCCAGCCTAGTAGAACGCTTAAATTCATGAAGTTCGGGAACCAGCTCCCCATTTAGTGATATCCAATCAATTTCTTTTCTTCAATAACAAATCATTTACACCACTAAAGCCATATTCAGCTAAATATGAAGATGGAAATGGTCACAACAAATTTCTTGCAATGGTCGTTGAATTTTTATGTATGCATACTGTATATGCATCGTTTGTATTAACACACATTAACATGAACACTCTCATTCAGGTTCATTAGAAAACAATTCACTGTTAATAACTCATCCTTGAATTGCCTCCTTATTCTGTTGGGTGCCCTTATTCTGAAGGGTGCACACCCTATGCATGCCCCACTAAAATATTACCACATCCCACTGGTGGGGCATGCGCTCCATATCTGGAATCATTGATTTAGCGGCATATCAACTCCATATGGGTGGGTCATTTATTACCAAACTTTAATTTTCTTGGGCATATTAGTAATTTCTTTCAGAAAAATGCATTGCTAGTAATATTTTTTTTTCAAAAAGTGTATTACTGGTAATTTTTTATTTTTCATATTTGTATGCTCCACCAAAATATTACCATGTCCTACCGGTGCGGCATGCACTCCATGTTGGGAATAATCGGCTTAGATTCTGAGAAGGCAATTGACACTGATCTAATCTCACCACTGATGATAAATCCTCATCCTAGAAATTCAAACAAAAAATGAGACCTTATTTTCTTCTATATGTTGTGAACTTTTTTTATGAAGTTCATATTTTCAGGATTTCAGATGAAAACCTGGAAATATAAATATATTGAAAAAAAAGTAGATATTGGTTCACATATTGATCTCAAACATAAATATACTATGTGTATATCTTAAAATCCCCATATTGCTACAACAATTCTGAGTAAGGATTCAGAATTGGTGGACTTGATTTTGTCAAATACAGCATCATTATATGGGTAGCAGACAAAGATATTTTTTGGTTACCCGCCATGATTAATATAAGATATGTTCTCTCCAATCATGTGCATATACACAACACAAAATCTTGATATGATAGTGCAGTTGTGTGTACAGATTTGGAATTGCTGTATTTGATTTAGTCTAGAATGCAAGCTTTTACTCTGAATCATGATAGGAAAACCTTTTTGTTCAGTGACATTCCATAAAAGATAACAAACTTTGCGAGACTAATTTTTTTTTGACCAGCCATTTCTTTGGATCCATATTTAATTGCATTTTTTCTTTTATATTTGATATTTCCAATCTTTTCAGTTGGTTTACTTAGTGCCGCTTTTTCTTGTGGATTTTCTTCTTTCTTATGATGCAAAAACACTAAAGAGCTGTCCTAAATGCCTAATTACATTTGGGATTTCTTGAGAATGATAAAAAAAAATATGCAATTCTGTCAATTGTAGCAAAAAACAAAAAACAAAAAACTAAACAAAAACAAGCAAAACTGATTCCGAAATATTCCACTATAAAAATTCTTGATAAAACTGTCATTTAAAAATATATACTCATATATAGTGTGAATTTTTTATGATCATTTTGTTTTACACAAAAAACAGTGGGTCACTCTATACACAGGTAATTTTTGAAAGAGGTTAAAAGTTATGCATTTTCAGAAACTGGTTTCACTATACACAGGTAAATTATTTCAAGAGGGGGGTAAAATTTATGCATTTTCAGTGACTGTAACATACCTGGAAGGACTACATTCTCATAGTACCTTTGGCTAAACTAAATGGTATAGGTAAGCTTCTTTACCCTGCCTCCCATAGCCTTGACCATTTATTTGCTGTAAAGGATGTCCAAGTTGATGTCTATGCAGGGCAACTATTGGACTGAGACATTTCCATGATATGGTGGCCCAAACTATCACTGATCCACCCTCCATGCTTCACTGTTGGAAGAAGGCAGTCAGGGTTGTAAGCTTCTTTAGGCTGCCTCCACACATAAACTCAACCTGAAGTTGGGAAAAGAGAAAAACTGGACTTGTCTGAGAAGATGACATGCTTCCATTGGTCTGCAGACCAGGCATTGTGATCTCTGCACCACTTCAACCTCTTTTGAATGTTGCAAGTAGAGAGAAGAGGTTTCTTCACAGTGGCTCTTCCATGATATACAGCCTTATGGAGCTCACGGTGAACAGTTTTAGTAGAAACTGAACTATTCAGATTGTTATTCAACTCAGCAGTCACTTTGGCTGCATTTGTCCGATGATTTTTTGCCACATTGCATTTCAATGCACATCAGTCCCTGTCAGTAAGTTTGTAAGTCCGGCCCGAATTGCTACGGTTGCAAGAGGTCTTGCCCTGTTTCTCGAATTGCATCAGTGTTCTTGATATGGTAGTTCTTGAAAAACCAAACAGTTCGGCAACCTTAGCGATCAAGGCTCCTGCCATGCGACTTCCAACAATTTGCTCTTCTTTGAACTCGGAGAGGTTACGCATTTAGCTTAAATTTTACTAAATTCTAAAAATAAATAAGACAAAGACAGTAAATTAGATAAATAAACATATTTACAATACATATAACCTGCAATTACAAAGTTTTAGTTAAATTTCTTAATATAATAGGTCATTGAAATATAGGAGTGGATTTTGCAACTGTTCCAATTATTTTGTCCAACCCCTGTATATATATATATATATATATATATATATATATATATATTAATGTATGTGTGCATAATCTCTTATATGTGCCTTTCATTTATGTATATGTTGTTTTGTTTTTTTAAGGGTCGTGGACACCTGTTTCATCGCTTTTTTGCATGTTTATATATCTAAATATGTCCAAGTGTTTGTGTATTATAATCTGATTGTGTATGTATTGTCTTTTGCAAGATTTCACCCTCCCCTGCCCATATCTTCACTTCAAATATATCTAAGTTGTAATGAAACTCAGAGCAACATTAGATTTTAACGTTTATTCTGACTTCATTTTTGGCCTTTCAATAAAGACAAAATAAATAACAAAACATGTATTTTTTCCTCAGTTTCTTCTTTTAAATAATTTCATAATTTTTTAAACTTAATACAAATTAACTTTAAAATTTAAAATTGGTAATTTTTAATTTTATGGTAAAATTTAATATTAATTAGAATGATTACGATTTTAGTCTAATCCTACCATTAATGCATTTATTAAATATTATAACCAAGGTTCATTGTCAAGTTTTTTAAATTCTCATATACTTGTATTATGATTGGTCATTGCAGCTTATGCAACAGCGTTTCCCCTAGTGAGGGGTGTTTGATTGATTTGAACCTTTTAAAACCCTTTATTCTACATTCAACATCATCACTTGATAAGACACCAAAAGTGTTGAAACAAAATGGCTATTTTTGTAGTGATTTTATAACATATTTATGTCATAATTTTCGAATAATTATTTACATATATATATATATATATATATATATATTTAAGTGGAGCTGAAATTATAATTATTTTTTTAAAAATATGATTCCATTGCAACACAGAAATTGCTGTTTCGAAACTTGACTCAAGTCCTACAGTTTAATTTCAATATTAAACTTAAAATTTAGAGTACACTGTTTTTTAAAAATAAAAACAAATACTGAAAAACTTTGGGTCATTAATCTAACTGCACTTTCCAAGTGCATCAATATATACACACAAGCACACACACACACATATATATATAATTGTGCATTTGGGCAGCAATCCCTCTTTTATACAGGTTTCATTAAAAAGGTACCGTGGCTAAGTTTTTTTATTTCATTTTTCTTGTGTTATTAAAATTTCTTTCTTTTCTGGACATAAATTATTTAGAAATTGTCCGAACGTTCTATATGTCTATGTACTTTTGACTATTCTTTTATTTTTTACATTTAGCTGAATATAGGAATTTTTTAAATTTCTTTTTTCTCTTCAGCTAAAATAAAAATCAACATGTACATAACAGATCTGTCTTAAGTTGAGTAACTTTTTTAAATACCTTGTTTTTAACATGAGACATGTCATAGTTTGAGAAGCATATTCCAAGTGGATTTTCTATATTAACTCCATTAGTTTGGATATAAATATTGCCAGTATGGTCATAGAATTTTAATTTAATTGTGCAGTTCTACAGTAATTTCTTGAGAATGTTAGGTTTGTTGCATGGAGGTGGAATTGAGTTATGTTCATACACAGAGTTACTGATTATATAGATGGTTTGATAATGGTTAAAAGAATAGCTGAAACCATTCGTATATACAGAACAATCTACATAATTTATGTCCAGAAAGAAAAATTATATAAAAAATTTAACTGAATCACCTTGTCAGTTGTTTTTAATGAAACTTTTATCTATCTATCTATCTATCTATATATATATATATATATATATATATATATATATATATATATGTGTGTGTGTGTGTGTGTGTGTATATGTGTAAATATTCTCAGATAGTGTGTCAGTAGAGGAGACAAAATGAATAAAAAGAGGACAAAACAATACTTAGCAGATGTGTTTCATCTTCTGAGGGACTTCATCAAGGCAATGTAGGATTTATTATACTGCACATGTTTATAAACAAAGACAAGGATGTCATTGGCTTATCAAGGCTTATAAAGTTGAGAATGTTCATGAATTTTGATCAGATGGTTGAAAGGTCATTCAAAATATATGGAGGACACAAAGTGCCATAATTCAAAGTATGATTAAAAAGTAAAATGAGCAAGTAATATTCAATATTTTTTTTTAAATAAACAAATATTTTTTCGATTGAGATTAGATTGTTATGATATGAGATGGATATTTGTGCTGTACATATTCAAAGGCTGAAGCGATGGATTTAACTGTTTTCTTTTGAGTTTTCAACATATTTGTTCTTGTGTATGTTGTGCCTTGATAATGTTCTTCTGAAGATGAAATGCATTAGCTAAGTATAGTTATCCTCTTGTCTGTTTTTATTCACATATGTATACATGTTCTTTTAACCATTATCAAACTATCAACATAATGTGTAACTCTGTCTATAAATAAATTGATTCTACCTCTATCCATCAAACTTAATATTCTCAACAAATATATATATATATTTTTAACAAATATTTATATATATATATATATATATATATATATATATACTTTTAACCATTATCAAACTATATATATATATTGTCAGCATATATCAAACTATCAATATAATCTGTAACTCTGTGTATAAACAAATTAATTCTACCTCTATCCATCAAACTTAATATTCTCAACATATATATATATATATATATATATATCTATCTATCTATCTCTCTCTTTCTCTCTCTCTCTCTCTATATATATATATATATATATATTGCCAGCATATATCAAACTATCAATATAATCTGTAACTCTGTGTATAAACAAATTGATGCTACCTCTATCCATCAAACTTAATATTCTCAACATATATATATATATATATATATATATATATATATATATGTATATATATATGTATTGTCAGCATATATCAAACTATCAATATAATCTGTAACTCTGTGTATAAACAAATTGATTCTACCTCTATCCATCAAACTTAATATCGTCAACAAATAACTATTTTTATAAAAACATTTTTCCCTCACCATTTTCACAATTCTGAGTTTCATGCACAACACAATCTTCTTCAGGTGTTGAGTATGAATTAATCATTACACAATTTGAATCATAATATATCTGGTTATCACAATTATTTATATATATATATATATATATATATATAAACAAATAATCAACTTTCAGGTGTACACAGCCCAACCACTACTATGCATTTCATGCCTTTAAGCAATCATCAGGTGGTCGACAGCTGTAATGAGAAAATTTGAGCTTTTATACCCCCAGGAAAGTCTAAGATGGAAAGAAATACAGACGGTGTTCACGCACCATGTGTGCCCCAAGCACCCACCCGGACAAGATGAAAATAAAGCTGTAATCACAGAAATCTACCCCTCCCCTTAAAAATTTAAAAAATATATCACAGATGTGTCAAAAAGCGCTCAATGCCACAGAGACACCCATGGCAGAGCAGTTTTCTTTCTTTTTTTAAGAGCTGCTTATATATACATATATATATATATATATATATATATATATATATATATATATATATATATATATATATATATATATAAGAGTGAACATTGAAGTCAACACTCAGAGGTGACAAGCTGCTTCATTGATTGAGCCTAGCATGAAACAGTCTGTTGCCTCTGAGTGTTGACTTCAATGTTCACTTTTATATATATGGAAAACTCTTACACAAAAAACCTGAGGTATATTGTCTGCTTTGTCTGCGGCATTTATTTGCACCGACTGAGTGTATCAATAGTTCGGAAAAGTGTGGATGGTTATGCACAAGCCTTCACCACTTTAATCAAATCACTTGTGTGGGTTTTCTGGCAGTTTACCTTGATTCGTTCCTTTGTAAATCACTAGCGGGTCTTAAATGTCACTTAGGATTGTCGCACAAACTTTCATAACTGAATCAATAAGTTGTAAGATCCTCATATGTCGAAACTGATGGGAGAGTCCATTATATATATACATATATATATATAGATAGATAGATATATATGTATAAGCAGCTCTTAAAACTTTTATATTTACATACACTCTATCACTGATATTGAACGCATTAACCCATAAAGTTAGCATACCTTAAAACTATATTTTATCATATATTCTGGACTCTCCTGGTGTAATCGATGTATGAGGGTCGAGCAGTTCAGTTCCTAGGAACCGATTTAAATATAGTGAAGACTTTGTGCAGAACCAACCATACTTTTTGAAGAGCTGAATACAGAGATCTGGTTCACTATGTGCCTCAAGGTCCCCAAACAACCCTCCACAGGTTTTGTATTCAGAGCCCTCCTTCCCCTAGACTAGTTGCCATTCAAGACTATAGAACCCAACCTGTTCTGTTATTTACCCATAGCTGGAGAGAGAAGATGATGATTAATACCTTTCCCAAGGGTAATAGCATGTAAGTGAATGTAATGGATTCAACTGTAATTCGGCTCTTCAATTCTCCAGTCTGAGCCATTATCCACTACTCCACCGTGCTCCTCTTTATTTATATATATATATATATATATATATATATATATATATATATATATAGAGAGAGAGAGAGAGAGAGAGAGAGAGAGAGAGAGATAAATTGTCGTCTAAATTATACAAAAATGAAAATAACACTGACATTTTATTTTAGCAAATATATTTTTTCAAATATCCTGAAAATGTTGAAGAACAAATTTATTCAATAAAATTGCCATTGGTTTCAACCATGACCTTCAGATGACTTTGGAATATCCTGCATCTTTTCTGGAAGGTCTCCTTGCTTAAGTAGGTGAATGCTGCCATAATCCTTGCCTTCTTTGGTTTAACAAGGAGTTTTGTTGGTCTCTCACTGACCTGTGCCCCACACATAATAATCAAGGAGGTTGCAGTCTGGGGAGTTAGGTGGCCAGATGTAAGAAGTGATGTGGTCACAGAAATTGCTGGACAGCCATGACTGGGTTCTTCTACTTGTGTGGCATAGTACAGAGTCTGTTGCCAGATATAGTGTCTTCCAGCAGCAACTCTCTTGACCTAGGGCAGCACTACCTCCTCAAGGCACTTTATGTAGGCCACTGGGTTCAGTCAGAGGTCCTCACCAATTAATTTGGGAGCTCTTTTTTTATCAGAATGATCCAAGTGACTTTTCCAAGCTGCCATACTTTCGTAATCACCAGTAAACTCATCCAAATCTTTGGGAATCATCAAACATTCTGAAATGTTTCCATTGAAGCTTCCAGCATGAAGGCCAAGCAGTACAGCATTGCTATTTCCAAGTTTCTGATCGAGTGAATTATGTCATGATGATCTTTTTATCACAATTGGGGTCCCCAGCTGACCCAACTATACTGTGCAGTTGACAAAGTCAAAAACAAACTATATGTATGTGTGAAGTTAAAAATATAAAATGCCAACAATTTACCCATAATGCCCTGTGTGTGTGTGTCTCTCTCACTCTCTCTCTCTCTCTCTGTATATATATATATATATAT
>OZ010599.1:96286409-96531409 GCA_963932145.1 Acanthosepion lycidas
GGAAGACCTAAGAAGATTCTGAGATATTAAGATGCAAATGAACCTGCTACCAAAGAATATGATTTCAGGAAGTGACAACCTGGAAGTTATAGAAAAAAAAAAGAAATTTGATCAATTATATAAAGCTGGGGGTTCCTTGAGAAATACTGCTTGTCTAATGACAAAAGTCACTATATTTTCTTTTTTTTGGCGGGGGGGGGGTAGATTTACTCAGAACATTTTCATAAGGGTGAAAGAAAGGGAAAAAAGAAGATAATGCATTAGATTTTCTAAAAACTGTTCTAGATATTTCTAATATATATATATATATATATATATATATATATATATATATATATATATATATATTCCTAAATTTTCGCTTGAGTATGAAACAGGGCTTGATACTTTAATTCAATTTAATTTTAATAATTATATTGAGGTTTTTGGCTCTTGTTTTTGAAGCATGAGAACTCTTATGTAGCGAAGGAATCATATTTTTTTAAAAATAATTATAATTTAAGCTCTACTTCTGTATGGAGCACAGTTTTTTAAAAATAAAAACAAAAATATTAAAGAACTCCAGAATATTTACCTAACGTGTTCTTTCCTATTTTTCTACATGTCTGCACACACACACACACACACACACACACACACACATATATATGTATGTATGAAATGGACTATATCTGACAATTATTTTAATATATTTATTGTTTATACATTATATTTATAGTTTCAAATATTTAAGTAAATGCTCTGTTTATAATGAACAGTATTAACAACATTTATCAGCTGGAATGTCCGAGAAGTTTCATAGAAAATATGTGTCCTTCGACAGGAATCCAATCTGAATCGTACATGGAGCTGACATATAACCTTACATGCTATACCATTTACTATAGAGGAAGCATCTGGTTAGCATGGGAAATTCATACTTTAAAAGCAGTAATTTGAGCTTGCTAACCAGACATTTCCTCTGTAGCTAAATGGTATAGCACATCAGGCTATATGATGGTTCTGTGATGAGGCAGATTTTCTCCTGCACTAGGTTGCCATTTCTTTCTGTGGTAGACCAGTTGCCATCCAAAACTATAGAACTCAAGCTGTCCTGCTACTTACCCATAGCTGGGGGGAGGGGAGAAGAAGAGGATTCATACCTTTCCCAAGGGTATTAGCACGTAAGTGAATGTAAGGGATTTGAACTCGGCTCTCCGATTCCTCAATCCGAGCTGCTATCCTTGTACATATATATTCTATAATTTGTTCTTTCCTTTGAATATTGCTGCCACATCTGGTCTGGTGCTCCTGCTATACATACATATAGAGATTCTTGAAAAATATATAAGGAAGAATTTGTAATGTTATTGGTCCTGACCTGGCACCCCGCCTTCAGTCCCTGTGCCTTTTCTATAAATACTTTCATAGTAGTTTTTCTGTTGAACTTTCCACTATGGTACCTAAGCACAATACTAGATTTGTGGCAACGTCTCATTATTTTACAGTTGAAATGTCTAGATGTAACTGTAAGTTCTATGCTGAAAGTTTCTTCTATTGCACTTCTGGCTCATGGTACTCTGTTCCGGCTCCTTGCTTTCCAGTCAACTTTGATCTTCAAAAATTTCAACATCAATTGTTATCTTCTGTCTTCTTAATTCTTGTTTTTTTTATTTTCTTCTCTCCCTAACAGTAGTTTTTCTCATATTCTCTAACATTGCATCCTAGTGACTTTATTGCCTTGTATGGGGTGAAATGATTAAAAAAGATAATCAAATACCATCTTTAACTGTTCACACAGAACCAGCTGTCATCTCGTTTGTTAACTTTCTGGTCTTGGAGAAGCATCAAAACATAGCAGATTCCTTGGAATGCAGGAGATTGTTCAGCAAATGTTTTGATCAGCTCAAATGCTTCTCATTGGTCCTGTTGGAAATGAATTTTCTCCTCATCGTACACGACTTGAACAAGATGGCCTTGTGTACAATTTTATTTATTTGCCATTTATTTATTTATTTCATTTTATTCGTAAGTTTAATTAAATCTCAGAATATCAGAAAAAAAGATTCGATAAAAACTGAAATGGTAATAATCAAGGAAAGTGGATTGGCCAGCTAGAAAATATTTCAAGAAACTGGTACTGTGAGTGTATGTGGAAAGTAAAGATGAAGAATATTACGATGTTTGGTTAAAGATGTTAAAGCAACAGAATTGCCACCATGAAATAAAAATCTCAGAGATGAATGTATTTGACATTTGATTGATTGATTTGGGACAAATTTAATCTATATTAAAAGGAACAATGACAAACGATTGGTTCAGTAAATGTGTCAACGACAGGACAGTGGAGATCAAGAATGTCTTCTTCCCCAATTTTCTGTTCTGGATTAAAAATGGGGCATCTATTTCAAATATAGATATATATTTCAGATATGTACACTAAAATTTCAAATAGATATATCCAATATAATGATGTTTGGCATAATAAAAAGATTAAAAAACGCATTCTTCAAAATATGACAAAATCATTTTTATGTTTTTCTATGAGAACAAATTACATGGCATCATAATAAAACATATTGATCATAAAACATATTGATCATAAAACATATTGATCATAATTGGATATTTTTTTTTCATACAACTGATTAAAGTGAACAAGTTTCATAAAGTTTTCAAAATTAAATTAGAATGAATCAATTGTAAAAATCGTCGATTTCAAATACAAGGGTATCTGCTATAATAACGTTTGATGGAGTAAAAATGTCTGATTAAAAATAAATCCATTAATTCTTTAGAAATTGCTTTGTTTACATTTTGGATTTTAGCAGATACAGCTTTCAAGAAAATTTAAATGAGGTGATGTGCATTCCTTAAAAATGTAAATAGAATAGCTGATCAATTTAAAACATGCCAGATCAGACAGTGGTTTCTCCTATAAAAAGAGACATAAGTTCAGACCTTACTGGAGGGATATTTTCTTTATTAAGTTTTATCAAGTACACAGGCAAGTAGATGTAATAAACATTGTTTTGGACATGAAAAGGGAAGGACAGGATTTTTTATCTGACTTTATTTCTTATATAAATATTATGTGTGTTAACATATTTTGGTTGATAATTTTGGTAAAAATTTAATTTTGAAATTTAATTAATTTTAATTTAATTAATTTAAATTAATTCAATTAAATTTTAATTTTTAATATCTGTCTATATCTCTGAGATGAGGTATTATGATTACTTACATTATTTATATTATTTGGACTGTCATCCTCATCTTCATTGACATATTCACAAAGTTTCGGACGCTGCATGCACTGGCCTTCATCAGTTGATTGGAATTTTGAACCGAACCCTTTATTTTGTCTACCAGAGTAGATTGTTCTAGTTCCACATACCATGCCTCTTCCAAATGTCTCAGTTATTTCCCTTTAACGCAGGTGTGACCCGGTATTGAACACACAGTGTCTAGTCACCAGATCAAACAAGCGGCTTTATTCACTGGGCCATGTGATTAATTTTTAAATTTTAAAAATTTTAATTTTGGCAATAATTTAGGTAGATATTTTGATAAATATAAAATGTCATGTGGGTAAATATTTGGGTAAATGTTGTCAGCTTGCGATTATCATATTTTTACCCACAAATTTGTTTTAGTAAATTTGGGGACTAAGTCTATAAGACTCACATTTCAAATGGAGAAGAAAGGGATGGTCAGTGGTCAGGAATTAATGCAAACATTACTGATAGAATAGGGCTATTATATGTATAATGTAAATGCATTGCTAATGATTTTACTATAGGAATGCAATGAAAATCAGGAAGAAAGGGATTGTCAGTGGTCAGGAATGAATGCAAGCATTACTGATAGAATAGGGCTATTATATGTATAATGTAAATGCATTGCTAATGATTTTACTATAGGAATGCAATGAAAATCAGGAAGAAAGGGATTGTCAGTGGTCAGGAATGATGGAAGCATTACTGATAGAATAGGGCTATTATATGTATAATGTAAATGCATTGCTAATGATTTTACTATAGGAATGCAATGAAAATCAGGAAGAAAGGGATTGTCAGTGGTCAGGAATGATGGAAGCATTACTGATAGAATAGGGCTATTATATGTATAATGTAAATGCATTGCTAATGATTTTACTATAGGAATGCATTGAAAATCAGGAAGAAAGGGATTGTCAGTGGTCAGGAATGAATGCAAGCATTACTGATAGAATAGGGCTATTATATGTATAATGTAAATGCATTGCTAATGATTTTACTATAGGAATGCAATGAAAATCAGGAAGAAAGGGATTGTCAGTGGTCAGGAATGAATGCAAGCATTACTGATAGAATAGGGCTATTATATGTATAATGTAAATGCATTGCTAATGATTTTACTATAGGAATGCATTGAAAATCAGGAAGAAAGGGATTGTCAGTGGTCAGGAATGATGGAAGCATTATTCTCTTCTTGTTCTTGTAACGGCATTCAACCAAGGTGGGTTGAGCTGGCTCCAATATTGGAATTCACAAGCAGTTCACAACCCGCATGTATAACACATGAGATTTGATTATAGTGGTGAAGGTTTCGTGCAGGACCATCCATACTTTTTGAAGGGCCGAATTCAGAGACCTGGTGCACTACATGCCACAGTGTCCCCAAACAAACCTCTGCAGGTTTTGAATACAGAGTTTTCCTTCCCCCCGACCAGTTGCCATCCAAGGCTATAGAACCCAGTCTGTCCTGCTATTTAGCCATAGCTGGAAGGAGAAGAAGAGGATTCACACCTTTCGCAAGGGTATTAGCACGTAAGTGAATGTAATGGATTCGACTGGAATTCGAACTCAGCTCTCCGATTCCTCAATTCAAGCCGCTATCCATTATTCCACCATGCCTCCTCAACTCCACCGTGCCTCCTCCAAACACCTCCCTAATCACTATTAGACTCATCCAACACTTTCTGAATCTTCTGCACTGTCCTCAGATTGATACCCAAACACTCTGAAGTATTCATATTAGATCTTTCGATGTGAATACCAAGCAATATAGCATGATTTGATCACAGATTATTTGACCCTGTCCCTTGGAAAATTATCTGTTAGGCATTGAGTAAACTTGGTGTGGACAAGTAGATTGTGCAACTGGTTAGGAGTATGTATGCTGATGCTCACAGACCCATCCATGTCAGGAGCTGCAGCCAGGGCTTTGAGATGAAGGTGAAGGTTGGTGTCCAATAGGTCTCAACACTCAGCCTGCTGCTCTCCATTGTTGTACTTGAGGCCCTATATATATATATATATATATATATATAGGAATAAAGAAAAATATTTAATCTTAGTTGTCTTCTGATGGACTTTTCAAGGCAGGCAAATGAAGGGATTTTATTTTGCAGCAAGTATTTATAAACAAAAGTAAAATAATGATAGTTTTTATAAATTTTTAACTTTTAGAAATACTCAGAAATATTCATCAGGCTAACTGAAATGTCAAGATAAACTATGGAGGTTGCTAAGTGACATAATTTAATGTTAATGAAAGTCAGTAAATGATATTGTTGTTGTATTTTTTATAATGTAATTAATAATTATATTGTTTTACTTTGGGATTAATTTATGCCTTATATATTTTCGATAAAAGGAGGTTATGAATTTAACTGTTTACTTTTAATTTTTTTACATTTTTAGAGCAATCAAGGTGGAGTAATGGATAGTGGCTCGGATTGAGGAATCGGAGAGCCGAGTTCGAATTCCAGAGGAGGCACGGTGGAGTAATGGATAGGGAATCGGATTGAGGTATCAGAGAGCCGAGTTCGAATTCTAGTCAAATCCATTACATTCACTTATGTGCTAATAACGTTGAGAAAGATATGAATCCTTTTCTTCTCGCAGCTATGGGTAAATAGCAGGATAGACTGGGTTCTATAGCCTTGGATGGCAACTGGTCTACCACCGAAAGAAATGGCAATTTAGTATGGGAAAAAAATCTGCCTTGTCAGTTTTCTATCGAAAGATATATGATCACGTAAGCGTGTATCATACAATGGCATTTTTTTAAGTAATGCTGGTTCAGGAATATTCCCTTTTCACAGATATATTTTTAGCTATATCTGAAATTTTACACATGAACATGCACACACACGCACACACACATACACACACACACACATGCATATATATATATATATATATATAAACTAACTAGATTTCTCAAATATTCAGGCCAGTAGAGAGAACTAAATAAATATACTGTTTAATAAATAAATGAAAACAGAACATCTACTCAAATATGTGTATCCATTAAAAACATGTCTGATTAATAAATGAAAAATTCATTCTTAAAAATTGTCTTTGTTTACATTAGGATACCATACTGAGCAGATATGTAAATTTCAAGAAATGGGAAAAATCTGTGTAATGCCAAAAGTACACAGGTGTTGTCTTTAAGAAAGCTTTATTCAACTGAGAATACAAAGTTTGCATATAGTGTCCTTTTATAGTCCCAGTAAACAGAAATAGCTCTCTTAAAGCGGAGAGTAACAAAACAAGGAGAGACCACTCTTGTTTATTCATAACACTGTGTTCAAAAGCACTCTTTATTATAAACATTGAATGAATATGCATGTTTGAGTAAAAACCCCTTTTTTTTTATACGATGCACAGCTGATCTATAACCATCGTGGGCACTTGAGAGTCTTTAATAAAGAAAATTTGCCTTTCAGCAAGGCTGGAGCCTATACCCTTTACAGGAGAAAACTTCAACCAGGTGTGCTTTAGTCTGCTCAGCCATGAAAGGTTTCACAGCAAAGCAAGGTTTAATTTCTGTTTTTAATCAGCTTGAGTTTTAAGGAAGTTGTTTGAGTATTGTTATAAGTTAGACAATTGAAACAAATTTAGATTTACTCACTTTTCTGTATATGAATGACTTCTGAATATTTTAAGAGAAACCTTTTCATACTAGAAAAGAATGTAACAATCAATCTATTTGGCATTAATTATCTGTTAAGGGGAAAAGTAACTTAATTATAAAGACCAATTATATTACGTGTTAATGAAATTAATGACACACTATTATTAATCACTGTTTAGTTATATATTTTCATTAGAAAACATATTTGACTTGGGATGTCTTTGTATGTTTTGCAATATAAAATAATGATTATCTTATATTATCTTATAAGAGAATGACTTCTCATAAAAGGTCATTCTAGGAGATTACTTAACATCAGAAAGAGGCAGCCGAAATTTCTGGGACACATAACGAGAAAGGAGGGCCTGGACAATACTGATACTCACAGGTCGAATAGTGGGAAAGCGAGACAAGGGAAAGCAATGCATGACATACCTGGTGGGCTTAATCAAGAGGATGACAGAAAGTAGAAAAAAAAAAGGAGTGATACTGTAGAAGGGTGGTTAATGGAAGGTGCAAGAATCAATTATCCCCCCCCCTCTCCCGAATCTATGATATGCAGACCACCACTCAACTACTTTTCAATTTTTATCAGGTAGTATTCATATAAAATACAAATTTTATAGTAACCTAATTATGTACAATAAAGAATCATATACAATATAAGTGAACAATTCAAGTAGAAAAATTGAAAATAAATAGAATGTATTTAAATGAAAATTAGAGCCATGTCATAAAAGATAATTCCATATTAAATAAATTAACAATGTTTTGTGGCAATTTTTAAGATCAACTTGAGTTTTTTCTTGTTATCTATCTATCTATCTTTCTTTCTATCTATCTATCTTATTCTTTTAATATCCACCTATGTTTATATCTATCTATCTATCTTATTCTTTTAATATCCACCTATGTTTATATCTATCTATCTATCTATCTATCTATCTATCTATCTATCTATCTATCTATCTTATTCTTTTAATATCCACCTATGTTTATATCTATCTATCTATCTATCTATCTATCTATCTATCTATCTATCTATCTATCTATCTATCTATCTATCTTATTCTTTTAATATCCACCTATGTTTATATCTATCTATCTATCTATCTATCTATCTATCTATCTATCTATCTATCTATCTATCTTATTCTTTTAATATCCACCTATGTTTATATCTATCTATCTATCTATCTATCTATCTATCTATCTATCTATCTATCTATCTATCTATCTATCTTATTCTTTTAATATCCACCTATGTTTATATCTATCTATCTATCTATCTATCTATCTATCTTATTCTTTTAATATCCACCTATGTTTATATCTATCTATCTATCTATCTATCTTATTCTTTTAATATCCACCTATGTTTATATCTATCTATCTATCTATCTATCTATCTATCTATCTATCTATCTATCTATCTATCTATCTATCTATCTATCTATCTTATTCTTTTAATATCCACCTATGTTTATATCTATCTATCTATCTATCTATCTATCATAATAGATCATTCCATTTTAAATAAATCAACAATGCTTGGCAGTAATATTTTAACATCTCCTTGAGATTTTTCTTGTTAAAAAGTTGAATAATTTTAACACATTCAACATTATAGATAAAAAATTTAATTTTATATAAAGTATTTTTAGACTTAGCAAAACAAATTCACAGGTAGGGACAAAAAAAAGACCCCAGAATGACATCAAAATCCACAAAAATTTTTCATCCTTTAATAGTTGTGTTTAGTTTAATTTGTAACGTATATAAATGTAGGTAGAAAAAAAGCAAATGTTGATAAGATAGCGAGAGTCTCAAAACACTGCTTGGGGCACACAGTCAGCCCTGGTTCCTGTTATATAATTTCCTGGAGTATTTGTCTACAAATAAAACTGGAAGAAAAAAGTCAAAGACATTGCTACCACTGCATGCAGACTTCTTGAAGAAAAAATATGCAAAATATGGTGACAACTTGGTGCAAAAAAAAAGGAACAATTCTGTTGCATATGGAACTCTTCAAGCAGTATAATACGGTTAAAAATAAATAAAAATTTGGAATCTAACATTTGTTTTATTTTTCTGTCAGTATGCCATACACATAATTAGAGAAGTGGGCACTTTGACGTGATGTAATGGTTAGCGAGCTTGCCTTGCTAGATCAATTATAAATGAGTAGTGAGTTTGATCCTTACTAGATGGCTGATACTTTTGGCCTTGTACTACATCTAAGTTATGCTTTGAAATTTGAACACTTCAATATGGTACAATGGTTAATAAATTTGTCTAGGTCACTTATGACTGAATGGTGAGTTTGATCCACACTGGGTGGCCCATACTTGGGCCATTGAGCATATTGAATAGTGAGTTTGGTCCTCATTTTGTGCTTTATACTTTGAACCTTGGGCAATATCTAATCTACACAGAAAATGATTGGGGCTCTTCAACATGGCATAATGGTTAGCAAGCATGTCTCACTAGATCAGTTATGACTGAATAGTGAGTTTGAACCTCACTGGGTGCTTTATACTTTCAGTCTTATTCCAAATTTAAGCTATGCTTAGAAAATGACCAATTGGGTCATTTAACATTATGGTTTGCAAACTTGTCTCACTAGATCAATCATGACTGAATAGTGAGTTTGATCCTTACTGGGTGTCCCATACTTTCAGAATTGTGACACATCTAAACTCCACTTAGAAAATTGTTGTATCATCAAGGTGAATGATACACAGAGAAGAATGAGTGGTTGATATATTTATTCAGCACCAGTATCTGGTGCTAACAGATACATACAAAAACACTGAGCAATAAGTTACAAAACAATTAACAAGACAACTTACAAGGAATAGACGAGGGTCAAATTCTGTATAGGCAAACAAAGTAAGATCAGTCCGAATATTAATCAGCTTAGTATCAACTTATTAATCAACTGTTGAAGTCATTAATCATAGACTATTTAAGGCTATGAGCAGTCAGGTCATCTGGTAGAGTGCTGAAGGGATGCTAGCTACTCTACAATAGAAACGATAGAATATGAGTGAATCAATCAATCCAATCATTTTCTACTTTTAAAAACAAAAGATCAAACTAAATTTAGCTTTCATGTAACTTTCTGCCTTTCTGTGAGCTCACTGCAACATTCAAACATATTTCTGTAGCAAACTTTATATATATTCATCTATACAAAGTATTCACTACCTTCCTTTAGCCATTTTGACAAATAGTCTTAATTCTATCTTTAAGTATAAGGCTGCTTTTGTTATATTCCTTGTTACCCTTTCATTTGTTTATTTGTTATTCAGACTAAACTAGTCTTACATGTGTATTTATTCCTTTTTCTAGTTTTATCCTTGTATCGTTAAAGTGAATGATATACAGAGAAGAATGAGTGCTTAATATATTTATTCAGCACCAGTATCCGATGCTAACGGATACATACGAAGAACACAGAATAATAAGTTACAAAATAATTAACAAGACAACAAGCCAAACAAAATAAGATTAGTCTGAATGTTAATCAGCTTAGTACCAACTTATTATATTAACTGTTGAAGTCCTTAATTGTAGACTATTTAAGGCTATGAACAGCCAGACCATCTGGTAGAGTGCTGAAGGGGTGATAGCTATCAACATTAGTGTAGCAAAACTGTGGCCCTATACATAAAGGGTTAACATAACACACCATACGTATTATTTTATTATGATTTCTTTTGAAATTTTTGTCTAACATTTAATCTTGGGTGCCAAATAAAAGGGATGGGTCATAATAAATGGGGCTGGTGGAGAAAAAAATCTGGAAATGTAATAAATAATGAACGTGGATCAATAAATGGCGGGTGGGGTAGGAAAATGATTAAAAACAAGTCTTTTGGACTATAAAAAGATCTTGAAGAAATAAAACTAAAAATAAATGTCTGTCAATATCTTTAATAAAATGCCTAAAAAATATTGAAAATATTTCCATGAAGTCTTGGCAATATTACGATATAAATAAATCTCCATCAAAATGACTGTATTTTCTGGTTGATAAGACGCACTTTTTTACCTAACCTTGAAAGATACGTGTGTGTCTTCCAAGAGAAATGTAAGGCAATACTCAGGCTCAAGTAAGCTTAGACAGTCACCTAACTGGCTTGACTGATAGGGACGTGGATTTGTATGTTGACTCATTACTTTATAATGTTAGCTATCTATTTCAGCCTTTTATATGATGTAACCTCAGTACTTAACTGTTATAAATATTTCCAAGACTATGAACCTTCCTGGAGCCAAGCCACAAGCTTAAACATGTTAGGTTTAATTGCAGTAGTGGGAGCTTTTCTGATCTTGACTAGTATGTCATTGCTATATAAACAAAATCAGACGAATGATTAATGTAAACAATACATTGTGCTAGTATGTGAGGAATACATGGTTAATGTGTTGTTGTATGAGAATGACTTTTTTTTTTTTAGAAATTTCTTTCCAATATTAGGGTGCGTCTTCCAAGCTGCACACATCTTGTAAGCTGGAAAATGTGGTAATAATCATGGAAGTCTTAACAAATTCTGGGAGAGGGTGGGGCACAATCCCAAACTTAACAAGTAGGAGGAGGATACTTAAATAAACTTAAAAAGAAAAAAAAAAAGGAAAACATTTCTGTAGGGATTAGGGTTTCTTAGACCAAGTTTGTACAATTAAAAATTGTGAAGGGTCATGCTGATGACAGAAAATTGGCTGCAAGCCACAAGATTAAAATTTTAGAGTAAATTACTTTTTTGAAAGGATTTTTTGTATCTGACATTATCTCAACTGGTCTAGGAGAAAGAAAAACTCTAAATTGAAAACCAGCCTGGAGTGGGTTGGGCTCTGTCAAGGTTATCTTACTCAGGACAAATGACTGCTACTGTGGCCACAGCACATTTGCATCCCCTATGACTCTATTGGATTACAGGTTTAAAAAAAGAATCTCTGATTACTATAAATGTAATTTTTAGTGGTTATGCAAGTTTGAATTGCTATCCCATTTTCTTTTATTTTATTAAACAGTAAAATAATTAACAACTGGCCTAAACTGAGTGCTTTGCCTCATGGAAAAAAGGACATATGTCTTATTATTTTCACTCAATTTACGGATGCTGGCCCTATTATTTTTGCTCAATTTAGGCATGATGGCCCTATTATTTTTACTCAATTTAGGGATGCTGGACCTATAATTATTACTCAATTTAGGCATGCAGACCCTATTATTTTTTTCTTAATTTAGGCTTGCAAGCCTCATTATATGTATGCAATTTAGGCATGCAGACCCTATTATTTATACTCATGTTAGGGATGCCAGACCTATAATTATTACTCAAATTAGGGATGCAGGCCCTATAATTTTTCATCACTTTAAAGATGCAGGCCCTAATATTTTTTTTTACTCAATTTGGGCATGACGGCCCTAATATTAATCAATTTAGACATGCAGGCCCTATTATTTTTACTCAATTTAGGCATGCAGGCAATAATACTTTTACACAATTTAGGGATGCAGGCCCTATTATTTTTACTCAATTTAGGGATGCAGGCCATAATATTTTTATGCAATTTAAAGATGAAGGCTCTATTATTTTTACTAAGTTTAGGGATGCTGGACCTATAATTATTACTCAAATTAGGGATGCTGACCCTATTATTTTTTTTACTCAATTCAGGGATGTAGGCCTTATTATTTTTACTCAATTCAGGCATGCACGCCCTATTATTTTTATGCAATTTAGACATGAATGCCCTATTGTTTTTAGTGATTTAGAGATACAGGCCGTATTACATTTTACTCAATTTAGGGATTCAGGCTCTATTATTTTTACTCACTTTAGGGATCCAGGCCCTATTATTTTTAGTCAATTTAGACATGCAGGCATTATTATTTTTATACTCAATTTAGGGATGCTCGTCCTAATATTTTTACCCAATTTAGGCATGCAGGCCCTATTATTTTTACTCAATTTAGGCATCCAGGCCCTATTATTTTTACAGTTTAGACATGCTGAGCCTATTATTTTTTACTAAATTTAGGGATGAAATCCTTATTTTTTTAATTTAGGGATGCAGTGAATATATTTTTTACTCAAAGTAGGGATGCAGGCTTTATTATTCTTACTTAATTTTAGCATTCAGGCTCTATTATTTTTATGCAATTTAGGCATGCAGGCCCTATAATTTTTACTCACATTAGGGTTGCAGACCCTATTATTTTTTACTCAATTTAGGCATGCAGACCCTATTATTTTTACTTAATTCAGGGATGCAGGACATATTATATTTTTTTTACTAAATGGAGGGCACAGGTCCTATTATTTTTACTAAATTTAGGGATGTAGGCCCTATTATTTTTTACTCAATTTAGGTAAGAATGCCCTATATTTTTAGTCCATTAGGGATGCAGGCCCTATTTTTTTTACTTAATTTGGGGGTGAAGTCCCTATTTTTTTTTATATTTAGTCATGCAGGCCGTATAATTTTTTACTCAATTTAGGGATGCAGTCCCCATTATTTTTTTTAATCAAATTAGGTATGCAGTCCATATAATTTTTTACTGTATTTAGGGATGCAGGACCTATTATTTTTTACTCAATTTAAGGATGCAGGCCCTATTATTTTTATTCAATTCAGAGATGCAGGCCCTATTATTTTTACTCACTTTAGGCATTCAGACCCTATTATTTTTACTCAATTCAGAGATGCAGGCCCAATTATTTTGTTTTTACTCACTTTAGGAATGCAAACCCTATTATTTTTTACTCATTTTAGCGATACAGGCCCTATAATTTTTTACTGCATTTATGCATGCTGGTTCTATTATTTTTATTCAATGTTGGCATGCATGCCCTATTATTTTTACACAATTTAGGATAGAAGGACCTATTATTTTTACTCAATTTAGTGATGCATGTCCTATTTTTTTAGTTTATTTCTCCCCAATATAAGTAATAACGATTATCAACACACAGTCAAAATTTATATTAACATTTATTAAAAAATCCAATTCACATTAACTACAAACAAGACGAATCTTCACTAAGACATATAAAGAAATACACTACCCCAATTGAACCGAATAAAAAAAATCAAATTAATTAACCTTATCATCAAAAATAACAACACACCACACTACAAAGGAAGAACATTATCTATGAGTTCAAATGTCCCTTAAGGAACTGTGTTCCTGATCAGTCCAGACTCATAAATAATTACATCGGTTACACAACCACATGCTTATCCAGATGCCTATCTGATGACAGCTCCATTAGAACCCATTTAAACACACACACAAACTTACCAGACTCCATTAGAAATATACTAGTAGAAAACACAAATAGAATAACTTCATCCACCTGTAAAAAAAGATTAAAAGTAATGGAAGCTTTAATAATAAAAAAGAAAAAGCCAACTCTTAACAATATTAACTACAAACAAGGCCGCAATGTGCTAACCGTATTCGGAAATTAAAAACATCTCTACAACACGCTAAAACATACACATATGGCACACACTGAATTAAGCTGAAAAATAGAATCATCCTTGATAATGGCTAAGGGTATAGCCGAAAGTGCTCGGAACTATAAAATATTTGAACAGTTTTTACACACTCTTTGTCCAGAAAAGAAAGCACTTGTTCAAACACAAGAAAAATTAAATAAAAAGCTTAACCATAATACCTTGTCTGTCATTTTTAATGAAACATGCATCAAGAAGGATCACTGCCTAAACACAAACACACACACACACACACACACACATATATATATATATATATATATATATATATATATATTAGGTTGGTGCAAAAATAATTTCGTTTTCTAACATATGTTACTATGTGAGAAAACGAAATTATTTTTGCACCAACCTAATATATATATATATATTAATATATTAATATATATGTATGTAATTGGATGCAACTTTATTTTTATGGGTAATATGTGTTTTTTATACTGTTAGTTCATCCAATACAAGACCCAATATCCACTCCAAGTAGACGGTGACTGACAAAAATTGTTTTAAGGCAGGGAGAAGACTTACATTAAACCAAACCACAATAAACTTGATTTTTTTATGATGTTCTAGGTTTGGCTGATCATAATTCTTTTTGGCACACCATTGCGTTTTCTGTTTAAAACAAGCAGCAGCTATTGCTAAGAGAGCAAAGGGATCCTCAAACACATTAGAGCTGTATATATTGGTCCAATCAGATTGAGTAAAACCAAGCCAATCCAATCTGTCAGATTATCCAGCCAATCAAAATGTCTCTCATCATAGCAGGCTCAAATTAATAGAATTTACTGTAAGTGATCGTTGCTGTAGTAATTGAGTCAGGCTGGATAAAGCTGATCAAATCACGCAAGACTTGATTAACAAAAAGAACAGATGTGGCTCATGGCTGTGGTTTGTTTCAAGAAAATGTTAGTTGGATGGATAAAGTTTTGAGACTGTAAAGGAAACAAAGCTGAAAAATACAAAGAAATTAGTTTTAATCCATGTACTCAAACAATTTTTATGAAGTTTAACCAAGAATGTTTTTTTTTTGTTTAATTTCTTCATTGTATTTTTACAGTTTATGAATTTTAAATATTTTTACATGTATTTTAAAAATGTTGCTTTATTTAATATGCATTGTTTGTATAGAATAATAATGGGTTTGAGTATTTTAAGCCTTTCCTTCTAATCAGTATATTTTGGTATTATCTACTAATATTATTATAAAAGATAAATTAAATAAAATAAAATACCGTTAAAAATGAAACAGACAGACAGACTTTGTCAAAATGTCAAATAAATTTAATAAAGCTTGCTTCATTGAAATCTTGCTGCCAAAATATAAATTATTTTTTCTCTCTGTCCCTTTCTTCCTCCTCTCTCTCTCTGTTTCCCTCTCTGTCTCTCTCTCTCTCTCTATATATATATATATATGATTGTCATGAGAACAAAATAATATATAAATTCTAATGTTCACAGCATTAATTCAAAAGAAGGCTCTATCCCAAGAGCAGAGCAATAATTATTTATTATAAATTTTTTCATATAGACAAAAACAATTTACTCACAAGAAAGAATGCAACTTCGTTTCAGGGCATTTAGTTGCACCTTCACTGGTGAGAACCAAAAGTGGTTTAAAAATGTAACATAAAAAAAAAATGAAAAAAATATAATATAATATATATATATATATATATATATATTATTTTTATTATAAAAGATTATAATAAAAACATGTTGAAATCGCTAGACAAAAGCTTTTATGTTTCAATACTATGATTGTACTTCATCAGACGATGGTAAGTAACTGGTGATTAAATGATTTTTAAAGAAATTTAAAAGCAAATTGTTTCCTCTTTTCATTCTCAAGGATGATTTTTATTCTTAATTTTTATTTTTCAAATTTAGATTGGTCATCGATGATGTGTTGTAGTTTTTTATGTTAATCGGCTTTGTCCAAAACCGTGTATGTGTTAGATTTGTCGGTTAGTCTGATGATGATATTAGAATTTATTTTTTTAATTGTTTTGCAGCAGTTTTCAGTTTTGTTTTTAGGACATTGCTATAGTTGTTGTGAGGCACTCTCCTTTGATCCAATTCATCAGACCTACAAATTTTTAGCTCTGATGAATTGGATCGTGATTACAATTCCCATGTAATAAATTATAACCATGGAATATTAGAGTTTGAGCTTTTTTATTATATTCTTACTCTGTCCTGAACATTGAGTTCTACCTGGATTCTATCCTCTTGGAAATTTATATATATATATATATATATATATATAAATTTTTAATTTTTAAAACCAAGATAATTATAATGATTATAATGTATTTTAATTTCTAGAATTAATACAAATAAAATGATTAAATTTAATATTTTTAATTTTTAAAATTTATATAAATAAAAAGAGTAAAAAAATTACTTTCATAATTTCACTTGATTTTTTTAATAAAAATTAAAATAATTTATTAATCTAATCATGTTAAAACCCCAAAATACAAATTTCAAAATTCAAAAAAATAAAGTTGTTCTGGTGGTGAGTTGTCTGGGCGCCAAGTTGGCGGTGTCGAGTTGTACCCTCTTGAAAAATATAACACAAACAATATTTTCAACTCAAAGTTATTGTCACTAACACTTGATCTAATTATTAACATTACCATTGTGACAATCTTTTCTTTTTATTTGCCATGTCCTTTCAGAATGTAGGCGATCATGGCTCTCCACCTCCCTCTGTCCCTTGCAGCTCTTAATATGTTCCTTTGCTCTGCCACCTCTCCCAGACCATGTTGTCTTTTTTTTTTGCTCTCTTATCTTTTTCTTCCTTTTCTTTTCCCTTTTTATTTTTATTTGATTGCTGCTACTATCTTTTTTTTAGTTTTCCAAGTTTTTTTTTTCTAATTGAAGCAAATTTAATGTCCTCTCTCCTTTTTGTTTACTAAGGGGCAATGGGGCTTATACTATTTAAAACCTAATTCCAAAAAAAAAAAAAAAAATTCAACATTTCGGTAAGTATTCCAGTCTAAATGTTGGTAATTAAACTGATGACCCTACTCCAAGTTCTTAATGAGGCCGTTCGTTTGCAAGCCAGTAGGATGAAGACCTAACAAAGAGCGAAGAAACTATCTGAGTCAACGTCCAGCTAACTAGAGGTGGTGTCTCCATAAACCAACATGGAGAAGGCAATGGGAAACCATTCCACTATCAATCCCAAGACAAATCATGGTCAATAACTACGACTGTGACTATATTAACATAAAAATTGGGCATCATCCACTTCTCATGATTACTGTTCAAATATTGCAGTGCAAGGCACAAGTCAGTGAATGAAATGATTCAAAGTCATTCGTTCAGTTGAAACATTTAAAGATGTGTAACTGTTTTGTGAAAAAAAGTATTTCTACTGAATACCGTATGATGAGCTATCATTAAAAAAGAATTTATTTTGTCCTTAAAGGATTAAAGACTTAATTTCATAAACAGATGAGAAAGAATTTAGAAATGTTTATTAAAACATAAACTTGTAATTTTTATTTACAAATGTTCTCACTTACTATGAAAGAAAAGAACTAGTTTGTGAAAACTTACTGCCCCCACCCCTCAGAGAAAAAATTGCTCTCTGAGGGATGATATTCCTGCCATTGAGAATGCCTGTTTTACACATACACAAATCTGCACAGACATGTGTATAGGCACATGCATGTGAACTTCCACACGTACACATACACTATGAACAAAAAAAAAAAAAAAACTGCACCAGTGATAAATACATATAAAAAAGAAAAAAAAGAGAAGTATAACTAGTCAATTGCTGACACCCTCTAATGAGTAGACGGACATGTCTCTCTATGAAACTCTGAAGTATACATACTGAAGGTAACATCAATCAGCTAAGTGATAAACTTATTACTTGTATTAATTCTATCTATCTATCTATCTATCTATCTATCTATCTATATATATATATGTATATATAACTCTACAAGCACACAACTAAATCCTCTACAAAAAACCAATGTAGTCTATCAATTTACATGCCTGTTCAGAGATTGTATCTCTGATACTAATAATAAACCCATACATATATTGGTTTTACTACAACTACACTTTGATGGTGAATGTCTTTGCTAAAATGTCTGTATAGACTCTGAAAATGGCTAATGTGAGCCGAAAGCTTAGATCAAGGACCATCTTAATAATAATATCCAAATGTTGGACAATTTTTGTCTTTATTTTCACCCAAAATTAAAGCAAGCATACGAACATTAGAACAGCTCATGATCAGACATAAGAGACATTCATTGTTTGTTATATTTAACAATATATATATGTGTGTGTGTGTGTGTATGAGTATATGGTTAGAAAGTTCACTTTCTGACCATGAGACCTGGGTTCAAATCTCACCATAGTCAATTTGTCAGGAAGGAGATTTCCTGATGTACGGAGAAGGTGATCCCAGTTTGCAACACCTTTGGAAAGTGCCTGAAAACTATACCATGGGTTGATCCAAGCCTTGTGAGTGAAATTGGGTCAATGGTACCCTTGGGGGTTGTCGATAGCTGTGTTACAAGTCATTGTAACTGGTGGACTTGTGCTGGCCTTGATCAGATTGTTGATCATGGTAGATAACAATCTCTCTCACAGAAACTGTAACAAAGATCTGCTCAGCATATTGCAGTATGAACCACAGGTGGGCTCTGTGGGTTTTGAAAAAACACAAATGTGCCTGAGCAAGAGTCTACAATAGGGATTGGCTAGTTGACCTAGTATACAGTTATCCAAGTATATATATATATATATATATATATATATATATATAACTGTCTGCTAGGCCAACTAGCCAATCCCTATTGTAGACTCTTGCTCAGGCACATTTTTATTATAAAAGATTATAATAAAAAAACATTGAAATTGCAACACAAAATCTTTCATGTTTCAATATTTTGATTGTACTTCTACAGGCGATTAAATGCATTAAGTCACCAGTTACTTACCATTGCCTGATGAAGTACAAACAAAGTATTGAAACATGAAATCCTTTGTGTAGTGATTTCAATATGTTTTTATTACAATCTTTTATAATAAAAATAATAAGATATTGCTCTACTTTGTATTGAGCACTTTTTTAAAAGTAAATGCTATGAACAGTACAATTTTACTCCATGTGTTCTTTCTTTCATTTGTATATATATATATATATATATATATATATATATATATATATATATATATATATATATATATATAATATATAATATTGGACATTGAGTGCTGGTGTTAATAAAATAGTGCTCAACATAATATAACAGAGCTGTAAATTATATGTTAATAATTTTTTTTCCTCACCAGTAGCATGATTTGGAGTTTCATGCACAATGCAATCTTCAGTTGAGTAAAGACTGACCTGCCTTCCCTATATTGAGACTGTCATGTCTTCCAAGTATTGTGCCAAATCTATTATATGAGTAAGATATACATGTTTGTGCAGGAGTCTTGATATTTGTCTTGTTTTTTTTGTGTTGTATCTACAACTTATACATATTCTTTGAATTTATGAGCTACTGTACTAATAAGTGTATATATTCATATATCGTTTTTGCTTGTTAATATTGTATCAATCAATTGGTGATATATGAATCTAATATTTCTTGTAGATGTGGTTATTCCTATGTACCAATATCCTGTGATGGCATCCCAAATTTCCAGGAACCCATTCTAGGCAGATAATCATTAGGAACCTATTCTGCTTATTTTCTTTTCAATCTGAGAATGGAAACAAATCACTTTATAGAATCAAAAAGAATTAAACCATTTTGATAATTTAATAGAAACCATTTTATTTATTAAGATATTTCCAGATTGAAATACTGTTCTTATCATATTTCTGTTCATAAGTATGATACTTTTTGACTCTATTGCCATCAGCTGTGTTATGGCTTCTTAGCCATATTCAAACTCTACTGTTGCAGTCCCAAAGATCCAATGGAACTGGTTCTATAAAGGCAGGTAATCTTTTGGAACCTATTCTGCTTATTTTCTTTTCTGTCTGAGAATGGAAACAAATCACTTTCGAATATCAAAAAGAATTAAACCATTTTGATATATATATATATATGTGTGTGTGTGTGTGTGTGTATATGTATATATATATATATATTTATATATATCAATGATAATTTACATACATAGAACTACAATGATATTGGTGATTAACTGTGTATTATTTTATTATAATTACTTACATGTGTATATTTATATTTAAATTAAATTTCTATCTTTGTAATCTAAAGTATGTGATTTGTGTGCATGTGTGTGTTTTTCCTATACTATTTTGTGTCTGAGTGTGTATTAACTAGAATTAGTTTATATCAACTTGTATGTATTGGTTATATATATATATATTGTTTCTTTTTTTTCATGTAAACGCTATCAAACATGGTAATATGTAATTAGAAATACTTAATTTAGTATTTTTTTGTAATTGTGACTATAACTTAATATAGTATTGTGGCTGTATCGTCATTTAGTATTTTTTGTCATTGTGACTATAATGTAATCTAGTATTTTTTACAAATGTATTTATTCATATCTATCTATCTATCTATCTATCTATCTATCTATCTATCTATCTATAATTATTTATTTAAAAATTATAACATAAATATGTTATAAAATATTTTTGTAGTGATTTTATAACATATTCATGTTATAATTTTTAAATAAATAATTATATCTGCTCTACTCTGTATTGAGCACTCTTTTAGGAATAGTAATTGTTGCTTATTGGAATTTATTCTGTATACACCAATCATATACTTGTATATATATATATATATATATATATATATATATATATATATATATTTTTTTTTTTATTTTTTTTTATTTCACCTTTTGAAAGTAAATTCTGAAGATCCAGAAAAAATAAAATTCTCTGGTGAAATAAATTATTGCAAATGGAGCCTTAAAGTGGTCTATTTTTCTTTAAATTAATATCTATATATATATATATATATATATATATATATATATATATGCACATCATTAAGATTCAAATAAGAAAAATGAAATTTTCACTTTTACTGCTCATAAACTATAAATAGATAAGATACTCACATTCTTTGCACATATTCCTATCCATAAAGGAAAAAACTTCAATTATATAAAATCTTTCTAATACATGAAAGAAACTGAAGATAGAGGAGGTGATAACACTATCATAGGTTTAACATCTGCTTCAGTGAAATGGAAACCTTGTCACTTTTGATTCTTTTCATTTGTACCCTCTTACTTCTTTTAAATATTATTCATAATTAGGATTTGATTAAAGTGGTAAAGCTCAAATATCTAAGGATGTAATCGGGTGAAACAAAAAATGAAAAAGAAAAGAAAGAAGAAAGAAAGAAACAGAAAGAAAAAAGAAATAAAGAATGAAGGAAGTAAAAAGAAAGAAGGAAAGGCAGAAAGAAAGGAATAAAGAGAAAAGGAAGAAAGAAAGAAAAAAATGCAGAAACAAAGAGAAAAGAAACCTGAAAGAAAAAAGAAAGAAAGAAGATGAAGATAGAAAAAAAAAGAAGAAAAGAAAGGAAGAGTGAAGTAAAAAGAAAGAAAGAAGTAAAAAGGAAGAAGAGAAAGAAAAAAGGAAGAAAGAAAAGAAAAACAAAAAGAAAGATGAGGTAGTAATGCTTTCATGAAATGAAAAATCTTGCCAAATTTAATTTTTTTTTTAATTTGTACCCTCTTACTTCTTTAAATAATGACCTCTATTCATAATTATGATTTCATTAAAGTTGTAAAGCTCAAATATTTAATGGTACAATAGGGTAATTTTCATGGGTATTTTAAAGCCTGTGGAACTCACAAGTAGTTTAGACAATATTTAACTTGAGAATTATAATTAGTCAGGCACTTAATGTGGGAAATTTGCATGGATGTTGTAAGTTACAAATAAATTATTCCATTCTTTGCTCAGTGAAATAATGAAAACACTGAAGCCAAATTTGAACACAGTCATGAATTTGTCTATATTTCTCAGATGACGTATTGTAAAATTTTATATCATTTGGCCTGTTGTCCTCATCTTTATTGCCATATTCACAACATTTCAGTTGTTGTACAATCCAATCTTCTTCTGGATCTGTCTATATTTCCGAGATGAGGTATTGTAACTATTTACACTATTTACATCATTCAGATTGTTGTCCTCATTTTCATTGCCATATTCACAATGTTTCAGCTGTTGTACACTCTGGCCTTCTTCAGGTGATATATGTTGGTAATTAGCTGAAACTGAGATATTCAGAAAAGGCATGGCATGTGGAATTAGAACAATGGTGGGAAAGGTTTCAGTTAAATTTAGACTTGAACAAGTTAAGATTGTAGTGATCAGGGAAACATTCTTTGGTGATTCAGTTCCACAGAGCAGTGCTTCACGGGAAGAAGTTGTTCAAGTGGAACTTCTCAACAATGGAATACAGAGGGGATATGGGTGGATTAGTACAATATGATGGCAAGTCCTAGCCATGACGATTAAAACTGTCAGAACCAAGGAATGTAGTTCATCCAAGCACTTTCGGTAGTTCAGAGCCCTTTAGTAACTCAAATCTCCAAGTTTTCGTTCCCTCTGGTGTGGACTAAATAAAGATCTCAGTTCAAAATTCCAACATATATCACCTGAAGATGGCCAGAGCATAAAATGACCGAAACATTGTGAATATGGCAATAAAGATGAGGACAACAGTAACTCAACTCCCCAAGTTTTTGTTCCCTCTTCTGTAGACTAAATAAAGGATTTGGTTCAAAATTCCAACGTATATCACCTGAAGAAGGCCAGAGTATAAAATGACCGAAACATTGTGAATATGGCAATAAAGATCAGGACAAAAGTGCAAATGATGCAAATAGTGTAAATCTGTTATAAATGTTATGAATCTGGCTTCTTTCCTTTGTCTGTTTTTTTTTCCTTTATAGTCATTCCTGTTTTTTTTCTTTGTAGCTGTTATAATTTTACCTGCTGCATAAACAAAACAAAATGATTAATAGGACTTTAATGATAGGCATTGGCGTTATTTTACTCTGACCGTATTCAGTATTGCATATTGAAATAATCGGTTTCCTTCTAATGGTCCAGAAAGTTGGTTTCCAACAGGACTTACATTCATGTTGCCAGGAGAAATGAGAAAGAGAATTAACCAGCTGGAGTCAGAAATCTAATTCATTTAAAAATATCAAGCTAATATCAATGGCTGATTTCAACCTCCATATATGAATTGAAACAAATCATTGTAACATATACTAAAATTGGCAGCAGAATTGTAAATGACTCTATATTTCTGTTTTCTAAACTTTTCAGAATCAGAGACAAAGATAATAATTTTATTTTCCAATAGGTTTTCATTCTCAAATCTTTACAAATTTATTCATGGAAACCATGCTTCATTATTTATAAAATATGCTTGTAATTTATATTGGAATAATGTATAATTTATATGAAGATTTTATTAAATAATAGTGTATAATGTTATATAATGTATATAGAAATATTATATAATGTATATGGAAATTTTATTGTATAATATTTATAATATTGTGTAATATTGTATAATGTATATAGAAATATTGTATAACATATGTGGAGACTTTATTGTATAATATTGCATAATATATAATGAAATATTTTATAATGCATAAGGAAAGGGTATTGTATAATATATATGGAAATATTGCATATAGCACATGTAAACTTTTATTGTATAATATTTATAATATTGTATAACATTGTATAATGTATATAGAAATACTGCATAACATATGTGGAAACTTTATTGTATAATATTGTATGATATATATGGAAATAGTTTATAATAAAGAAATTTTATTGTATGATATTGTATAATATATAAGAAAATATTTTATAATGTATATGGAAATGTTATTGTATAATATTGTATAATGTATATGGAAATATTGTATATAGCATATGTAAATTTTATTGTATAATATCGTAAAATTTATATGTAAATTTTATTGTTTGATATTGTATAGTGTATATAGAAATATTGTACAATGTATGGAAATTTTATTGTACGATATTGTACAATATTTTATAATGTATATGGAAATATTGTATAATGTATGGAAATTTTATTGTGTCGCATTGAATAATATTGTATAATTATTTTAATCTATATGGAAATATTGTAAATATTATATTAATAACAAAATATATTATTATCTGTATTTATCATATTGTATATTATTTTAATTTACAACACAATATGTATATTATATATTACAATAGTACATTTTTTTTAATACCATGTCACTTCAGAATGTAGGTAGATAAAGTCAAAGATTGTGTGGCATGATCTTGTAGGGAATGACGTATTTTTATCTCTACAGTCACTTTCTCACAGACACAACATCATAAACCTATCACTATTGCTATTTCCGTAGCAAACGTTTGGATGAACTCCACTCTTTAGTTCCACCAGTTCGCACCTATATAGCTAGGTCTATGTCCATCGAATCAAAATCACCGACATTTCCTCTATATTCCAACTGTAAGGAGGAAGTTCCACTCAGATAATTTTTTCTCTTTGAGAAATGCGACTTTGTGGAACAAACATTTCATGTGGCTGCTTCCCTAATCAATCCAATCTTAACCTGTTCAAGTCAAAGGACAGGTGCTATCTCTCCTCTTTAAACACATAAATTCACTTCCTTCTACCTCTTCTTCCATCCATATTACACATCTCACTCAGAAACCCTCGACTAGGAGTGGCTTTTGAGCCTTGTATTGCTTGAAATTCAGTAAAAAAAGGCAATCACAGATCTTCAGAGATACCTTTTCTTGATTAACTATGAAATGCCATGACTTCTTTGGAAAGATAATGGAGTGGTTTGCCCATGAATTCTCCAGGGTTTTAAATTCAGAGATTTGAGATCTATAGCAAGTTCCTTCAGGATAGAGGTGATCATGGCTCTCCACAGTTTTTGTTTTCTTTATTATCTGTGAATTGTCATCACTTTTTGGAGAAAGAGAGTGGAGTGGTTTCTCACTGAATTCTCTACGGTTTTGAATACAGAGTAGACATTTATGCCATGTGCCTTCAGGATGTATGTGATCATGGCTCTCCACAGCACGCTATTTCTTTATTAACTGTGAATTGCCATCACTTCTTGGTGAAAGAGAGTGGAGAGGTTTCCCATTGACTTCTCCATGATTTTGAATTCAGAGTAGTCATCGATGCCATGTCCCTCAGGATGTAGGTGATTATGGCTCTCCACAGATACCTTATTCTTTATTATCTGTGAATTACCATGACTTCTTGGAAAAGACAGTGGAGTGTTTTCCCATTGACTTCTCCATGGTTTTGAATTCAGAGTAGTCATCTATGCCATGTCCCTTCAGGATGTAGGTGATCATGGCTCTCCACAGATTCCTTATATCTTATTATCTGTGAATTGCCATGAATTCTTGGTAAAGACAGTCGAGTGGTTTTCTATTGCCTTCTCCATGGTTTTGAATTCAGAGTAGTCATCTATGCCATGTCTCTTCAGGATGTAGGTGATCATGGCTCTCCACAGATTCCTTATTCTTTATTATCTGTGAATTGCCATGACTTCTTGGTAAAGTCAGTGGAGTGGTTTCCCGTTGCCTTCTCCATGATTTTGAATTCAGAGGAGTCATCTATGCCATGTCCCTTCAGGATGTAGGTGATCATGGCTCTCCACAGATTCCTTAAATCTTATTATCTGCGAATTGCCATGATTTCTTGGTAAGGACAGTGGAGTGGCTTCCTATTGCATTCTACATGGTTTTGAATTCAGAGTCGTCATCTATGCCATGTCCCTTCAGGATGTAGGTGATCATGGCTCTCCACAGATTCCTTATTCTTTATTATCTGTGAATTGCCATGACTTCTTGGGAAAGATAGTGGAGTGGTTTCCCGTTGCCTTCTCTATGTTTTGTATTCAGAGTAGTCATCTATGCCATGTTGATTCAGGATGTATGTGATCATGGCTCTCCACAGATTCCTTATTCTTTATTATCTGTGAATTGCCATGACTTCTTGGGAAAGATAGTGGAGTGGTTTCCCATTGCCTTCTCCATGGTTTTGAATTCAGAGTAGTCATCTATGCCATGTCTCTTCAGGATGTAGGTGATCATGGCTCTCCACAGATTCCTTATATCTTATTATCTGTGAATTGCCATGACTTCTTGGGAAAGATAGTGGTGTGGTTTCCCATTGCATTCTCCGTGGTTTTGAATTCAGCGTAGTCATCGATGCCATGTCCCTTCAGGATGTAGATGATCATGGCTCTCCACAGATTCCTTATATCTTATTATCTGTGAATTGCCATGACTTTTTGGGAAAGATAGTGGAGTGGATTCCCGTTGCCTTCTCTATGTTTTGAATTCAGAGTAGTCATCTATGCCATGTCCCTTCGGGACGTAGGTGATCATGGCTCTCCACAGATTCCTTTTTGTTTATTATCTTTGAATTGCCATGACTTCTTGGGAAAGATAGTGGAGTGGTTTTCCCTTACCTTCTTCATGGTTTTGAATTCAGAGTAGTCATCTATGCCATGTCTCTTCAGGATGTACGTGATCATGGCTCTCCACAGATTCCTTATTCTTTATTATCTGTGAATTGCCATGACTTCTTTGGAAAGATAGTGGTGTGGTTTCCCATTGCATTTTCCATGGTTTTGAATTCAGTGTAGTCATCGATGCCATGTCCCTCAGGATGTAGGTGATCATGGCTCTCCACAGATTCCTTATATCTTATTATCTGTGAATTGCCATGACATCTTGCGAAAGATAGTGGAGTGGTTTCCCGTTGCCTTCTCCATGGTTTTGAATTCAGAATAGTCATCTATGCCATGTCCATTCAGGATGTAGGTGTTCATAGCTCTCCACAGATTCCTTATTCTTTATTATCTGTGAATTGCCATGACTTCTTGGGAAAGATAGTGAAGTGGTTTCCCGTTGCCTTCTCAATGGTTTTGAATTCAGAGTAGTCATCTATGCCATGTCCCTTCAGGATGTAGGTGATCATGGCTCTCCACAGATTCCTTATATCTTATTATCTGTGAATTGCCATGACTTCTTGTAAAGATAGTTGAGTGGTTTCCCGTTGCCTTCTCCATGGTTTTGAATTCAGGGTAGTCATCTATGCCATGTCACTTCCGGATATAGGTGATCATAGCTCTCCACAGATTCCTTATTCTTTATTATCTGTGAATTGCCATGACTTCTTGGGAAAGATAGTGAAGTGGTTTCCCGTTGCCTTCTCCATGGTTTTGAATTCAGAATAGTCATCTATGCCATGTCCATTCAGGATGTAGGTGTTCATGGCTCTCCACAGATTCCTTATTCTTTATTATCTGTGAATTGCCATGACTTCCTGTGAAAGATAGTGGAGTTGTTTCCCGTTGCCTTCTCAATGGTTTTCAATTCAGTGTAGTCATCTATGTCATGTCCCTTCAGGATGTAGGGGATCATGGCTCTCCACAGATTCCTTATTCTTTATTATCTGTGAATTGCCATGACTTCTTGGGAAAGATAGTGGAGTGGTTTCCCATTGACTTCTCAATGGTTTTGAATTCAGAGTAGTCATCTACGCCATGTCCCTTTCAGATGTAGGTGATCATGGCTCTCCACAGATTCCTTATTCTTCATTATCTGTGAATTGCCATGACTTCTTGGAGAAACAGAGTGGAGTGGTTTCCCTTTGCTTTCTCTATGGTTTTGAATTCAGAGTAGTCATCTATGCCATGTCACTTCCGGATATAGGTGAAAGACAGTGGAATGTTTTCACTTTGCCTTTTCCATGGTTTTGAATTCAGAGTAATCATCTATGCCGTGTCCCTTCAGGGTGGAGGTGATCATGGCTCTCCACAGCTTCCTTTTTCTTTATTTACTGTGAATTGACATCACTTCTTGGAGAAACAGAGTGGAGTGGTTTCCCTTTGCTTTCTCTATGGTTTTGAATTCAGAGTAGTCATCTATGCCATGTCACTTCCGGATATAGGTGATCAAACCTCTCCACAGATTACTTATTCTTTATTATCTGTGAATTGCCATGACTTCTTGGGAAAGATAGTGGAGTGGTTTCCCGTTGCCATCTCAATGGTTTTGAATTCAGAGTAGTCACCTATGCTATGTCCCTTCAGGATGTAGGTGATCATGGCTCTCCACAGATTCCTTATTCTTTATTATCTGTGAATTGCCATGACTTCTTGGTAAAGACAGTGGTGTGGTTTCCCATAGCCTTCTCCATGGTTTTGAATTTAGAGTAATCATTGATGCCATGTCCCTCAAGATATAGGTGGTCATGGGTCTCCACAGATTCCTTATTCTTTATTATCTGAGAATTGCAATGACTTCTTGGGAAAGACAGTGGAGTAGTTTCCCGTTGCCTTCTCCATGGTTTTGAATTCAGAGTAGTCATCTATGACATGTTACTTCCGGATATATGTGATCATGGCTCTCCACAGATTCCTTATTCTTTATTATCTGTGAATTGCCATGACTTTTTGGGAAAGATAGTGGAGTGGTTTCCCATTGCCTTCTCCTTGGTTTTGAATTCAGAGTAGTCATCTACGCCATGTCCCTTCAGGATGTAGATGATCATGGCTCTCCACAGAGTCCTTTTTCTTTATTATCTGTGAATTCTGATGCCTTTTAGCGAAAGACATGGAGTGAATTCCTCTTGTCTTTTTCAAAAATTGGAATTCAGACCCTTCCTTATCCTAGACTGGTTGTAATCCAAAGCTTATGAACCCAGTCTGCTCTTCTATTTAACTTACAAGACTGGGCTCATAAGCTTTGGTTTACAACCAATCTAGGAGAAGGAAGGAGTAAGTGATGGATTCGTACATTTTATAAGGGCTTTGGCGACAAAGTGAGCACAACAGACTAGCTTCATCTTGCCAATTCCCTTTTTCATGATTGTCACTGGTTGATTAAGAATCATCATAACTATTCACAAATTCCTTTTATTTATTCTCTGTGAACTGTCATGCAAAATAAAGTAAAAGTAATAAATAAATATTAATGGAAAATTTCATTTAGAAATTGAAAGCTTTCAGTAATCAATGAAGCAGTAATGTCCAACTCATAAACCTATTACAACCTATGTGACTAGAGTTACATTTTACCAAAGTAAATAACCATTGGAAATATTTAGAGAAAAGGCACAGGAAAGCTACATTATGGTGGTAAGAAAGTAATTGAAGCTGAGATGTCAGCTAAGGACTGATAACATTGCTGATTCTTCTTTTCATTTAGTCAAGAATGTTTTGATATATAGCAGAAGCATCAGCAGCAGTATTCATTACAGGAACAGATGGTAGATTCATAAAGATGCAAGATGGATCCTGGGGATTTGTTTATGGTCAAATCTTATAATCATTAATTTAAATTTTTCTAACAAAGTATATTGTTTTTTTTACTCTTGTTTGAATTATACTAATAAGGTATATATGATTTATTGACAGGGATCAAATCAGAGAATAATTTGTTTTAATTAATTCAAAGTAGATGTGATCAGCTGCCTTGGATCAGTTAATAGAGTATCTATTAATTAATGTCATATGCTGCAAGAAAATTCTGGAAAATGCAAAGTGTAGCTATGCACAAGTGGTCCAGGCCATGGTTGAACTATCTCTGATTTTATCAAAGTTATTTAACCACTGCTTGAAGGAGAAATTCTTCCTAAGCCTGTTGAAAGTGTCATGCATATGCCCAGTTGCACAAGCAGTCCAGGCCAAGGTTGAACTATCTCTGATTCTATCAACATTATTTAATCACTACTTGGAGGAGGAATTCTTTCTAAGTCTTTTGGAAGTGTCATGAATACACCCAGTTGCACAAGTGATCCAGGCCAAGGTTGAAAACAAATAAATTGGATACTAAGAATTCTGGAAGTCCAACCAAATTATGAGTAGAGTCAAAGCAGCTGTGCCCATTATTCTAAATGACCCTGATGTCATATCTTTCTTGACAGATAGGGTAAAGTGATTTGCCTTGATCTTTGCCTCAAATTCAATGCTAGATGACAAAGGCCATCCCTTTTTCCCAAATTCTCACATGTCAATGAGCATAGTCTCAGTTATATTATCATTACTGTTCAGGAAGTCTCAAGACTTATCAAAAGCTTTGTCTCTAAGAAAGCCACAGGCTAAGACAAAATTCCAGTGATTGTCCTTAAGAATATCAACCTGGAACTACCCCTGATTCTAGAAAAATTATTTAACTTCTGCTTGAATGGGAAATCCTTCCGAAGCCTATGGAAAGTGTCAAGTATATGCTCAGTTTTCAAGAACATGGGCAATTGCTCATCCTCCTCTCAGTATAGACCCATCAGCTTCCTCATTATCTTTATCAAGTGTTTTAAGCCAATAATCAACAAGAAGGTTGTTGAGTACCTAGATAAGAATAGCCTCTTGAGTGACAAGCAGTATGGGTTTTGATCAGCCCAATCTACTGCTGATGTCCCAACTTCCATTACTTAAAGAATCATTGAGGACCTAGACACCAAATACACCCCAAGGATGAAATCATTAAATATTTTGAATGCCTTTGATAAGGTGAGACAGAAAGGTCTGCTGCTCAATCTCTCTAACTATGGAATTACTGGAGGATTCTTCTCAATAATAAAGCCCTTCCTAATGGGTAGGTCCCAGAAGGTATTTGTTGATGGCTAGTCTTCCAGGGACTTAACAACCAATAAAGTTGTCCCCCAGAGGAAAATTCTTGGACCAGCCCTCTTTTTACTTTACATAAATGATCTGCCTGAGAGTATATTCAGATCATTTGTGTGCGCATATATATATATATATATATATATATATATATATATATATATATATGAATATATATGTGTATAATTAAACCTAAAGTGCCTATCCAAAGTTTCACCTACGTGGATCATCAGGGAAGAGCTGGCTTTTCCTGACGATCCATGTAGGTAAAACCTTGGTAGGTTTGTCTGGCTTTCTAGGTTTAACTAGATCCGCTCTACTTAATGTATTGAGCACTTTATTTAGTTATTTTGCTTACTCGTATCGCGGTTTTTTTTCTTTGGACTTTGGACTTGAATGCTAGACGATTATTTTTGGCTGATGTACATGTTCTTTGTTCTTTCTTTTTTTGTACCTTTTTTTTCCTTTTGGTTTGATTATTTGCAAATGAAGACAACAAAGGTTTTCTGAACAAGTATAATTTCTTATATTTATAAAATGATTACTAGTATATATATATATATATATATATATATATATATATATATATATATATATATATATATATACACACACATGATACAATGATACAATGGGTGAACCTCTGAAATTTGTCATGACCAGAGATTGGCAGCTGATCTCTAACATCTCAGTTGGGGGTGAGAAGTGGCTGGTTACATTCCATCATCTTCAATTGGATCCCAAACTTAGATAAACAATTCAGTATGCTTTTCTTTGTTTCAAATGAAATTTTTCGGATTCTTAATACATTGCTTAACTTAGTAAATATTTCCTGTCTGGTAGGTTCTATGAGTTATCCCACTTGGCTTTTCCAAATCATCTGCTAGGAGGTGCTCTTTCAGTCTTTACATTCTTTTCTTTTTATATGCAGTATCCCTTCAGGATGTAGGTGATCATGGCTCTCCACTTCCCCCTATCCCTTTGCCATCTCCACCAGACCACGTTCTGTTATCCACTTGCTTAAACCAGCCAGGTATGTCATACATTGCTTTCCCTTATCTTTCTTTCCCTCTATTCAACCTGTGAGTATCAGATTCTCCAAACCCTCCTTTCTCATTACATGTCCCAGAAACTCCAGCAGCCTCTTCCTGATGTTAAGTATAAGCCTCCTCCTTGTTTGCATCCTCTCTAAAACCTCATTGTTACTCACATACTTGGTCCATGGCATCCTCAGCTTCTTTCTGTAGAACCACATCTCCATCGCCTTGAGTCTCTTCTTCATCTTTGAGGAGACTGTCCAACATTTGCTGCTGTAAAGGAGGACAGATGTCATGAGATTGGCAGGTGAGATCTAAGATCTCAGTGGGGGGAAAAAGTGGCTGGTTACATTCATGCCTTGAACACTAAACTAGTTACATTCCATCATTTCTGACTGGATCCCGAACTATCACCAATCACAATGAATGGATGTACCGTGGGGAGGTTACATACCTTGAGAGACTATTGGGACTTAAGCTTACCTCTGACATCAAATGAAACAGGTACATACAAGCCATCATTAAGGATGCTGGAAAAATAAACAGTTCCCTGTACTGCTGTAGTAAGTGCCTGTTTTCTGAAGCTATTCCCTACCTTTACAAGAACCAGATCAGGCTTAAAATGGAGTGCTGTTGTCATAATTGTGCGGGAGCTGCTGAGTCATCACTCTCCAGTTTTGATAGAGTCTAAAAGTGTCTTTGAGTCCTTGTGGGTGACAAATTATTTTCCATCTTCCAACCCCTCTCTCACAGATGGGATGTGGCTAGATTCTCACTGCTCCTTCACTAATTCCATGGAGAGTCCTCGGATGAATTAACATTCCTTGGTTCTGCCTGTTCTAACCTTCATCGCAAGGACCTGCCATGTCACTTACATAATAGGAAAAACCACCCACATTTTGTCCATATTACATTGGTGAGAAGTTCCAATCAAACAGTCACTACAATTGTAACCTGTTCAAGTCTAGGGTTAACTTATATCTTCCATTTTTATCTGCATAAACGGACCCCTTACTCTGTAATCCCCAACCTTGAGTGGCATTCAGGCTTTGTACAGGGTGACCCTCACTGTAAACATAAAAAAAAAGATTAATTTCTTATTTTGGAATAATTCATAGAATAATTAGTAGTCATTATTGGAATAAAGCAAAATTGAGTTCTGTTATCAATAGTCAATCATTGATAAAGTATTTACTGCAATGAGGGAATAAAAATACTAATCTAGGATTATCATTTGTTACCTGTGATCAAATAGTATAATTTATTTTGATTATTTTAATGAAGTTGATATCATTCCTTGGTTGGGATCAAATAGTATGTGTTTTGATTATTGCAATGAAGTTGATATCCCTTGTCTGGGATCAAATAGTATAGTTTGTTTTGATTATCTAATGTAGTTGATATCTTTCCTTCTCCTGGAAGAAATAGAATAATTTGTTTTAATTATTATAATGAAGTCAACATGAATTTTCGTCTAGGCTCCAGTTTAATCAGTTTACATATAAGGAAATAGAAACTGATTATTTGTCTGCAATGGAATAATTTCATTTGATTATTTCAGTTGAGTAGATATGCTTTTTTTTTTTTGGTAATGGAATCCAGACAGGAACTGTAGTGAATTCATTGTTATTAATAAGATTTTTTATTTATTGTCTTTGATCAAATCATAGAATATTTTTGTTCTATGAAGAACATTTTTTTTTTTTTAATCTGGGATCAACTCCAAGTATAATTACTTCTTATTCTTATAATGAAATTGGCATGATTATTTGTCTAGGATCAAACCTTACAGTAAAATCCTTTAATTATTATTACTATTATTACTATTATTATTGTTATTTTTCTTTTTTACAATAATGTTCACTCTGTACAAGGCTGAGCAGTATTCTGTTGCCTCTTCATTTGAGATGAGATTGTCTAGCATTCACTGTCATATATGAAGACTGAAATTAGATAACAATTCAGTATGCTTTTCTTTGTTTCAAATGAAATTTTTCGGATTCTTAATACATTGCTTAACTTAGTAAATATTTCCTGTCTGGTAGATCCTATGAGTTATCCCACTTGGCTTTTTCAAATCATCTGCTAGGGGGTGCTCTTTAAGCCTTTAAATTCTTTTCTTTTTATGTACAGTATCCCTATAGGATTTAGGCGATCATGGCTCTCCACTTCCCTCTATCTCTTTGCCACCTCTACCAGACCACGTTCTGTCATCCACTTGCTTAAACCGGCCAGGTGTATGTTATGCATTGCTTTCCCTTATCTCTTTTTCCCTCTATTCAACCTGTGAGTATCAGATTCTCCAAACCCCACTTCTCATTACATGTCCCAGAAACTCCAGAAGCCTCTTCCTGATGTTAAGTATAAGCCTCCTCCTTGTTTGCATCCTCTCTAAAACCTCATTGTTACTCACACGCTTGGTCCATGATATCCTCAGCATCCTTCTGTAGAACCACATCTCCATCACCTCGAGTCTCATCTTCATCTTTGAGGAGACTGTCCAACATACACTGCTGTAAAGGAGGACATATGTCATGTAACAGTACTCTTTTCTTTGTTACCAAAAGAGATCCTCCTGTCTCGCAATACTCTGCCCATTTTTTGGAATGTGTTCTTGGTGATCCCAATATGCCTACAGATCTCAGTGTCACCACTTGCCACCAAGAAGAAATTTTAAGCCTTTAAATAGGTAATCATATTCTCTCTCTTTTTAGTCTTTTTAGCTCTGCTTTCAGATGTAGTTGCAAATAGACAAGAACACTGCTGGTGGGGCACATTCACTTCTTCATTCCTCCTCTATCACGTACACATGCACACAAAAAACATGTTCTTCTTATAACTTGTTTTAATATTTTTTCTTTTCATTACAACTCTCTATACATGTAATTCTTTTTGTTAACACATTCATATATATATATATATATATATATTGTTTTATATTCATCATTTTTTTTGTCACTCGTGATAAATTATGACCACAATGCGATATTTCTCCTTGGCACAAAAACGCAAAACTATAAACGAACTCAACTGTACATCATTTTTAAACACTTTCCAAAACCGAGAACCAGGGATAGAAAACTTCAACGAAACTTTTCTATCTACAAATAAAAAAAAGATAATTAGAGAGATTATAGTTTTAAAAAGTGCCCCCTAGCAAGCAATTTTAAAGAGCACCCCCTAGCAAGCAATTTTAAAGTGTGCCAACTAGCAAGTGATTTTAAAGAGCGCCCCCTAGCAAGCAATTTAGCAAAGCAATTAACCTGCTACAGTATACCACTTACCAAAGACATTTTTATAACTTGTATATAAAAATAAGTCTTTGGTCATTTATCTAAACAAGCATCTAAGTTTGTTTCTTCTACTCCAACCAATGTCCAATGGCAAGACCAACACACTGATCATTTGAATATTCTATGCCACATCCCAAATTAATCGACTAATATAAAACACTTTTCCTGCTTTCCCTCCTGAGGCCAATGTACTGATGATGGTGGGATTATGCCAATGATATAAGCATTCATAGCTGGCATAAATATGATCTTGAACAAAAAATCAGCATCCTCTACCAAGTTCTCCAAGAAATAGGACTCAAGATAAACTTTTCCAAAACAACTAAGATCTGGATTTGGAATGAAACCAGTGATGGCACCTAACCAAAATTCATCATAAAAATTAGGATGTGGATTTAGTGAATGCTGAACACTTCAAATACATCAGTTTATGGATCAGTTATAAAAAATTTAGTATAGGAGATAAGGAAATTGAACCAAGAATAGAGTGTGCTTGGGGTAGTTTTGTTCAACACGACAAGTTGCTACAAAACCAAAACATTAAATTATGTGCTCGAGTCTAGTTCTTAAATAGCCTCTTCAGATTGAGACTTTTATACGGATGTCAAGAGTAGCTTCATTCTCATTCAGAGATTTCAAAACTGTCAGCTGTATACAATTGCTCTTTAAGATTAAAAGTTCAAAATGGCTTTGAGTGAACATTTCTAGAAAGATTTTTTTGTTTTTTAATACTTTGCTTGGCTTAGTCAATTTTATTTCTTGCCTGGTAGATTCTCAAGGAATAATTTGTTCTAATTATTGCAGTGAACAAAGTTTGTTTATTTTCTGTGATCAAGATGGAGGATGATTTAATTTAATTAATTGTTCAGAAGAAGAATTGACCTTTTGCATGGGTTCACTACATAGTCATGTGTTTTTTTTTTATTATTCTAATGAAATATATATTTTTTTTATCCTTGTCTGGGATTAAATCATAGAATTATTTGTTTTCAACATCAAGAATTGCTGCAAAAACCAAATCATTAGCCAAAAAACTTGAGTCATGCTCTTAAATAGATTTGAAAGACCAAAACTATTATGTGCATATCATGCATGACAACAAAAACCCATTCAAAAATATCTAAACTGTCAGATGTAGACAACTGCTTTTTCAGTGACTTAAAGTAAATGAAGCCTGTAGGTCTTATACTAGAGTTCAAAAGTTTGATGCTGTGCCAGGTAATTTTTCAAATTGGCCCACAAAATAGTTGTTTTATACTTTAAATAAGAAAATTATTATACATGGTTGAAAAAAGAAAATGAAGCCTGTAGGTCTTAACAAGAACTATCCTTCTTATGTAGACTATCAACAGCAGCAACAACTAAAATGGATAGCAACTGTAACTTAAAGAGAAAATAATGATATAATCAAGATATTAACATTCCGCTCTAATTCAAATAAAAGGATTCAATATCAGAGATAGAGCATATGAATAATATGGTACAATGATGGCCTGAATATTGCATGCAAGCATAAAATAGCCTGTCAAGACAATAGGATGCTCAAGTCCAATACTTGTTCTCATTTTTTCCATTACTGATGGTAGCTTCCTTTCTAATTTTTTATGATTAAATATAGCATAAACTATATTTTTATCATATATACACGACAGTTTAAAAGTCTGAGGCCATCCCTGGTAATTTTTTAAATTGGTCCAAAAAGTACTTGCTTCATTCTTTAAATAAGAGAAATATATTATACATATATACATTATATATATACATATAAATATATTATACTATATTATATTATATATATACATATGCATATATTATACATAGTTAAAAAAATGTGAGACATGACTCTTTATTAGAAATTTTCTTATAACACAAAGAAAAAAAGCATTTTGCGATTAAAATTTTGCTCTCTTCAAAATATTCTCTTTTAGCCTTGATTACTGTATCCCAAATATTTGGCATTCATTGCAAAAGATTCTGAGAGTATATACATATATACTACAGTTCAAAAGTATGTGGTCATCCTTGGTAATTTTTTAAACTGGCCCAAAATGCCGTTGTTTTGTACTTTAAATAAGAGAAAATTATTATATATAGCGAGAAGAAAACATGAATTTTTATTAGAAATTTTATTGACAAAAAGAAAAAATAAGGATTTTATGATTAAATTTTGCTCTCATCAAAATATCCTTCTTCAGCCTTGATTATTGTAGCACAAATGTTTGGTATTCATTGCAAAAGCTTTTCAAAGTATAAGTTTGATAATTGATTCCATTCTTTTTTCAATGACTCTAAGACCTCTTTTACATTTTTTTTCATGCTTCTGTCAAGTTCATCCCATACTAATTCTGGGGGTGGCTTCAAACTTTTGAACTGTAGTGTATGTACACAATTTAGCTTTCCTTCTGTTAAGAATCGTAATGATGTTGTATTGTCATCAAACAATTCTAGGAAATCACATAACTATGAAATAGAACATTGTATACCTTCTCTGTTGATCTGACAGCAGCATATAAACATGTCAATAGAGACTTCCTCTTCTCATTCATTAGAAACCACCTTCCGAGCTCTGACTACACTGAATGCTTATAATTATATCAATCCACAAGGCACGAACCCAAACAAAACACACATCATTTTATCAGGAGTATGTCAAGGAGGATACAAGAGCCCAAATCTACTCAATCTCTTTCTAGAATATGCCCCGTGTGTGCACATATGTGAAGAGATGGGCATTGATCATTTAAATATTCTATAACACATCCGAATCAAATCAAAGAAGACATTGATTATGTTTTCTTTCTCCAGGGCAATGTGTTGTTGATGATGACAATGGTGGTATTCATAGTTGCGATAAGAATAATCTTGAACAGAAAATGAGCATCCTCTACCAAGTGATTATCTCCCTCTAGTAAAATTTACCCAACTCTCGTCACGATTATCTCCCTTTGTTAAGATAACTGACTTGCTATTTTTTACAAGTGATCTTCAAAGAAAAATGTCTGATATTCTGAAATTATTTCTACTTTTCATTCGGATTAGTATCTTCATCTTTGTAATGTACCAATGTTGAAGAGGGGGCGGAAGGCTATGCTGATAACATAGGTATTCAGATTTGGGATAAGAATGATCTTGTACAAAGTATTCAAAGAAATAGGGCTTAGCATAAACCTTTATCTAAACCAGTGTTTTTCAATCAGTGCACCTGGGCACACTGATGCACCCTGAAAGTAGCCAGGTGCACTTCAAGTTAATAGAAGAGCAATTTATGAATTATTTTTATATTTAAAAATCTTTATTTATAAAAAAGCTAGAGGCAAGAAGCACATGGTATGTAATTTTTTGCAACAACCCCAAGAAATTGCATATTCCTCTTATAGAAAACTGTATACCCGCTTTAGTAAACTCACTGCAGCACATGACCAACTCAATAGAGATTTCCTCTTCTCACTCATTAGAAACTGCCTTCCAAGTTCTGAAGCCACTGAATGCATCAATCTAATGGAGGAACTGTATCAATTTACAGAAGCTTACATGTCTGGTGAGAACTCAAATACAGAAAATTTGTCCTTGTCAGAAGTATGACAAGAAGCAAATGAAAATCCCCAATCAATTTAATCTCTTCCTAGACTATGCCCTGTGTATATACAAGCACAAATGTGAAGAGATGGGCACTGATCATTTAAATATTCTATACCACATCCCAATCAAACTGACAGAAAATAATGTTCCTGCTTTCTGTCCTGAGACCAATCATGAGGGGACTATAATAATGACATAGATGTCATAAGAATGGTCTTGAATAAAAGTATTGACATCCTCTACCAAGTGCCAGAATCCTCCAAGAAATAGGTTTCAAGATAAACTTTTCTAAAACAGTTCTGGAATTGGATGTAATTACATGTATCCTGAATCCATCATAAAAATTTCAGCATGTGGCAGTAGTAATTACTGAACACTCGCAGGAGGCACAGTGGAGTAATGGATAGCGGCTCGGATTGAGGAATCGACGAGCCGAGTTTGAATTCCAGAGGAGGCACGGTGGAGTAATGGATAGCGGCTCGGATTGAGGAATCGACGAGCCGAGTTTGAATTCCAGAGGAGGCACGGTGGAGTAATGGATAGCGGCTCGGATTGAGGAATCGACGAGCCGAGTTTGAATTCCAGAGGAGGCACGGTGGAGTAATGGATAGTGGCTCGGATTGAGGAATCGACGAGCCGAGTTTGAATTCTAGAGGAGGCACGGTGGAGTAATGGATAGCGGCTCGGATTGAGGAATCGACGAGCCGAGTTTGAATTCCAGAGGAGGCACGGTGGAGTAATGGATAGCGGCTCGGATTGAGGAATCGACGAGCCGAGTTTGAATTCCAGAGGAGGCACGGTGGAGTAATGGATAGTGGCTCGGATTGAGGAATCGACGAGCCGAGTTTGAATTCCAGAGGAGGCACGGTGGAGTAATGGATAGTGGCTCGGATTGAGGAATCGACGAGCCGAGTTCGAATTCCAGAGGAGGCACGGTGGAGTAATGGATAGTGGCTCGGATTGAGGAATCGAAGAGCCGAGTTCGAATTCCAGAGGAGGCACGGTGGAGTAATGGATAGCGGCTCGGATTGAGGAATCGGAGAGCCGAGTTCGGATTCCAGAGGAGGCACGGTGAAGTAATGGATAGCGGCTCGGATTGAGGAATCGAAGAGCCGAGTTCGAATTCCAGAGGAGGCACGGTGGAGTAATGGATAGGGAATCGGATTGAGGAATCAGAGAGCCGAGTTCGGACTCCAGAGGAGGCACGGTGGAGTAATGGGTAGCGGCTCGGATTGAGGAATCGAAGAGCCGAGTTCGAATTCCAGAGGAGGCACGGTGGAGTAATGGATAGGGAATCGTATTGAGGAATCAGAGAGCCGAGTTCAGATTCCAGACGAGGCACGGTGGAGTAATGGATAGGGAATCGGATTGAGGAATCAGAGAGCCGAGTTCGGACTCCAGAGGAGGCACGGTGGAGTAATGGATAGTGGCTCGGATTGAGGAATCGAAGAGCCGAGTTCGAATTCCAGAGGAGGCACGGTGGAGTAATGGATAGCGGCTCGGATTGAGGAATCGACGAGCCGAGTTTGAATTCCAGAGGAGGCACGGTGGAGTAATGGATAGTGGCTCGGATTGAGGAATCGACGAGCCGAGTTCGAATTCCAGAGGAGGCACGGTGGAGTAATGGATAGTGGCTCGGATTGAGGAATCGAAGAGCCGAGTTCGAATTCCAGAGGAGGCACGGTGGAGTAATGGATAGCGGCTCGGATTGAGGAATCGGAGAGCCGAGTTCGGATTCCAGAGGAGGCACGGTGAAGTAATGGATAGCGGCTCGGATTGAGGAATCGAAGAGCCGAGTTCGATTTCCAGAGGAGGCACGGTGGAGTAATGGATAGGGAATCGGATTGAGGAATCAGAGAGCCGAGTTCGGACTCCAGAGGAGGCACGGTGGAGTAATGGGTAGCGGCTCGGATTGAGGAATCGAAGAGCCGAGTTCGAATTCCAGAGGAGGCACGGTGGAGTAATGGATAGGGAATCGGATTGAGGAATCAGAGAGCCGAGTTCAGATTCCAGAGGAGGCACGGTGGAGTAATGGATAGGGAATCGGATTGAGGAATCAGAGAGCCGAGTTCGGACTCCAGAGGAGGCACGGTGGAGTAATGGATAGTGGCTCGGATTGAGGAATCGAAGAGCCGAGTTCGAATTCCAGAGGAGGCACGGTGGAGTAATGGATAGCGGCTCGGATTGAGGAATCGACGAGCCGAGTTTGAATTCCAGAGGAGGCACGGTGGAGTAATGGATAGTGGCTCGGATTGAGGAATCGACGAGCCGAGTTTGAATTCCAGAGGAGGCACGGTGGAGTAATGGATAGCGGCTCGGATTGAGGAATCGACGAGCCGAGTTTGAATTCCAGAGGAGGCACGGTGGAGTAATGGATAGCGGCTCGGATTGAGGAATCGACGAGCCGAGTTTGAATTCCAGAGGAGGCACGGTGGAGTAATGGATAGCGGCTCGGATTGAGGAATCGACGAGCCGAGTTCGAATTCCAGAGGAGGCACGGTGGAGTAATGGATAGTGGCTCGGATTGAGGAATCGAAGAGCCGAGTTCGAATTCCAGAGGAGGCACGGTGGAGTAATGGATAGCGGCTCGGATTGAGGAATCGGAGAGCCGAGTTCGAATTCCAGAGGAGGCACGGTGGAGTAATGGATAGGGAATCGGATTGAGGAATTCCAGTCAAATCCACTACATTCACTTATGTGCTAATACATTTGGGAAAGGTATGAATCCTTTTCTTCTCCCCCCACCTATGGGTAAAATAGAAGGACAGACTGGGTTCTATAGCCTTGGATGGCAACTGTCTACTATAGAAAGAAATGGAAACCTACTGTTGGAAAATCTGCCTCATCAGTCATGTATCGAAAGATAAATGAACACCTAAACGTGTATCATGCATGGCACATAACTGAACTGATATACACTTACGTGCTAATCATACCCTTGGGAATCATCTTCTTCTCCCATCAGTTATGGATAAATAGCAGGACAGACCCGGTTCTATAGCTTTGGAGGGCAACTGGTCTACCATAGAAAGAAATGTCAACCTACTGAGGGAAAAAAAATCTGCCTCGTCAGTCATGTATCGAAAGATACATGATCACCTAAGTGTGTATCACACATGGCACATAACTGACTGACTGAACACTTCAAATACCTCAGTTTATGGATCAGTTATAAGAAATTTAGTATAGGAAAAAGAAATTAAACATTGAATAGACTATGCTTAGGGTAGTTCCACTAAACACCACAAGTTGCTGCAAGATCAAAACATTAAACTAAGAGGCTCTTGTGTAGTTCTTAAATAGCTTCATCGGATTGAGACTTCAATATGGTTGTCATGCCTAGCACTTTACTAGTTCAGAAATAGACTCTCAGCTGTATAAAGCTGCTTTCTATGATTAATGGTTAAAAATGTCTTTGAGTAAATGAAGCCTGTAGGTTTGTTAGAGGACCATCTTTTTTGAATATTGGGTATGGTTTAATATCTTCCTAGACTATGTTCTGTATATGTATAAACATAGATGTCAAGAAATAAGCTTTGATCATTTAAATATTCCATACAATATCCCAAAGTGCATAAGCTTTGCCGTTATTATCATGAGCTTGATATAAATATTCAGTGATGGCTATTAGCATGTCAGCAGTCAACCTTGCTAAACAGAAGCCATATTGTTTGTCAGAGAGTAGATCATGAAAGGTAAGATACTTAACCACTTAAGCATTGATTAAAGCATTGAATACTTTGCCTAAAAGTGCTAGGAGACTAATAGGGCTATAGTTAGTGGGGTCATAACTAAAAATTCTTGAAGCTATCTATATTAAAAAATTGAGACTCACCCTTAATGAAATCAATTATGAATACTGCACAAATGTTTTAAAATGTTTACAGTAGATAGTTTAAAACATCGAGGCTGTAACTAATAGTTTGAAATATTTTTTTTTTGTTTTTTTAAAAACATTTAGACATTTTATAACTTAGTTACCTTTCCTGATGTTTACATCATGAAATTTAAATTGTACAGTACATAACCTTAGCGTTTTTCATGTCTCAGGTAAAAATTTAACTTTCAGATCAATGCAACAATTTTGTCTTAGAAAAATGATGAACACAACAATTTTTGTCTTAGGAAAAACAACACCTTGATGATGACATTGTGCTAATGTCGAAAGTACTCGGAATAAATGAATATATATCAACATGGTAATTTTCTCTCTTCCATTAATAAGGATACTAAGAAGCTTGTACATTAATATAAGCGGATCCTATTGAAAATAAGTAGAAAAAACTTGTCTAAATTATTCAATGAGACACACACACACATATATATATATATATATATATAGAGAGAGAGGTGGAAAGATGGAAAGACAGGGAGAGGAGATGAGAATATTAAATACTGAGGGTGAGTAAACGTTTTTACTAACCTTGAGGGATGAGACATTTTTGATAACAGCATTTAAATTCTTCTTGCATCTTCAGACGTAATTCTCAGTTTTACCAATTTCTGCTCATACCGTCAGGAATTTTTAATGATATCTCTCTTGAAATAGCAGTGTCCAATTTGCAGCATGAGAGGGATAGCTGATCTAACAAATCATGTGTAGGTGGAACAATTTTGTTAAGGAGATTGTCCTCATCAAGAGATGTCTATTCTTAAATTTGGAATTATCTTGACCATAATTGTTGGGTACCAGCTGTGGTACATTGCTGACTTGTACTGCACAACTTGAATAGTGAGCTCAGTCCTCACTGGGTGGCCCATTATTTTGACTTTGTACCAGTCTATACTATACTGCAAATATATATATATATATATATATATATATAATGGATGTGTGGTGAGTGGTTAGAATATTTGCTTTATGACCATCCTGATCGATTAATCAGGAAAATTATTTTTTGGTGTTATTGGCAAGAGAAGGTGATCCCAGCATGCAACGCCTTTTTTAAATGCCTGAAAATCAAAACATGGGTTGACCCAAATTCTGTGAATGAAACTGGGTAGATGGAAGTATTTGGGAGCCATCGATGGTTGTGCTAGCACAAAGTCACAAGTCATCGTGACCGAGGGTTTGAGCATAGAGGCATTGTTCAGACTTCTGATCATGCTAGATAATACGCACTAACTCATAAATTTGAACTAATTTCCGATCAGCATAGTTGCAGTATAAACCACAGTTGGTTTCAGTGAGTGTTGAATAAATAAAAATATGCCTGTGCATGCGTCTGCTACAGGGATTGGATAGCTGGTCTAGTAGACAGGCATATTCGGATACCAGTGGGCTGCAACCACCATATATATATATATATATATATATATATATATGTGTGTGTGTGTGTGTGTCTGTGTTTATTTATATATATGTGTATGTGTGTGTGTGTATATATATATATATATATATATATATATATATATATACACACGTGTGTGTGTGTGTATCATAGTGCACACCGAGTGCTGGTGGTAATAAAACAGTGCTCAATGTAAAATAATGTAGCTAAAATTTATAATTATGAATTTAGTTCCTTACTGTTTGGTACATGAACGTGTCAGTGTGCCTTACAATTTCCACTCAGAGTTGTACCAAATGATGAGGAACAGATATATATATTTATTACTATTAATATATGTATGTAACCGTAAGTTCTATGCTAACAATTTCTTCTATTGCACTTCTCATTTGTGGAAATCTTTTCCGGATTCTTTCTTCTCAGTCAACTTTGATCCTCAACAGACACCTTGTGTCTATTTATTCTAATAATAATCCTTCGAAGACGAGAATGAAATTCCATCAAAAATTGTTCGAAGTTCATTCTGGGAGAAAAGAACAAGTGTTAGGGTCCAAGCTTTTGACATTCTTAAGTCATCATCAGTGTCGATAGGTACATTTGGTGAGTTTCATAGAACTAGTGAGTGTTTTGAATTAGGCAAAGAATTGTGGCATCTACTGTATTTATTTTTATCAACTGGTATGATGTGTCGGGTTACCGCCTTCTAATTTTCGAAACCGCTATCAGTGGATGCTTCTGGACTATAAATACTCGGCGATATTTTTCTCGTTCTCTTCTCACCTTATCCGCTTATTCGTCAACATGTAAATCTCTCGCGGAAAACGCGATCTCTTTGGGAGACGTATGAACAAACCATATACGCACAACACACGTATGTACGCACATTCACCCACTTCACATACTTTGAACCCCAATAGGTTTCACATTCTTTTGATACACATATCTTTGTCATTTGTATACCATTTTTGTTAATACACATTCATTTGTTTGTACATATACATTGGTTTTGTCGATTCTTTTTGTTTCTCTGTGTGGGCTTACAACCCGAGTCCGCCATGTTGTTGGAGATTTACGTGTTTATATCACTGCGTATACACTGGTTCGCAACAGATGTTTGTTTCTTTATTGCTGTTTATTCTTTTTATAACGGTGGTGCATTTGGTTTTCGTAATAAGTGTAACCCGGATATAAGAGACCCGGATAAAAGAGAAACCCGGATATAAGTGAGGTTTTCTCTGGTCCAAAATTAGAGCCATACTTACCTAAAAAAAATAGACCAAACCCGGATATAAGAGAAACCCGTATATAAGAGACTTATTCTCGGGTCCCGACAACTCTCTTATATCCGGGTTACACTGTATAAGTTAATACCGTTATTGTCAATATTATGCTTATGACTGTGTTACCCTAATATAGTCGACAAGCATATCAAATTTCATTTAAACAACCCTTTTAATAAGAAAGACTACTGCATTCCCTTGATTTCTCGACCACTGACAGCCACTTTTCAATCATCTTGACAATTATTTAAGCCAAAAGACATTCCGTTGCAAAAGGTTCGCTTTGTCTAGGAGAATATTAACCTCTATGGTCATTTAATGCTGAAATCTAAACATTTTTACCACAATTTTAAGGTTTCCACTAAACGTATTTTGAACGCAATTCTATGCCTTTAATTACAGATATTTTGTACATAATTTTATACTTTCACGGTAAACGTATGTTTTTTTTTTTATAGATATATAGTTTGTACATGATCAAACATGGCTGCTGAATTGCAACAGGAGGATCATCGGAACGCAGTTGACCGACATATTGACAGCATGGGAGTTACTTTTTGGAGCTCTTCACCAGGCAGCTCAGCCTGGGCTCCACGTCTATTTAGCCAACTTTTCACACCTTGAATCAACTTAAACAGTTGGGCAAGATGGGCCTATATATATATATATATATATATATATATATATATATATATATATATATATATATATATATATATAAAAACCAACAAAAAATATTTCTGTATAATTTTATGGGTTCGGTTAAAAGAATTTGGGGAGAATAGAGATCAAGTGACAACAAAGCGTACCATAACATGACGAGATATACTCAGTGAAATATAAAACTAAAACCAGTTTATTAAAATAAAAGCAAACTTTACTAATATTAGGGATTCACAAATTTTCTGGTTTGTATGCCTGGAAAAAGGGACATGCAACTAATTTTTGCTAAAATAAGGCTCAGTTGAAGTTGAGTGTTTGAAGAAATTAAAGCGTCGGGATATATTTTCAAAGAGTAGGAGTAAGTTGCTGCCTAAGGATAAAAACGGTAGGGATGTAATTTTCTGATTTTTAAAGTCTTTGACTGTGTTTAACATAAACAAGGTCAAAGTTACCAGTTTGTAGGTTTCCCTGCTTTATTTTCTTGTGATGTTTTATATCACAAGAAAATTGCCAGCGTATACAAAACAATGAAAATTACAAGAAAGAAGATACCATAAAAGGGTTTCAGTGAGGTCGAATCCAGTTAAAAGCGTATATTTACCTTGAAGGTATAAAATGTGAATGTTCCTATTGGTTCTTGTGATTTGATGTGAGTTCCCGGAGTTCGTGCCTTCAGAGTTCAGAGTCATCAAAGTAGGTCTTTGTTTTGAGAACAGTACGTGTCCTCTGTTGTGGAAACAACTATTTTGTTATAGTATTTGGCGTGAAAATGAAACTTAATTCTGTCGTGAAAATGATTGTTTGGTTGTGACGACTTCATTGAGGACAGGTATCGCGGCCGCTTCTGTAAGTCCACGCTCGGTCAGGGTTTTTGATGATTTTAGGGGCCAGTGCCTGGCGTCTGTTGCGCCTCCCAATCGTCGGTATCGCGTCACCTACCGCTGTCGGTCGCGTCACCTACCGCTGTCGGTCGCGTCACCTACCGCAGGCGGTCGCGTCTCCTACTGCACCGCGTCGCGTTTATTAAAACAATTTATTGTAGTAGACAAAACACTTCTGTTTTTCTTCCCCTTTCTTTCACCATCAATTGACCCTCACCCTCCACTCCTTGATCAAGGAGTTTTGCATGCAGGGTTCAGGTTTCAGTAAATTATTTTATTACCTTCATCCTTTCCCCCAAGCTACAGAGAGACAAAATTTACTCAGAGAGAAAAACAATAATATTTGACACATAACAATGTATAAACCTGTGTTTTTTTTCTTAACGGCATTAATCAGTAACCAGTGTTTGAAGAAATTAAAGCGCCAGGATATATTTTCAAAGAGCGGGAGTAAGTTGCTGCCTAAGGATAAACACGGTAGGGATGTAATTTTCTAATTTTTAAAGTCTTTGACTGTGTTTAACATAAACAAGGTCAAAGTTACCAGTTTGTCGGTTTCCCCGCCTTATCCTATTTGATTTGGTTGAGTTTTTTAGTGGCATATCAACACCTCCATGGCTTATTTAATGCTGAAATCTAAATATTTAGTATGTAATTTTATGCCTTCAACTACAGATATTTTATACATAATTTTATACTTTCAGGGCAAACGTACGTTCTTTTTAGATATATAGTTTGTAGATGATAAAAATGTATTGCTTGTATTTTTTAGTGTTGCATTGTTGGTCATTTTACTATGAAAATTTTTTGCTGGTAATTTTTTTTCTAAAAATCTGTGACTGTTATTTTCACTTCAAAAATATATATTTTTTTATACTTTCTTAATGTTTATATATATAGTTATCCGTTGATATAATCCAAGCGAGTCCTATTCACAATATAGAATTAAATGTTAAAACTGACTCACAAAATGCGCTCAATGTTTATTTTCATTAAACAGAGCAAAATGTTTCGTACAAATTAAGATACCATTAGTTAATGAACATTTTCACCTGCGAATTTTGAAATTGAAAATTCGCAGGATTTTTTAAGCTGTTTATGGTGTCAGTTTGTAGAAGCGGACTTGTTAGTGGAAATGGTTAATTGCCCAACTAACCAGTTCCCCCCTACAAATTGACACCATAAGCAGTCTGAAAAATTCTGCGAATTTTCAATTTCAAAATTCGCAGGTGAAAATGTTTATTAACTAATGTAATTGTATCTTAATTCTAATCGTACGAAATATATATATATATATATATATATATATATATATATACAGTAATGGACAGAATTATTCATACGCCTTCCATAATTACAAATAAAGCTGTAATACCTCAAATTTTCATGGAAATTTCATGTTATTTTTTTCACAAATGATGAAATAATGGTTTTGAAAGAATGTGCAGTGATGCCCACAAAAATTTATTTATTTTAATGTCAAACAATACAAAGAAGTGCCAAATTTTTTAACAAGCGTGTAACCTTTATTCTTGATTATTGCCTTTAATCATTTTTGATAGTTCCTTATAAGATCACTACGCACACTGATAGATATTTTGCTTCATTCTTCCTTGGCAAAAGTTTGTAGTTCCTCCAAATGCGAAGGATTTTCTTTTCTTATTTATTTCAATGAAATTTAGGTCATGACTTTGTGTGGGATACACCAATACCTTAATTATACTGTCAAAGTATTTTGTAACAATGTGTGACTCCCCAAAGACAACATTTGTGTACTTTCTTTTCTATTATTTTATTATTTTAAAGAATAACCAAATACTGTTCTTTGTCCATGATATACTGTATTCATTAATTCTGATCCAGAAACAGAAAAAACATTCCCAGAGCAGAATGCTCCGACCATTGGGATTAATTGTAAGGAGGGTATTTTTGGGGTTTGTTAGCTTCATTCAATTTTCTCTAAACATAATGTGAGTTCATATGACCAAATAATTCTAATTTGGTTTCATCTGACGATAAAACAGAATTCCAATATTTACTGCCATATTCTAGATGACTTTTAGCATAAACTAATATGCATTTTAGGTGTTTAGCCTTAAGCAAGGGAGTTTTCCTTGGGCGAAAAGCTCAAAGTCCTAGTTGAAAGCAACTAGTGACAGTCTTTATCGATGCAATCAACCCTGATGTCTTTACACCATTGACAATGTCCTTTTTCGTTAAGTGATGATTCTTCGTGACATCTCTAACAATTTTTCTTTCCATTCTCTCAGAAATTGACCGTTATTCAGCTAGAAAGAGAACAAGTTAAAATCATTTTGTGCCAGTCCCCATTATGTCTTCTCAACTCTACAATGGTGAGAGGAAAAAGATAATTCAGGCCCTCAGTAATGATACCAACATTCATACTCTGGCTTCCATCTTCAAAGAACCAGCAAGAGAATGGTGAATAAGTTTAAAAAAGAGGGGACAGTAGAAAAGGAAACTAGACCAGGAGGTCAAAACAGCAAGACGGATTATCATTTCGACATAGAACTAAATAAGTTCTTATTGTTCAAAGTAAAGTCCAAAGTTGAATTCCAGTAAGATATCTTTAATCATTTCTAAAATACAACGATTCAAAGCTTAATCTAACAATTGGACAATTTTGCTGTTTCATTCGGTGTATATATATATATATATATATATATATATATATATATATATTAGACTACCCGTGATCCGTTGGACTACGGTCAGGTTATGAAACATTTGAAGCAAGTTGAAATAAAAATACTGTATAAACAATACGTATTTTTAAATCTTATACACTTAAAATATTTTTTATATGCCAAAAAATATTTTAAAATTATAAGCAGATATACTCGGTATTGCCCGCGGTTTTAATCATAATAATGTTTGTAAGAAGTGGCAGTTTAAGGAGAAACCCTGAACAGGGCTCTAAACTGAGAGTGTAAAATTTAAATGGTAGTGGCTCTAAAAAGGGTTTGGCAGCGTTCTCTGAAAGTTTAACAATCAAACATTGGTAGCCCTAAAAAAGGACTGGAATTCGTTCTCTGGCAATCAAATAGTGGTAGCCCTAAAAGGGACTGGAATACATTCCCTTACAGTATTGCATTTTAGATGTTTGTTTTGCTTCTCAGTATAGAAGAACCAACTTATAGCTGTCCATGGGAGAAGCATGGCTCACCTTAATATAGACCTAAATATAGACCTACAATTAGTAGACTTTTCCCCTTCTTTCTTTCTCTCTTTCCCTTTTTTGTTTGATCAACCCCCGGAGATCCCAGCGTCAAACAGTACCGAAGACCTTTATAGACCGACAGATTTGATAACTGAGAGGACTTTTATAGTAATTTCATAGCTGGTCAGTTTGTATAGCAATTCACCGTACCACACCCAGAGCTGGTGCAAGGGCCTTGTGTGACACTCCAAATCTATGATGCAGGGCCCACCACTCTACTACATCGCAATTTTCATAAGGTAGTATTCATATAAAACATGTGTTTATTTTGCTTCCCAATCTAGAAGAACCAACCTATAGCTGTCCATGGGAGAAGCATGGCTCACCTAAATATAGACCTACTTGTTGATTGAACTCACGAAGCAAAGTCTTAGTGGAAATTGAAGTTTCCGCAGAGCAAAGGGGATTTCTGCGCCTGGTGGAGTGAGAGGTATCCTGGGTAGGAATACGTCCTCTCCCATACCACTTCCCATGAGAATAGTGGCCTCAATAACATGTGACAGCAGTTTCATAACTACAAGGCAGGTTCCATTGTAGAGTCTTGGCGGTTCCACGGCATCATTACTGGTGCTCTGATTTTTGAGGTGCAGTTCATGGGGCGGTAGTCCGGAGGGGTTCGAAGAGTTTAAAAACTCTACTGGGTACTGAACCACCTCTTGTGGATCAGCAACGGTGGCAACTGACTTACAGTTTTGAAGGCTTCCTGGTAGGCATTTCAATAGTTCTTCATTGATTTTGGCAACACTGGTGTTATCAGGAGTTAATATTGCCCTCTCACACCAACTGGGTTTCCAAAATTGTTAGCCAAATCTGGGAAGACAGAAGCTTTGAGGTTGTGAACAGTATTTACAACGGAGTATATTTGTGAAACTGAGATCTCTCCAACTTCATCCGATGGCACGTTGCCGTATTCGACTGCTAGAAGGTCCTTTGAAAATTGCACTCACATTTGGTCCACGAACAATTCAGTTCTCATGTTGGTTTTAAAAGGCAAAATTGTCACCTGTTGCCACAGAGGTGATGACAAATGTTTCACAGTATCCGCTCTTGTACCTTAGGGTAAAACGGGGAGAGTTCGCCTGAAGTCACTTGATAGAAGGACAGGTACTCCTCCCATTTGATGTTGACAATTCATTATGTTTCGCAAAGTTCTATTCCTGGACCTCCTTTGTGAGCCATCGTGCACTCATCTCACACAGTGAACGCCAACATTTTCAGGACATCAGCTTTATCCAAACCCTTGCTGATGTTGCAGGTCGCTGAGTGAGACGAAGTCAAATTAATTGGCAGCTTAAAGGCGGAGTGCGCTGTCCTACCACCGAGCAGACGGATTGCAGCAATTCCAGAGGCAATACTTTTCTTTTGCCGTACTTTTAGGAGTAGCTTCGTGACGAATGTTTTACCTGTCCCTTCAGGTGCACCCAACAAGAACAAACCACCTTTCCGAAGGCGAACGGAGTCGAAAATGATATTGTAAGCAACTGCTGTTCCTTAAGCAACTTTGGCTCGTTTTCGCTAACATACCGTTCAAGTGCATTAACATCGTATTTAAACTCGTTCGTAGAACTTGGGGTAAGCCGTAAGCTTGCAATGAATTTCCGCCCATAAAAACAGTCCTATCTTCGATGTCAATAAGCGCTCTGTTTATAAATTCGACACCGAATCCTGTGTCGAAGGCACTAAGCATTAGTTGCCCATAGTTTGAAATCTTCAGAAAGGTCCTCTTGGGATTTCTTCCATAAAGACACAAGATCACAGAGCTTACACGTATGCAATAATATAGCAAAGTGTTGTCGGAGACTTCTTGCTGCTCGCATTGAAGCAGGCTCCGCTAGAGTTATGTCCCACTGAGCAACCATCTTCCACTAGCCCATGTTTGAAGCAAGCCTCGCGATACGTGCTGAAAACGTGGCCATTAAATATTTTTCAGTCATCAAAACACTTTAGACTTCTTACCTCATGTAATAGAAGTCGAAGGTAGAAGGAATCATGCTTGCGGGGGTAGACTGTATCTACTTTGCCAAGGAAATGGTCAAACTTGATGCCTGGATGTCTATCAATAGTTTATCCTAACTTCGTGTCCATCTGTTGTCTTCCCAAGTGTAGTATGATGGTACTTGAGGATAATGAAGGGCCTGAACTAAGGAAAGTTTGCCAAAGAATTGATTGGATAATTAGTAGTGTTCACGCGAACAGGTAAAAGGTCACCCCTTATTGTTAGACCAGGAACATAGTGGAGGTGAGTGAGTAAACACTAAGGACATGGTATAAGCGGATGTTCACATGAATTAAGGGGCTGAAAGGGGACATTCTTAGTATTTACACATACAGTTCAAAGGTTATGTTTGCAGTCATTCCCTTATTATCAGACAATGTGCAAAATGTATTAAGGAGTATAGTGGTGAAAAGTGTGGGTATTATTATCGTGGGCGGTAATAAGGAGGAGGGGAAGTAAGTAAACACTAAGGACGTAGTTAAAACAGTAGTTTACACCAAATAAGACGCTGAAAGGTGGGGACATTAATATTGTTTACGCCCACATTTCAAAGGTCATGCTTGCAGTTCACCCCGTTTTGTCACACCATGGGTGGAGTAAAGTTTAACCAATTTAAAGAAATAGCAGAAGTTTAATTAGTTTAATCATATGAACTGCAAATTTAAAGCAAATTAACTTCATACAAAAATAGTTTGAAATATTCCTTGACAAATAATGTTCGTGCAAATTTTGGAATGAATCGGTTGGAAACTGCGAAAGTTATTGGCCAAAAAACGAATTTTGCACAGTTATTCGCATCTCTGATGCTTGTCTCTTTTTGATTCTAAGTATAAGTGTCCATTTTGTTTCCATTTTCCTTAAAACTTCCTCATTGCTCACAGGTTCCATCCATGGTATTCTCAGCCTTCTTCTGTAGAAGCACATCTCTGATGCTTGTCTCTTTCTGATTCTAAGTATAAGTGTTCTTTATGTTTCCATTTTCCTTAAAATTTCCTCATTGCTCACATGCTCCATCCATGGTATTCTCAATCTTCTTCTGTAGAACCACATCTCTGATGCTTTTCTCTTTCTGATTCTAATTATAAGTGTCCTTTTTGTTTCCATTTTCCATAAAACTTCCTCATGTCTCACATGTTTTATCCATGGCATTCTCAGAATTCTTCTCTGAAAATACACCGCCATTGTTTCAAATCTCTTCTGTGAGGAGATTATTCAGCATTCATAGCCATATCATAAAACAGATATTACCTAGCATTTCAATATTCATTTCTTTGTTTCTTTCGAAATTTTCCTGTTTTTTTTTATATTTGGAAGGAATTCATATCATTATTTGAAAAGAACTACGCTGAAGCTTCAAGAAGATGTACATATTAATGCAATAAATTTAAATTAAGAAGCAAACGAACAGATTTGAATTAATTCAGGTTTAATTGCCTCTGGGTTCAGCAATACAGACTGTTGCAAAGGAAGCCTCTCATTAGAAGTTGGCTTCTGGCTCTACGCTGTGCCTGGTCGCAAAGTCTCAAGTATCCATGGCTATCACTTAGTGACTTTGATTGCATGATTCATTTAGAAAATGGAAGATTATTTATTGGAAAACTCCGCAGGACCACTCCCAGGGTTTATAAGTTTATGGCTGTTACAGTACTTGCAGACTATTAGTGTATCGGCGATGGTAATTCAAAATGGCAGACATTTTTGCCTTTGGCAATAGACAAAGTTGGAAACAAGTTTTCGCTCATTTATTTTAGCTTTTTTATTTTTTCTGATTTTTCGTCTCATCTTGGTCATTGTCTGGGTTGTCTACACTGAAGTGAATTTAAATTTGTTTCGTAATTAATCGATCATTTTAAAAACACAAGTCTAAAATGTATGATAAATATATATCAACTATTTCTGGCACAAGATCATCCTTATATGTGGAAAAATCTTTCATTATAATAGTATCATTTTTTTATTTAAAAAAATATTAATGTGATATATATATATATATATATATATATGTGTGTGTGTGTGTGTGTTCGTGTGTGTGTGTGTGTGTGTGTGTGTGTGTGTGTACTGGGTGTACCAGCAAAATTGTTCAAATCGTGTAACACAATAATTGTCCATCCCACAAAATGTTTAACATCTAAAAAACTACTAAACTAATAGCTATTAAGTATATATTAATGAATATACATACTATCTCATTCCAACAGTGGGGTGTTATATATATATATATATATATATATATATATATATATATATATATATATATATATATATATGTTTTGAACAATAAAAAATATTAAAAAATTAAAATTTTCAAACACACTGAGTTGTACATCATTATTTTTTTCTTTTTATTTATTTTTTCTTTTTCTTTTATTATTTCAATTAGGTTCCTCAAATAGTTTCGGCCAGCATGGCCATCATCAGGAGAAAAAAATATACTGCTTGTTAGTAGCAGTGAACTACAAGAGTGAATGACTGTTTATGAAGAAAGTAAACTTTATCAGTAGTTTTCATTTGTTTTTTTTCGTTAATTTTGGTTAGTCCTTGTGTTGGTCAAACGGCTTCTTTGAAGTTGTTTTTAAAATAGAGGATGGCAGATTCCTGACTAAGAATTCCCTCCTTGATCATTTTGACAGTTTTATTAGTTTCTGGGAATGGGATGTGTGTATTAAGTGTAGGTTACCTTTTAGTTCTTTGAGATTTGTTGTGATGTGTATATATTTGTGTATAAGTGTGAGACCTCAATACCCGTGCAAGCATGTTTGTCTTGTGTGGGTGAGAAATGTGTGTAGGGCTTGATTTATGGGGTTATATATTAATTCTATCTATGTTGTTAAATTTGCGCTAGAGCCAGTCTGGACGAAGTGTTTTGAGGCGCAAAATCCATTTGTCTTCATGTTCCTCTGGTAGTTTTTTGAGATTATCTTTTCTGTCTATTTCTATTTTTCAATTATAGTGAATTTTGTATGGCTTTTAAAATCATGTTCTTCTAGGAGGAAATGTTGTTCTACAGGTAATAATCTTTCGTGGGGAGCTGACTTGATCCGATTCCGATAATTATTAATTCTGTAATTCATCCACAGACAGACTGTTTCACTGTATCACAGATCATCAGTGTGGCTAGACATGTGATTGCTTCAAGTCGGGATCAAAATATGACCGATTTGACATCAGTCGGAGACTCTTACCCTTAGGCCATCAGCTCACACAGCCACGAAAGGTAATTTAACGCATTATATAGGAGATATAAGCATTACCGGCAAGCAGAGTGCTCAGTTCATAGCGAAGAGCTTTTAGCATTAATAGCAGTAGCCGAGAAATTCCCTTTCTTCCAAAGTGCTCAATCTATTCGATTTTGAAGTTCACGGAAAACATTTGCCAACTGATTTACAGTAATGCCTGAAATCACATTAGTTATTTTAGCTCTACTTAAAACTAGGTTCATTAAACTTTATAACATTTTTTACAGATTTATATAGCAAATACAAATAAAGTTATAAATTTTTTAAAGTGCACACGAACTCTATGGACACGCTGTATATATATATATATATATATATATATATATATATATATATATATATATATATATATATGGACATTGAGTTCAAAACCTAGCAGCGACAGTCTGTTTCATGTGTAAACGAAATCTTCAAGCCTGAAATGTAAAGACAAATGGTGAGGTTCGCAGAACCAGTGTGTTTTGTGACGCAGGCAAAGTGCGTTGTGACGTGGGCAAGATATGACGTGTGTGTGTGTGTGTGTGTGTGTGTGTGTGTGTGTGTGTGTTTGTGCGTATTTACATTCTTAGCATCGGGCCTAGCAACTAATTCAATATAATGTTTCCACTTCATGTGAACGGAAAACGTTTATCCGGGAAGGCGCAACGAGTTACTGTCCTGAAGGTTAGCATCTGCCATGCTGATGGAAGATAAAAACTACCATTTGATGGAAGGTTACTCTGGCCTTTTTTTTCCCAGTGGAGCCTGCTTTTTGTATCTGGAACACGAGAGAAATGAGGACTATTCGACTCTGTGGAAATAGCAAGGCTTGGCCTAATAGATGATGTCTGACTCGACAGACCGAAAGAGTAGCGTTCATCTGTACGTTTGCCATTGGGATAGTAATAGGGTAGGATTGCAATAATGCTGTGTCGGTGGGAAAGAGGCAGCAGAGTGAAGAAGCCCACAAGACCACGTAAAACGTTTTTCAACTTTATTAATGCTGGAAAGTGAACATTCTCCATTACTTAAAACCTGTTATAGACAAGCGTATGGTTGCAAGAAAGAAATACGACAACAGCAGAAATAGATTTACGTGGTTTATTTCAACAGGAACGTGAGGGTTTGGGACAGCTACCTTGTGGCAAAGTTCATAAGCCGGCTTCGGATCTAGGTCGATCTCTCATAGTAGTTCACACATGTTGACGGTGGTTGATGCTACCCTGCTGACAGCTGCTGACCGTTCGGCCTGACCGTGACAGGTCTGTTCCTGGCCACCTGTTGACTGCCTGTTGAACTTCCATGTGACCCCTTTTATAGCGTTTTTTTATGGCTTAACAGGCTCGAAAAACGAAACGAGTATAATTAGGAGGGAAGCATTTTTATTGGACGAAAAATAGAACACTTTAAATATTATTTTATTTTTCGACCGGAACTTGTGTGTCGGGAACATTTGTAAACGAAGATAATGGTCATTTTGTGTCGGGGCTTTGTCCCGTTCACATCCGGCTCTCGCTCTTGAGTATTTGCCTGTAAATCAGCCGAGATATGTCTTATTTTATTTTATAACAAACTAGTTCTCAACCGTCCACATTTTTTCTCATATTTTGACACGATCTGCTCCTCACCACCCTGGATTATTCTCCACTTACAAGGAATGGCTCTACTGCCAATGAGGCTACATGCTCTGATCAGCTATTGAATCTCAAGTTGCCTCCCGACCTCAAGTGGGACGCCATTGCTAACGATGCTGTCATGCTTCATGTTTACAAGAGTTAGATTTGACCAAAAATCTGTCATTTCGGCGCCAGTCGCTTTCCCACCGTCATAACATAGATTTCCTCTGCTTTTTCTATAAATATTTCCATGATAATTGCTCCGACGAGCCTCTCTCTTTAATACCTAGACTTTATGAATTAAAGCGCAGTACTAGATTGATGCTTGCATCTTTTTACAGTTGAACTGGCTATAACTTACATCAGCAAGTTCTATGCTAACAGTTACTTCTCTCGCACTTCTCGCCTGTAGAACTCTTTTCCGGCTTTCCCGTCAAATATGAACTTTATAAATGTAAATGTCAATCATTATCTTCTGTCTTCTTAATTCTTGTTCTTTTATTGTCTTCTTTTCTTAATATTAGTTTTTCTCATATTCTCTAACACTCAGAAACCTCTTGTGCCCTAGTGGCTTTATTGCCTTTGATCTTCAATAATTGAAATGCAATGTCAATCGTTATCTTCTGTCTTCTTAATACTTGTTCTTTTATTGTCTTCTTTCCTTAATAGTAGTTTTTCTCATATTCTCTAACACTCAGTAAGCTCTTGCACCCTAGTGGCTTTATTGCCTTTTATCTTCAAAAATTTAAATGCAATGTCAATCGTTATCTTCTGTCTTCTTAATTCTTGTTCTTTTATTGTCTTCTTTCCTTAATAGTAGTTTTTCTCATATTCTCTAACACTCAGTAACCTCTTGTGCCCTAGTGGCTTTATTGCCTTTGATCTTCAAAAATTTAAATGCAATGTCAATCGTTATCTTCTGTCTTCTTAATTCTTGTTCTTTTATTGACTTCTTTCCTTAATAGTAGTTTTTCTCATATTCTCTAACACTCAGTAAGCTCTTGCACCCTAGTGGCTTTATTGCCTTTGATCTTCAAAAATTTAAATGCAATGTCAATCGTTATCTTCTGTCTTCTTAATTCTTGTTCTTTTATTGTTCTTTTTTTATTAATAGTATTTTCCTTCACAATCTCTAACACTCAGTAACCCATTGCGTCTTAGTGGTGATATTGCCTTCCTTGGGGTAAAAAGATTAAAAAAAAAAAAAGATTATAGTCATACTTGTAAAATCCACAATCTTCATGTGGCACAGATCCGGACTATTAAAAAATTATTATTATTATTATTATTATTATTATTATTATTATTACTCAGCGATGACCAATTATAACTATAAACTACAATTTCAAGAACAATCGAGGTTCATATTTTTTCAGATTTGTAAACAACAGATAGACTACTTCACTCTGTGGACATGGCGGGCAGGCATGCTCGGGAAAGACCGTCTTTAGCATGATTCTGTTCTTGAAGAGCAATTGCATGTCAACCTATTACTTGTGTTCGCGTTCTTAATGAGAACAGGCAAAGCCGTCGGCTTTGCTGTGTTCGAAGTAAGACGCACACTGCGATGATTATTAATATTGAAGAGTCTTGACGCACGCAAGTGTTATTAGGCATACGAATGGAAATGACTTGTAATCCATCGACACTTCTGTGCGTCAAGTTGTTTGGTACAGTTACTGGTTGCTAAAAGCATTCCAAGTTAGCTTATGTTGTAATAGTGAAGAATGTCAAATGTAATAGCAAGTGCCGTCATTACAAAAACAAATCTGCAATATGCAACAATAAATCCGACTTTGAAAAGGGTTTCTTTTGGATTTTTTAAACAATTCGCTGCACGTAAGGCATACAGCCCACAACACGCAAGGAACGGAGAAAGCAAGTAAATTGATTGGAACTCCGACTGTGCAAGTTTTCGACAATTTCCTCGCCTTGTCTGCCAGGGGACTACTTCTAACGTCCGCTTGGTGTCATTATATTCTTTTCTATGTGCTGAGTCCATCCAGGAGGTCCGTGATCATATCCCTCCGCAACTCACTGTCCTTTATAGATATCCATAAATGTTGTCTTTTCGGCATCTCTTTCCAAACCTGTTCGAAGCGTTCTTTTCATGTTTCTCTTGCCTTTGATCTGTCCTGTGAGTATCAAATTTTTTCCAGGACGTCCGTGATCATACCCATCCACAACTACCTGTCCTTTATAGAGCGACGAAATCCAGAGACGAATATGCAAGATAATAGGTCAAGATCTGGCATCTAGTCTCCAATCGCGATTCCACAGACGTGCTGTGGCCTCCTTCTGTCTCTTCTATAAGTATTTTCACGGCAACTGATACTTTCGCTGGTTCCCGGACTGTATGAATTTAAGCGGGCTACCAGGCTGGCATCTCGGCCCCACCCTTTCACTGTCAAAACGGTTAAATGTAACCGTCTCTTCTACTCAAACAGCTTCTTCTCCCGCACTTCCAGTCTGTGGAACTCCCTTCCCCTTACTTGCTTCCCCGATGACTATAATCTTCAAAAATTCAAGTGTAATGTCAATCGACATCTGACACCCTGAGCTTGTTCCCCGTCCTTTTCTGTATCCTTTCCTCAAACATATCTTTTTACTCTTGTTCTCAATCCTCTGTGTAACCCCTTGCCTGCTAGTGGTACCCCCGCCTTGCTTGGGGTGAATTGCTTTAAAAAATCTCAATAAATTGTCTTTCGCTATCTTTTCCATCTATTTACAAACCTGCTTCATGCATTCTTTTCATATATTTCTCTTGCCTTTGATCTGTTCTGTGAGTATCAAATTTTCCAAGCCGTCTTTTCGCATTGTGCCCGAGAAATTTCAACTGTCTCTTCCTGATGTTAAGTATAAGTTTCTATTTTGTTTCCATTTTCTATAAATTTCGTTGATACTCGCATGTTCAGTCAATGGCATTCTCAGCATCCTTCTGCATATTCATGTTGCTTCAAGTCTCTTTTTGACCTGTCAGGAGATTGGTCAGCATTCACTGCAATATAGGAGGAGGGATATTATATAACAATTAAGTACTTTTTTCTTTGTTTCTAACGATTTTTTTCTGTTTCTTAATGCTTTGCTTAGCTTTTGGAAAACATCTTTCGCTATCCTAATGCGTCTTCGAATTTCAGTCTGACACTTTCAGTCCTCTGTTAATACGCTTCTTAGATATTTAAATTCTTGTACTTATTTGATATCGGTATCCCCATTTTGTAATTTGCATTTTGGGTTGTTCATTTTGCTAACAGCAATGCATTTTGTCTTCTTGGAATGGATGTTTAGTCTTTTCTTCTCGTTTTCCTTCATTACCTTCTGTAGGTCGTTTTGTACATCAGCCGTCATTTTGACCTTGTCTGACTAATCAACCTTACTATCGAGGCAGGAGTAAATGGTTATGTCTTCAGTGTAGATGCCAAGTTAAGAGTTAATTCATCATATTAGTACTTCGTATGTCCATTCCACGAAGTCGTTCCTTGCAGATTGATCACAAATTCTTGATTGGATTTAAATCAGGAGAGTTTCCGGGCTAGTCTATAGTTCTTTGATTTGCTCACTGGTAAGGCTTGCCAGTGTGTTTGTGTAGCGTTACAATTTTTGTAACATCCGTCGTAGACAATAACCATACGACAACTAATCGACAATAGAGACAATAGTGTCTGGGTGTGATAAAAATCTGATGCAATCCCAATGATGCAATATTTTTCAAAGCCAAAACAAATTTTATCATACACCCCGAAAATAGATTGATATTACTACACACCACTGCAAATGACCTAATCTGAGTAAAAAAAATAGAAATCGATTACACCCTGTCACTCCAGTGGGTCTAAAACTGACCGTATGATGAAAGAAAGGATAATAAAGCGTTTTTTCAATTAATTTGCACAAAGGTATATATATATATATATATATATATATATATGTATCCACGAAAACGTTAAAAAATTAGCATACCGCGATGAAAACATGCTCCAAACATAATGAAAACATATTTTTATCATTAAAATCTTTATGTTATTATTAAGAGGAAGGATCAAAGTATTTTTGAAATATTTAATTAGATCTTTTTTACTCCTTTTTAGAACATTCAAAATTTTATTTAAAACCCTGTTTTTCTTGCGTCAGCAGTCGTTACTATCTTTTAGCAAAGCAAATTTTAGCATCTTTTTTGCAGTGACAAACACATTAATTTGGAAATTCTTCCAAGAATCAAGTAATTGTCGGATGTTAATGAAATTTTCGGGACTTATTCATAAATGAGTGAAATTATTTCTGAAACTTTTTAGAAAATCTTGATTTTTTTTTTACATGTGTTTCAGCCCATAAATTAATTTTATGAAAACTTGATAAATTCAACCTGATAATTTTTTTAGTGACTCTATTAGTTAAAAGCAGAATTCGTTGAAGAATTTAAATCACAGATTTTTTTTCAAAATCGGACCTCGTCTTACCGAAAACTTATTCTGAATTGAAAAATAAAAAACGCAATAAAGGGAAGACATTATTTCATTAGAGAATCTTTTAATTGCTTATATGAATAACATATATAAAAAAAAACAATATTGTTTGAAGGAAAAACAAATTTCGGTGAAAAATGAAGTTTTTACAAGATTTGTTTACATTTTTTTACAATTTTACATTGAATAATTTATGAAGATTTTAAATCTTTTAAAATTCAGTTTCAATGTGATAACTCTTAGAAAATATGATTATTAAGTAAGACTTTATTTACTAAACATATATTATAAATCTTATTACAATATGTTCGCAATATTTCGTTTTTCAGTTAGTAAGTTTACAGAAGATTTACGGTAGAAGGCGCTGTGTTGCCATATAGAACAGGTTACATTTGTCCTTCATATACATTTTTGGTTATGCCTTACTTCAACGTTCAGTTTATAAATGGCATGATATTCATATCGTAAGCAGGCAGATATGAATTTGTATATGGTTACGTGAATGGTAATGGACGCGAGGTTACACGACTGTATCAGATTGCGTTTCCAGGCCGAAGGCAGCCGAGACATCCAACCTTTGCTGCTGTTTATTGTCGCGTTGCTTAGACATGAACCGTGGCACCACAAACTAGGGTAATAATAAGGATTTTCGGATTGTATCTTGGATTATACATTTAACAGCGTCTACTTGTTTGAAATTAATAACTCAAAAGCGAAGGATCTGCGGACATATATTCATAGGAACTTTTGTCTTTATTTGGCGTGAGGAACCCACCCCCAAAGTTTGTAAAAGCATTTTTGATACACCCTGTGTGTGTGTGTGTGTTTTGAATAATAACAAAAATTTCACACACACTGGGTTGTATATTAATATTTTTTTGTTTTATTATTTCTATTAGGTTCCTCGACTAGTTTCGGCCAGCATGTCCATCATTGGGAAAAAAAAATCCTGCTTGTTAGTAGCAGCGAACTACAGAATTCCTGACTAAGAATTCCCTCCTTGATCATTTCGAAAGTTTTATTAGTTGCTGGGAATGGGATGTGTGTGTTAAGTCTTTGTTATCTTTTAGTTCTTTGAGATTTGTTGTGATGTGTATATATTTGTGTGAGTGTGCGTATATGTGTGAAACCTCAACATCTCTGCAAACATGTCTGTCTTGTGTGGGTGAGAAATGTAGGTAGGCTTCATTTTTGCTACTCCTGTTTTTTTATTTGTTTTATTTTTTAATACTAAAGTATCGACGTAGCCTTTTTAAAGATGACGAATATCATTTCCGTTCCCGAAGTTTATTTTGCATCGTTCATTTCTTACTTTTCATTCTGTATAACTAACGATTGCTTATTAATTAACATTCAAACATAACATATATATATATATATACTATACTTATATATACTATTTAATTTCTTATTTCTTATTTATTCTTAACGCTATTAATAAAATATAATCGGTATATCAAATGACGGTTCGCTTACAGGCATTAAATATAAATTTATTTCTCATATATATATATATATATATATATATATATATATATAAATAAAAAAAAATCACTTTAACCGTTATTTTTGTGGTTACCCGTATTTGAGAAGACGCTCAGTTTCTTTATTTTCATCTACCGGTCTGAATGTTCGAGTAATTAAAGTAAAACTTACACTCTGGTCGGATTCGAAACTGCATCTCTCAGCGCAGAGGTAGTGGCTGTTACATCCGGTGTGATCTAACAAACTAAGCTACAAAGAATCGGTGTATGCATGCATATATTTTTCTATCTGCCTATTTCAGTCTCTTCATATTAATCTCCGCGCACGCGCGCACGCACGCACGCACGCACACACACACACACACACACACACACACACACACACATATATATATATATATATATTAACAAACTGACATAAATAGAAAGATAATGAACAGACAGAAATAGATAATAAACAGACAGAAATAGATAAATATTGACAAACCGACATAGATCAGATAATGAACAGATTGAGATAGATATATAGATTGATTGATACGAACAATATATATATACAACAACACGTACATGGATTATATATATATATATATATATATATATATATATATATATATATATATATATATATATATATATATATATATATATATATATATTACATGAATCATTCATACAAAAAACAGATTAGTTTTGGTAATGATATAAATGGGGAGAATACATCTTCGCAAACAAATTTATTAAAATTACATTAACCCACGAACCTCTAGATGAATATTATGATCACTGTTTTTAATAAATTCAACTTGTATAAGGTTTTTTTTTGCTAGTACTTTCATCTGTTTATACAGATATCATCAGGCATGGAAACTGATTTGTTTTTTTTAAATAATCCATCCAGGTAAAAACGGAACACGAAAGATTAGATGTGAATCGAAATATGCTTTTTTAGAAATGTGTTATTGTTTTGCGGTAAGAAATTTTGGAGCGTGCGGTCGCAACGCTAAGTTTGAATTTTTTTGAAAATTTTAATTGTATGTATGTGTGTGTGTGTATGTAATGTATGTGTTGAATTCACTTATTTTGAGTGTTGAAATCTTGTATTGAATTTTGTTAGGGGACTCACTGCTAATCTCAACGTACCTCCGCCTAAATATTAAAGGGGATTTCGGTGTTGCTATGATTATATATCCCCTACCTCCCCCCCCCCAAAAAAAAGCAATTATAACTACTACTGTATCGAGCACTGTTGTTAAAAATAAAAATAAGTGCTAATAACTCTGAATTATAAATCTCGTTATTCTTTCCTATAATTTCAATACACACACACACACACACACACACACACACACATATATATATATATATATATGTGTGTGTGTGTACGTGTGTGTGTTGAATTCATTTTATTTTGAGAGTGTTGAAATTTTGTATTGAATTTAGTAAAGGGGTCTCACTGCTAATCTCAACGGACCTTCGCCTAGATATTAAATTTGGATTCCTTTCCAATTTATTGGAACTGCCAAAAATGGAAAAGAGCCAGACACTAGAATTGCAATTCGAGAAAGAACTCGAGAATGCTTTTGGAAATTTGAATTACCATCTGTTACCGACTGTCTTTGAGATAAATTGCACTTCTTATAGAGAAGAGGGCCCTTATGTCTAAGATAGATTGCTAAAGATAAATAAAATCAGAGATCACCTGAATTTCTGGCATTCGCTCGTTATTCTCCCCGGACTTCATCAGGTGCTTGTCGAAATATTTTTTTACAATGATGTTCACTTTTCACAAGGTGCAAGAGCCACTCAAGGTTGCGGGTTACAGAGTAAGAGGCATAGTTTATGGTGATATGTGGGGAAGATAACGGTTAACCCTAGGTTAAGATTTGTAGTGACCGGGGAAGCTTTCTCTTGGGAGTCGGTTCCACAAAGTAGCGATTTGTGGGAAGAAGCTGCTCGAGTAGAACACCTTATCAAAGGAATACGAAGGGAATGAGGGTGGTTTGCTAAAATGAGTGTGGCATAGCGAGTCTTAGTCGTGGAGCTTAGAACTGGTGGAAATAAGGAATAGAGTTCGTCTGAACACTTTCCATGGTAATAGAGATAAAATACAGAGCGGGTTGCAGCGTTTCGTCTGTGGGATAGGGGTTGCGGGGGAATAGTTCATCACCCACAAGGACGCGGCGACAATTTTCACGACAACGACTAATTTGGGTGCAACAGTCCGCATCTAAATAATGTAAATAAAAAAATCTCTTTTAAATTTTTTAAAGAAAATATCAATAGAGTTTTTACAAATGTTCACTCAGTGTAAGGCCCAAGAGCCACTCAATGTAGAGGGCTACGCAATGATGTTGTTTGAGCGTAAAAAGAATATGTAAGAAGTGCAGTTTATGAGGCCATGTAGAATAGATAACGGTTAACCCTAGACTCGAAGAGGTTAAGATTGTAGAGATCAGGGAAAACATTTTCTTGGGAGCCTGTTCCACAAAATAGCAGTTCTTGGGAAGAAGTTTTCCACGTGGAACTACCTCCTTACTAATGGAATACAAAAGGCATGAGACTGATTCTCCCTAGTATACGTGGCATGACGGATCTCAGCTGCAAAGTTTAGGACTGGTGAAACCCAGGAATGTAGCTCGTCAGAACAATTGCCATGGAAAGAGCGATAGAAAAGAGATAGTCTTTTGATATTTCATCTGTGGGAAAGGGGTTTGTAAGGTGGAAAATAATTCATCACCCACAAGGCCGCGTAGACGCTTTTGAAGTTTTAAAGATAGGCAAAAAAAAAAACAACAACAAAAAACAGGGTGGTACAGGTTGACAACTCGATCATAGGAGATACAAGCTGGCTATATAAATCCTTCTTAGATCAGTCTGCTGCAAAAACACAGGAACGCGCGCCCGCGCGCACACACACACACTCAGACATATACCGGGAGTAACAGCAACCGTGTTAAAATCGTGTATCAGCAAAATTGTCCAATTTTTAGATTAAGCTTTGAATCGTTGTATCTTAGAAATGATTAAAGATATCTTACTGGAATTCTCCGAGGTTCTTATAACACTATTGGACTTTACTTTGAGCAATAATAAGCTCCAAGCTTAACATAAGAATCGTGTTGAAATCGATCATAAACATAAATGACATGTTCATCATTAATTACTCATAGTTAAGGATCGGAAGCTCATGAATGGTTGAAATAAAGTTCAAATATACCAGTCTGAATGTTCGAGAAATCTTTTTAGATAAATATCTGCGTAGTATTGCCAATATTCTTTTCTTTTTTACTCGTCTTTTGAACCTTGTTCGCTCTCGAGCGAGAAAACTTACCAAAATACCGCGTCGTTCCATTGTTTGTTTGTTTTGTACTTCCCACCTCCCACCAAAAATCCAGTTTCATAAAATCCCTTAAGTATATGGCATCCGTCGGATGTTAGAGACCATGGATCTGTGCCCTCTCCAGGGCGAAGGCCTTGCCAGTTTTTTATTTTTTATATATAGTAGGATCTTTCGATTTCAGAGGTTTTCCTTTTGCATGACCTGTAGCCTCCCAATGTTATAGAACCCAGTCTACCCTGCTATTTATCCATAGTTTGAGGATATTTTTTAATTCAGACTTTCCTTCCTGATATGTTGCCACGCAAAGCCAGACTGTTTGCTATTCATCCATAGCTGGGAGAGAGGAGATGGATTCATACCTTTCCCAAGGGTATTAGCATGTAAGTGAAACACTTAAGTGTCTATCTAATAACAGTTCAGTCCAGATAAATACTTGCTAGACAGCAGCCCTTGCTAAAGACAGTTTAACAAATTCTGTCTGTCACAACGACATTTATGGAGAATTTATACAGCTGCGTCTGATGCGAAATTATCATTTTAGCAAAGAGACGTTGGCGGCTGAAATTGGTTTGTGTTTGAAAGGATGTCATCGCTAAAACTGCCATTTAAATATTGCATTAAGAAATCTCCATAAGCGCTTATTTATAAAACAAATACTAACTTCTATATACCTTTGAATTCCATTTTTGCGTCATCGCCCACTTTCACAGAGACAAATATTCCACTGCCCACTTGTATAGCAAATATACAAAAGCATACCAAAATTGTTTGGTAAAAGTTTGTTACTGGTTCTTAAACTGACTTTATGATGTAAAAAATACCAAAGGAAGGTAAAAAATAACACTGATTTATGCGACTGCTGCTACTACTGTATTAAAGAACAAACGAAAGCAAACTTGACCATTGAAAAATATCCTATTATTAGGTTAGTGCAAAAATAATGACGTAATAATGTCGTTTTTTGACGTTAAAAATACGTCAAAAAACGACATTATTACGTCATTATTTTCGCACCAACCTAATATAATTGTGTTTGTCCTTCACTTCGTTAGTTCGCACGACCGTTACGCCCTTGTTTGTTCGCATCTTCATTCCGAGCTACTTGTTAAGATCATCTGTCTTTGGAATGGTTACAAAATGAATGCGTGGCCGCGATACGTGGTACTTACATATTGAATTTTTCATTACCTTTTAGAATCAGGTCAATGTGTGTGTGCGTGTGTGTGTGTGCGTGTGTGCATGTGTTTTGAATAAGAAAAAACATAAAAAATTTAAATTTTCAGACACTGGGTTATATATTAATATTTTTGTTTTATTATTTCAATTAGGTTCCTCTACTAGTTTCGGCCAGCATGGCCATCATCAGGAGAAACCCCCCCCCCAAAAAAAAAACCCTGCTTGTTAGTAGCAGTGAACTACAGGAGTGAATGACTGTTTATGAAGAAAGTGAACTTTATCAGTAGTTTTCATTTGTTTTTTTATCATTAATTTCGGTCAGTCCTTGTGTTGGTCAAACGACCTCTATGAAGTTGTTTTTAAAATAGAGGATGGCAGATTCCTGACTAAGAATTCCCTCCTTGATCATTTTGACAGTTTTATTAGTTTCTGGGAATGGGATGTGTGTATTAAGTGTATGTTATCTTTTAGTTCTTTGAGATTTGTTGTGATGTGTATATATTTGTGTGCGTGTGCGTATATGTGTGGAATCTCTGCAAACATGTCTGTCTTGTGTGGGTGAGAAACGTGGGTAGGCTTGATTTTTGCTACACCTGTTTTTTTTTATTTGAAGTTGTCAGTACCTCATAAATAATAGACTATTCCGTTCTGATCACGTGGAAAAGGGGTAAAATACACAGTAATTGGTTTTTATGAGAAAATGAAAGAAAGAAAAAGAAACAGAATGGGAGAGAAAAGTGTTTATATCTCTTAAATAATGGACTATTCCGTTTTGATCACGTGGAAAAACAAATTAAAACACATATCAGAGACACTATTTGGTTTCAGTGAAAAAAAAAATGAATGAAAGAAACAAGAGAAGATAGAAATGTTTAACGCCTGTTCCAGCGAAATGGAAAAAAGTTGTCAATTTCAAATCATTTTATTTGTATCCCCTTACTTCTTAAAATAATGACCAGCATTCATATCTATGATTGTTATTGCAATATTTTGTTAAAGTTGTTAAGATCAAATATTTAAGCGTCCTGGGTATGACGATAAACTACGTCCAACTTGAAACAATAATGTTGCCAGCTATACGTTTTTTGGAAAAAATAATGTTGCCAGCTATACGTTTTTTTGAAAAAATAATGTTGCCAGCTATACGTTTTTTTGAAACAATAATGTTGCCAGGTATGCGTTTTTGAAACAATAATGTTGCCAGCTATACGTTTTTTGGAAAAATAATGTTGCCCGCTATGTGTTTTTGAAACAATAATGTTGCCAGGTATGCGTTTTTGGAACAATAATGTTGCCAGCTATATGTTTTTTGGAAAAATAATGTTGCCCGCTATGCGTTTTTTGAAACAATAATGTTGTCAGCTATACGTTTTTTGAAACAATAATGTTGCCAGCTATGCGTTTTTTGAAACAATAATGTTGCCAGCTATGCGTTTTTTGAAACAATAATGTTGCCAGCTATATGTTTAATAGTACTGTATATTTAATATATGTATAGGTATATGTGTATGTATGTATATGTGTATATGTATATATATATATGTATATATGTGTGTGTATGTATGTATATATATATATATATATATATATATATATATATATATATATATATATATATATATATACCTTAATTTGGCATTAAATGACCCACAGTGGTTGATATGCCATAAAACCCAACCAACCAAATATTTAACGATGCAATAGGGGAACTCATACGGATATTTTATCGTAGATCTGGACATGAGCTTACTCAATCATTAACTTAAGAATTAGGCTTTATCTGAATATTAAAATAGGAAAATCGTGAAGTTTTCACGGGTATTTCTGGTATATATAATTTAGTTTTTATGGTTAGGACAGGAATTACAAGTCTTGGCAAAAAAATAAATAAATAAAAAATAAATAAATAAATAAATAAAATAAAATAAACAAATAATTTTAAAATTAAAAGGAATATACAGTAGTAGCAATACAATAAAAATTCAACGAATATTTTTTGTTGTTTCTGGTCATCCCTTATCTGATTCATATCCGAAAAAAATGTTATTTCGTCTGAAGAACTATTTGAATGTTGATGACCTTTCTACAAACGATATAAAATACTAAAATATTCCTTGTTTGCGTCGATATTTTATCTTATCTAGGAATGTGACCTTAGTTATTACCATTTTTTTTAAGCATTCAATCCCAAGCAAGGCGGGAAGCCACTAGCACGTAAAGGGTTTCAGAGTAGGAGCGAGAACAAAGAGGAGTGATAGAGGAAAGGATGAAGAGACGGTTAGGGGATAGATCAGGGCATCTGGAGACGTCGATTGACGTTACATTTGAATAGTTGGAGATTATAGTTATCAGAAAAACAAGAAATGGGGAGGGAGCTCCACTTAAATCCATGAAGTCTGGGAACCAGCGAAAGCAGCTCATCGGAGCAGTTAACCCGAAAGTATTTGTAAAAAAGACAGAGGTAGGCAACGGCACGTCTGTGAGAGAGTGACTGCAGACGAGATGCCAGATCAGGGCCAATTACATTGCATATCCGTCTCTGGATTTTATCAAGGACCTTGAGACTAACAGAAGGGGCTCCAGACCATATATGGCAACAATACTCAGTGCAAGGGCGAATGGTTGATTTGTAGATTTGAAGGATCGACTCCGGCGAGAAAAATTTTATCCTCCTCTTTTTGTTTTTGTTATACAGGCTCTTTGTATAATTTCTTTGGATATTTATTTCGGTTAGCATATGTTGAAATACCTTTTTAATTCTTAAAATCCTATATCACTCATTAAAATTTTCAATCACGCACCATCTTCCGTTCAGTTCCTTATCGTTCTCCCAACAAGTTTAAATCGCTCACCCAACAGTCGAGATTGCCCACTCCAAATTTTGGTTCACCACTGCTGTGGCCTGGTATTGAATTCACAACTCTTTGGGTCTAGTCACTAGATCCAATCAGCGTCTTTATCCACTCAAGGACACATGGCCCAGTTGATAAAGACGTTGCTTAGATCCAGTGATTAGACCCAAAGAGTTGTGAGTTCAATAACGGGCTACAGCAGTGGTGAACCAAACGTGGAGAATTGAGTTAAAGTGAAATAGACATTCGGAAGAGGCATGGCACGTGGAACTAGAACAATCTACTCCTGTGAACGAAATAAAGAGTTCGGTTCGAAATTCTATTCACCTGAAGAAGTCCTGAGCGTACAACGGCCGAAACGTTCTGGATATGGCAATGAAACTGAGGATAACAGCCCGAATAATATAAATAATGCAAGTAAATAAACAAATAAAACAATATAAAAGGAAAATAAAATTATATAAAAGAAACATAACACAAGAAAGTATACGCATTATAGGGTTATGTCTTTTTTGTAAAGCTATGTTGCTGCATCATAAATCGATGAACGTTTGTTCCAAAGTAATGAAAAATGCATTAATTTGTTTCAGTTCTTGAAAAACGTCACCTGATTTTATCGTATAAGCAATAAGGGTAAAAACTCAAAATATATCAGAAACTATATTTTTCAATTTGCTAATGATGTAATTAGATAATACTTATTTATTTTTTACGCATTTAACAGTTTATAGCTATAGCATAACATACAATCTTACAAATAATAAAAAAAAACCCATCTTCGAGAAGGTTCCAGAAAGTCATAGTACGACTATAGTTTTTTTTTTAAGCAATTCACTCCAAGCAATGTGGGGATGCCACTAGTACGCAAGGACCTACGGAGAGTTTAAGTAAGGGAAAAGAGTGGGTATGGGGGTAAGGAGAGGAGAAAAAGAAGAAAGGAGGAGGGTAAAAAGATGAATGGGGATCAAGGCAACAGAAGATGTCGATTGACATTACATTTAAATTTTTGAAAATTATAGTTATCAGGGAAGTAAGATAAAGGGAGTTCCACTGTCGGGAAGTGCGAGAGAAGAAGCTGTTGGAGTAGAAGAGGGGGTTATATTTAAATGTTTCAAACAGTAAAAGAGTGGGACCGAGATGCCAAGCTAGTAGCACGCTTAAATTCATGCAGTCAGGGAACCAGTGAAAATAGCTCGTCAGAGCAGATGCCATGAAAATATTTATAGAAAAGACAGATGAAAGTCACATTACGTGAGAAAGTGAATGCATTCGAGTGTTATATACGATTAGAGAAATTTCGTGTTGCAGGGTGACATTAAAAAATAAACTGAATTAAACAATTCATTTTTTCTTGCATAAAAGTTTATCGAATTATGATACTGGAAATCAATTATTTTACAAAAAAGGAAAAAATGTCGTAATCCTAGAACACATATACAAAAACACATATACATACACTTACATAACTCCAACTACTAAAATATACTTATAATTCAAATCCAAATCTATATATATATATATATATATATATATATATATATATATATATATATATATAATAAAATCTTCAGACACACTGGTTGTATATTAATATTTTTTCATTTTTATCATTATTTCCGTTAGATTCCTCGACTAGTTTCGGCTAACATGGCCATCATCAGGAGAAAAAAAAAAATTCTGCTTGCTAGTCGCAATGAACTACAGAAATGAATGTCTTGATGGAGAAAATGAACTTTTGTCTGTAGTTTACATCGTTTTTTTTTTTAATTTTTTTAACATGAATTTTGTGTTGGTCTCTTTTAAGATGTATTTAAGATAAGAGTTGGATGGATTCATGCTGCTCTGAATTCCCTTGGCCATTTTGACAGTTTTATTGCTTCCTGGAAAGGGGATGTGTCTCTGTTAAGTGTCTGTGCTATTTGGTTCTTAGAGAGTGAGTGAGTATGATGTGTGTAAGTGTGTATATTGCTATGAGTGTGTGTTGTCATTTCGCTCATTAGGGAGTGAGTGAGTATGATGTGTGTAAGTGTGTATAAGTCTGAGGCCTCAACACCTCCGCAAACATGTGTGTCTTGTATGGGTGATAAATTTAGGTAGGTCCTGATTTGTGTGATTATATATGAATACTATCTATATTGTTAAATTTGTGATTAAGCCCGTCTGGATAGTTCGTTTTTAAACGCAGTATCCACATATTTTCATGGCACTCTAAAATCTTTCTAATGTTATCTGCTCTGAACTTATATATATATATATATATATATGAAAATTTTTTCTCAGAGTTAAACTTTAGAAAAAGACAATATATATAAATGCAAAAGACAATAGGAAACCTGTAATAGTTGCCGACGCGTTTCGTCCGATGGGGACTTTCTCAAGGCAAAACGAAATGAATTTATTAAACGAAGTAACTAATAATAACAAAAAAAAATGAATATTGACGGAATATAAGGCGCACTTTTTTTTTTACTAAAAATATCTTTTAATATTCCGCCGCTTCTTATATGCCATACGTAGGTTTACTATTAGGTTGGTGCAAAAAAAATGACGTAAAAATGTCGTTTTTTGACCTTAAAAATACGTCAAAAACGACATTATTACGTCATTATTTTTGCACCAACCTAATAATTTTACTAATTACTAATTTTGCCCTGCTGAAATTGGGGTGCGTCTTATACACTCGTACGTCTTATCTGCTGTCAAATATGGTAATTCTTACCGCAAAAAAAAAAAAAAAAAAATGAAAAAAAAATGAAAGTAGAAAAAGAGAGAAAGTCTTGGACTTACTGTACCTTATTTTTTATGTCTTGAAAATACGGAGGGAATATGTCCATTCTTCAAGGACAACTCTTGGCTGTCCCAGCAAAAATATATGATATAAATTTTCAAGACGTATGCTATAAGTTACCATAGTTCTATAAGTTACCTTAGTGCAGTGGTTCCCAAACGATGCCGCACGGCTCATGGGTGTGGCAGAAAAGGATAGCAGGTGAGGGGGAATGATTGAGAGACAATCAAAGATTTAGAAACGGTTTCAAAAATTCATATGCCCAAAATAAATAGGATTTCAAAATTCAAAATATGGTTATGGAATATTTATAATTGCATGCATGAGTCCCAGTATAAATAGTTCTAAATAATTATTAACCAATTTTGTGATATTTCTGCATTATATCAAGTATTAAGAATATAGTAACTAGGGTCCGCAAATTTGAGAAGAGAGTTATCAATGATAATCCAATCCGCGGTTATCTCCCTTTGACTCTATCTCTATTTTTTAAAATTATTTTTCAAGTGTACTTTTTATAAAATAAAATTTTGTGAGGTGCAAGCAAATTTTCATACCGAAATTCAGCCCAGAAAAAAAAAAGTTTGGGGACTACTGTCTTAGTGGAGCCATGTTGTCTGATATTTTTGCTACCAACGCAAATTTGGAAACATGGACCCATTGTGTGAGATCGGTCAGATGAATAATGAAATGAATGTTGATGAAAATCTATGAAAAAGTGGAAATGTCCCACCAATCTCTTGCCTCGTTGCTTAAGGCAGCTATCTCTGAGGAAGAAACAAGTTGTGAATGTTTCAAGAGTAATCCAGTTTGTGGGTTTGTATAAAAAAAGGAGTGACCGTGTTGATGGTAGCAGAAATGATACAGGTGAGTGAGGGGGTGTAATAAGTAAGGAGAAGAGAGAAGCAGTGAAATAAAATAAAATAGAGAAAGAAGGAATGATTCAAGAGTGCGTAGGCAGAAAGTGGATGAGAGGAGAAGTAAGAAATAAAGAGGGAATGAAAAAGATAGATAATAAAGCATGAAAGAGATGGTCATTAGGGAACAAGAGAGAGGGAGTTGGCGAGTGATGGAGGAAAAATGTAGAGAGATAGAAGATGGGACAGAATCAAAAGATACAAACAAAATAAAAAAGTGAGAAAAAAAAGTAAAAATGAAAGTGAAAGTAAAATAAAGAAAAATAGGAAGAAAGAAATACAAGAAATATGAATGATTTTAAATGAGAGGATTGAGAGAAAGAGGAATGCCCTTTAGGACTTCATTGGATTAAAGTGATATTTACGTTAAGTATGAAGAAGGGGGGGACGCTGAAATTTTAAATTTAATTTTTTAAGTCGATTTTTTTCGACGTAAATTGACTGTAGATGCTCCAGAGATTAAAGCACGTTATATATATTTTTGTCTGATTAAATTGCTTTCTCTTTTAATTAAAGTGGCGTTTTCACATACAGAACGGTGACAGCAATTACCAGGCTCAAATGGCTCATTTTTCTGACAAGATGACTCAGTTTTCTTACAAAAACCAGAAGAAAAGCTTTTACATATTAAAACTTACTCTGCACACAGGTAAGTGGCAGATTTAACTGTCCTCTGTCCTGTTACCAGTAATCCTGACTAGCATCTTGTTACTAACCCAGCTGTTGTGACCAAGTAAATGGTGAAAAATAACAAAACAAGAGGTTTCAGATGAATCGTGTTTTGAACAGTAAATACAACAGAAGAGTGTTACACGACTTGGGAGTGTGTGTCGGTTGATCAGCGTTCAGTCTATATCACTGTTACCCCCGAGGCCTATTATACCTAGTAGCTTTATAGTAAGTGGGAGAGTCCACCATAGCCTCATTAGATGGAGGACGCCATAACACTAGCACAAAGTCAGTGCATGTGGAGACAAAGATATTCATGCTAATAAAATGGTTTTTCTATCCACAATAGAGACTGCTATAATAATTATCAACCTTATCAGCCAAGTTCATGCATACACTATGCTGAAATGGTTAGATAGCTAGTTCCAAAGACCAATTAGTCAATATAGTGAATTTAATCATCATGGAAGGCTCATTATTAGGGTCTTGTGCCAGACTTACCTATGCAGAGTAAATAATGAGACAGCCACTCAATTTAGGATTTTGTAGATCAAAATAAAAATAATAAAACAATAATATTTGAAACTGGTTTATTAGTCTATATTTTGTATAAAATATGTCTGCCATAAGTTGCACTGTTCTTTTTAAAGGTTAGTAAAAGAAAGCGAGAAGAAATGATTAGGTATCAGCTATAAGAAGGCACAATGAGTGCTTGTCAGCAAATGAAAATGTCCAAGACAATTTACGAATTGTAGATGTCAACATCAAACATGGAAAGAGTTTAAATATTTGGGAAGTGTTTTCGGCAGAAGATGAAAAATGCGACATCGAAATCCAAACAGGTACTGGAATATCAAATGATTCCAAAATCTAAGAAATTTACGAAGAAACAGCAAAATTTCGAGTGCCAAACTGTCATGCGATATAAATCCTCTTGTATAACATTGAATAATTCCTGTCTTTGTCGCTCTAAGTAAGGGTTGATTTTTTCTGTCTTTCCTAATCCCTATTCTGCCAACCATTTTCACATCTCATTAGGTGGGTTATTCGCCACTTTCCTCTGCCCCTTTTGTATTCAACACATCCTGCGAGTGTTAATTTTTCCAAGTCATCTCTCCTCATTATGTGCCCTAGAAATTTCAACTTTCTTTCTGATCCTAAGTATAAGGGTCTTTTTTGTTTTCATTTCCCGTAAAACGTCCAAGTTGCTCACATGTTTAGTCCATGTCATTCTCAGCGTCCTTCTGTAGAACTACGTATCTGGTGGCGTAAGTCTCTGCTTCATCTGTGAAGAGAATGTCCAACGTTCACTGCTATACAAGAAGAATTATATTACGTAACAATTCAGGACTCTTTTCTTTGTTTCTAATGAAGTTTTCCTGTTTCTTAATACTTTGCTTAGTTTCTGGAAGGCATATTTTTCTATTCTAATGTAAACAATTAGATATTACGCAGCAGTTCAGCCCTATCTCCTTTGTTTCTAACAACATTTTCCTGTTTCTTACTACTTTCTTAGTTTCTTGAAGGTATCTTTCTCTATTCTAATGTAAAAAATTACATATTACGCAACAGTTCAGTACCCTTTTTTTGTTTCTAATGAAATTCTCCTGTTTCTTAATACTTTGCTTAGTTTCTGGAAGGCATCCTTCTCTATTCTAATGTAAACAATTAGATATTACGCAGCAGTTCAGCCCTATCTCCTTTGTTTCTAACAACATTTTCCTGTTTCTTACTACTTTCTTAGTTTCTTGAAGGTATCTTTCTCTATTCTAATGTAAAAAATTACATATTACGCAACAGTTCAGTACCCTTTTTTTGTTTCTAATGAAACTCTCCTGTTTCTTAATACTTTGCTTAGTTTCTGGAAGGCATCCTTCTCTATTCTAATATAAAAAAATAGATATTATGTAGCAGTTCAGTTCTCTTTTCTTTGTTTCTAATAAAATTTTCCTGTTTCTTAATTATTATCCTTTCATTCCTCCCCAAGCAAGGTAATAATGACGCAGAGGGTTACAGGGAGTGAAAGGCAACGAGAAGAGTTTAGTGGAAGGATTGAGGAAAAGGCAATAAAGAAAAAGGGTTCAAGAAAACAGAAGATGGCGATTGATGTATCTAAATTTTTGAAGTTTGTAGTTATCAGGGAAGCAAGAAATCTGAACGGAGTTCGACAGGTGAGAAGTGCAAGAAAAAAAACTATTAGAATAGAATTGGCAGTTGCATCGAGCTAGTTCAACAGTAAAACGGTGAGACCTGATTGTTAATCTAGTAGCACGCTTGAATTCATGTAGTGGATGCACGAAGGTTAAAAGCTCATTAGAACAGTTGCATGAAGATATTTGTAGAAAAGGCAGAGGGAAGCCACCTCATCTTTTTTAGCTTTGAGAAAGCATCTTCCGTTATTTTAATTGGCCTTCGGATTTTGGTTTCATGTTTTCTGTCCAATGTTAAAACCGTTCCTAGATATTTAAATCTTCGCACTTGCCCGATTTTGATGTCTCCAATTCTTTGTTCGCATCTTGGGCTGTTCCTTTGGTTGACAACCTTGAATTCTATATTTTTCCAATTGATGTTTAGTTCTTTCTTCTCGCTTTCCTTTATTACCCCCTGTTCGCGAAGTCGAGCTACATTATAAAGACAATAAGTAAAGGGAAAAAAAGCGTAATAATGATAATGATGATGGCTAAGAGAAGGGGAGATAAATCTTTGGTAGTGGTAAAAAAATCAATAAGGAGTTAAATGTTAATGTATTATAGCAACATTATCAATTTCACGAGCACTTGCATAAGTGCTGACAGTTGGCCGATTAGCGGCGGAGAGGAAAGTTGGACAGCCTTGTCTGACTCGCTGAAAGTGTTTTAATCTAAATTGAGACATCTTATGCCGTGTGTGTGTGTAAAGGTGTTTCGGACAGTAGATCAAGAGAAAGACTCAAATATCTCTAGTGGTTAAGTATGAAAGAGTATCTGATACTGTGCGGCGATCTTCCGTGGTCTTTGGGTTTATTGAATTACATTTTGAACGCTATTGGAAGTAGAAAAGAGGAGACAGAAATAGATTGATTGAGTCGTTTTTACGGCTTATCAACCCTTGGCAGGTTAATTAAAGACAGAAAATATTTTCAGAGGGATTGTCTGAGAAGGATTTCTACAAAATAAGCATATTTGTAGACAAAATAAATTAAAAAATATTTTATATATAAAATATATAATACTGGGGTTAATTGAATCGTAGTGAGTTTTGTTATTTATAATTATTAGGTTGGCGCAAAAATAATGTTGTTTTCTCAAATAGTAACATATGTGAGAAAACGAGATTACTTTTTGCACCAACCTAATAGTAAATAGAGTTTTAATTTAATAACTTTATCACTTAACCAATAGAAATAAATAGAAAATTTTAAGAGATTACATTGGTCAAAAAAAAAAAAAAAAAATGAATTACTGTTGCTTTGTCTTGCATATATTGTTTGGTTATTTTCCCCTGATTTTTCCTCCTCGTGTCGTTTATTGTAAAATTTGTCAATTCTACTTGTTGGGCATTTCTGGCAATTACATTTAACCATTTACTCTACATGTATGTGTGTGTGTATATATATATATATATATATATATATATATATATATATATATATATATATATTAGGTTGGTGCAAAAATAATGACGTAATAATGTCGTTTTTTGACGTTAAAAAATACGTCAAAAAACGACATTATTACGTCATTATTTTTTGCACCAACCTAATAATACGATTGAATATGCTAAGTATTTTTATCAAATCATTTAATAAACTAACAGCAGAAATAAAACCTTCTTGAACATAAGAACTATGATAAAATGTTTTTCTTTGATTGTCCGTCATGTTCAATGTTATTTAAGTCCCTTTTGATATTCCAGCAGTATCATGTACAATGGAATTGGTGCATTCAATTGGGATGTCTTTAGTTGGAGTTTCTTTCCAACTGTGAAAACAAAATGCTCTCAATGTGCTTTCCTTCAGTAGTGAAGGGATAAAAGTGATGGCATAAATTTATGAATATCAAACAGAAGATTTTAGGGTCTCATTTTTTTGATGTCACCTTAATTATCAGGTTTACTAAAGTCTATTACTGATAAAGTTTATCAGTTAATTTAAATTTTCGCGATAAATTGGAAAACTTCGGTAATTCCGTTTTAAAATTTCTGACTCAAAACACTTTTTTTTCTTATAAAAATAGTTTATTTCAGGTATCTGACATAAATTGCTGGACCTACCTGAAAATTGATGAGTTTCTACGACCTTTATTAACTAAATTTTGTGATCACCCAAGATCGTAAATTGATCTTTTTTTCCCCCAAAAATGAGCAATTTATGCGCATCAAAAATGAAAAACTGAGGTCATTTTCTGAATCATCACCATTAAATTAGCTAAAACAAAAAAATGTGTTTTGTTTCTTGGCAGCAGAAATCGTATTGAACAATTATAAATTATTCTAATAAAAAATGAAAAAAAAAAAATTTTTTTATAAATTTTGAGCGACAATAGCGTTGGCGACTCGATTAATGAATTCCGAATGTTTTCATATAAAGGAATAGCCATTATGATCCTAATGGGCCATTGGAGTGATGACAGAACGATTTACAGTTCCAGGTCAGTTTTTTAAAGGATGTTTTTTTAGAGAAAGGAATGGATGTCTTATTTATTAATACTATAGATTTGATTACTTAATCGTTATTTTAGTGAATACACGTATGTGAGTAGGGGCCTCATTTATTTATTAAACAGAATATTTATTTTCATCTACTGGCCTGAATATTCGAGAAACCTTATTAGAAAAATATGCGCTTTCCGACAGGATTCTAACCCGCGTTCCCTTAAAGGAAACCGTCATTAGATCACGACTACAGAGTGCGTCGATGGAAAAGTCTGAATAGTGCCTTTAAACACAGATTTTTCTCTGACTCTTGAAATAGACATATCTGCTCAGTTTTGAATCCTAATGAAAACAAAGCAATTTCTAAAGAACGGATGGATTTTTTTATTCATTAATCCAACCGATTTTTATTACTTAAAGGTTATTTTCAGTGCATACCCATATTTAAGTAGACGCTCCATTTATTTATTCAACAATGTATTTATTTTCATCTACTGGCCTGAATTTTCGAGACATATTATTGGAGAAAAATATGCGCTCTTCGACAGGATTCGAACCTGCAATCCCCTATGGAAAACCATCATTAGATCTGACGTGCTTCGAACTCTCCACTACAGAGGGCGTCAATGAACAAGCAAATTATTAATAGTGCCTTTAAAGATAGGTTTTTCTGACTCTTGAAATAGACATATCTGTTCAGTTTTGTATCGTAACGTCAACAAAGCAATTTCTAAAGAAAAGGATGGTTTTTTTATTTATTAATCCGATCGATTTTCATTACTTAAAGGTTATTTTTTAGTGGATACCCATATTTAAGTAGACGCTCTATTTATTTATTAAACATTATATTTATTTATTTTCGTCTACCGGCCTCAATATTCGAGAAGACGAAAATAAATAAATATACTGTTTAACAAATAAATTTAGCTTCTACTCAAATTCGAGTAGTCATTAAAACGAACGTTTAAGTAGAAAATAATGTTTTATAAATTTAATATAGAGCAGTGGTCGCCAACCGGTGGTCTATGGACCACTGGTGGTCTGTGCAAAATTTTTGATGGTCCGCAGAAAAATTGGGACATTATTTCAATTTTTATGAATCTTCAGATTAAAAAATGACGAGTAACAAAACGTATTATGGATGATATATATTTTCAAGACCTTATATAATCTTGAAATAAACACGAGTACACAAGTAGACAAATGTGACATCATCCAGCAATAGTATAGCCTAACATCACTTGCAAACTTCAAATTTTCAATTTGTATTATTTAAATAATCACACTATAACTTATAAAATTTCATATTAATACAATAAAAGTTTTCCGATTATTATTATATAAATGTATTTACCTTTTTTTTCTAAATTCATATTAGTGGTCCGACAAATTGAAAATAATATATTTAGTCGTCCATATTAGTGGTCCATGAAGTTCAAAATGCTGGCGGCCGCTGATAAAGAGTGTCTAGAAACTATTAAAATATTTCAAGATGGAAGACAAAATAGAATTTTAATGAACATTGATAACAGTAAAGACAAAGAGAATTAAAGAAAGAAAATCTTCTTCTTCTATATACCGCTTCCCTTCAGGACATAAGTGATCATGACTCTCCATAACTTCCTACCCTTCCTAGCCCTTAGCAATTTTTCTTCCTTTAATCAGGCTTCATTACATATACATAACATATTACATATTACGCAACAGTTCAGTACTCTTTTTTGTTTCTAATGAAATTCTCCTGTTTCTTAATACTTTGCTTAGTTTCTGGAAGGCATCCTTCTCTATTCTAATGTAAAAAAAAATAATTATTATGTAGCAGTTCAGTACTCTTTTCTTTGTTTCTAATAAAATTTTCCTGTTTCTTAATTATTCGAATTTCAGCAGTCTTTTTCAGAGTCCCTGTTGCTATTTTGTTTGAGACTACTCAAAATCTGGGTATCCCCTAAAAAATAATATTCAAGTAATAAAAATCGGTCAGATTATAGAATAAAAAAAATCATCCCTTTCTTTAGAAATTGCTTTGTTTACTACTTAAACGTTCTTTTTAGCAGCCGTCCTAGGTATGATGATAAACTACATCCGCATCCTGAACTACGTCCAGCAGCAAGGCCTCTGATCAGGAGGTTTTGGGGTGCGTGGAATCACCTCTTAATTGCTGGTGTTCCCAGGTCCACCCTGAATCGGGGTGGTAACACCTGTTAGGGTCCCAGCTATGGGCAAATAGTTAACCCCGAAACAAGGGTAAAGGGACTATGAAAGTGTAAAGGTGGGTTTTAATTCCAGAAATTCTTTTTAAAAAAATTATTACCAGCAATAGATTTTTGAAGAAAAAAATTATTGCCAGCAATACATGTTTGAAAAAAAATATTACCAACAATGTTTTTGAAAAAAAATATTACCAGCAATACTTTTTCAAAAAATATTACCAGCAATACATATGTGGAAAAAAATATTACCAGCAATACTTTTTTGAAAAAAATATTACCAGCAATACATTTTTGGAAAAAAAAATATTACCAAAAATAAAATTTTTACAAAACAATATATTACCAGCGATAAAAAATGTCGGCATTAAATAACCCATTGAGACTGATATGCCGTAAAACAAACCAAACCAATCCTTTTTAGCAGTTACTCATCTACTGATCTAAATATAAGAGAAGACTAAAATAAATAAATATACTGTTTAATAAATAAACTTAGCGTCAACTTAAATTCGAGTAACCGCTAACTTCTTCTATATCCCGCTTCCCTTCAGGACATAGATGATCATGACTCCCCATAACTTCCTACCCTTCCTACCCCTTAGCAGTTTTCCTTCCTTTAATCAGGCTTCCGTCCTCCCTTCCGCTATCCATTCCCATAACCTTATCAGGTAAATGGCTCGCTGCTTTCTCATACCTCTCTTGCTATCAATATACCCCGCGAGGGTTAAGTTTTCCAAGTCCTCATTTCTCATTATGTGTTCAAGGAATTTCAGATGTCTTTTCCGGATCCTGAGTGTAAGTGTTCTTCCTGTTGCCATTTTCACTGAGACTTCCTCGTTGCTTACTTGTGTAGCAATATGAGTCAGCTGAGGACTTGTTAAATTGAAAACAGCCGAACCTGTGGCAAAAATGGATATGGAACATTTACTTTCGACCGATGGTTATCAGTAAGTGAAGTCAACTTCAAAGTGCAGAGCAAGAGGCTCAGATGGAGGGAAAGTCACGGAAGGAAGATGAATTACCTTTTTAGACGAAGATGACAAGACAAAGAAAATTGTTATCTATAAAACAAACCATCCGGAGAAAATGCAGATAGAGGGACGAATCCGTGTCTCGGAGAACGGAAGAGAAGGCAGACTTTGGACTGTGCACCTCCTCACTCCTCGTCTCAATTTCGCTCGCGTGTAGGAGTAGGTTACAACACAAGAACAAAATTTGTTTTACTGTTAGAAATTGTTTAGTTTTTCACTCGTGGTTAACGATCTGGCCGAAGGGTAGTTTTTAAGCCACAAGCGTTTGAATGGAAAAGAACTGCACCCTGTCAACGAAGCTGGTGTCTGATCTCAGCTGCAACGCAACACTCGCTCCTTCCATGCAATTCTTAGTATCCTTCTGTAGAATTACATTTCAGTGGCCCCTCACATTTTCCTCTTCCGTGGAGAGATTTTCTGGTTCTCACTGTCATATAAGAGGGTGGATATCGCATTTCTACCAATATTTTCCGTTTCTGAGTTCCTTTTGGCTGACAAAACATCTTGCAAGAAATTACTTTCTTCTGAAGCAGCTGACGAGATAATTTGTCGACATGATATTATGTACTGATAGAACATGCAATATTTAGCATTATTATCATCGACAGTCCTCTGACCAGGTGTGGTCATAGGGTTGAGACGCAAGGGAGAACCCGATCCTTTCCTTACACATACCTGCGCTGAAAGTCTGATAGGTATTTATTCATGGGTAATGTACCTTGGAAGATAGACCTAACGGAACCCGTCACTCTTCACATCAAATCTATTGCTGATGTCCTTCATCCCGAAGGACCACCTTGGTGATGGATGCGTAGCTGTTGGATTTAATGGGAGAGCCTTTCGCCCTGGATGTTGACATCACTCCAGGAAGCCCTCCGTCCAGCGCATCAGCTGCCCTTAAAAGGTCTTCTTTTTAATCCTGCTGTCTATTCAGGAGTAATGTATCTTAGGGAAATAAACCTGGCGAAACCCGTCATTGCCAATGTCCTCCATTCTGAACGCTCGCCTTGGTCTTGGATTCGTGACTGTTAGATTCCATTGGGGGAACCTTTAGCCCTGGATGTTGAAATCAGTCCAGGAGCAAGTCGAACGATGCCATGTCTGTCATTATCGCAATAGCTGTATCCGTAACTATAGAGCCTAGTCTACTCAACTAGATGATCGTTGACTCTTATAAGAAGTCTATGCTGCCTTTTGGCATGTCTTCATTTTAATCATGCTTGGTTTATGGCCACTCCAGTCCCCCAGGAATGTTGGTTGGGGAATCAGTTTTGTCGACGATGACTCCCTTGCGGCAGGTAGTACGGGATTATATGGTGCTAGAAGAGTGAACCAAAATATAAAGATTCCTCATATATTGCAAGAATTTAAAATCTCCCAACCTTGTGGTTATTAACAGTTCGTTTTCACACACACATTCACATACGCTCACACGCACCAATACATCGTAAAAGACCAATGTTGTTTACCAATTCTCTTGACTTTTGGGGGACCATTACTCTGTCAACATTAATTTAAAAAAAGAACATCGATATATATTGGTCACATTACAACATTTCTCTGGAGGAGACTAACCTGTCATCGCTCCAAGCCAAGCGCCATTTTCCCACGTAGAACCCAAATTCACGGCGTCCCTTCTAATTACCCTCAGACTTTGGTATTCATTATTATAGACATGATTTACTTAACAAAATTAAAGTAGCCAAGTTATTTCATAGACTTCCATGACACTGTCTTTTATCCTTGTTTATCTGAGAAACTGGGACTTTTCTGTTTAGCCGTCCCACACTTAAGATTTATCTGTCTATATTTCTGAGATGAGGTATTATGTACATTATTTGCATTATTCGGACTATTCTCCTCATCTTTGTCACCATATTTATTACAACGTTTCGGCCTTCTTCAGATGGTTGGAATGTCGAACTAAACCCTTTATTTCGCTCACTTTTGTAATTCTAGTGTCTGGCTCTTTTCCATTTTTGGTAGTTCCAATAAATTGGAAAGGAATCCAAATTTAATATTTAGGCGAAGGTCCGTTGAGATTAGCAGTGAGTCCCCTTTACTAAATTCAATACAAAATTTCAACACTCTCAAAATAAAATGAATTCAACACATACATTACACATACATTACACATACATTACATACACACACACACACACACACACACACACACACACACACACACACATATATATATATATATATATATATATATATATATATATATGTATGTATGTGTATATATATTGAAATAATAGAAAAGAACAACGAGATTTATAATTCAGAGTTCTTAGCATTTATTTTTATTTTTAACAATAGTGCTCGATACAGTAGTAGAGTATAATATTATATTTGTTTTTTTTTAATAGCAACACCGAAATTCCTTTGTTTCAAAACTGAAACTTCAATTTAAATTCAATCATAGAATTTAAACTTAAAGTTCCGTTCCATTATTAAGCGAGACTAAGAATAACATTTTTTCTTAGCATCTCTTTAAGTGTAAAATGATAAGATCTTTCCGCCAACCTCGTACTGTGTTTAAATTTAAATTGTCGAGGTACCGCAGTTGTCGAAGTTGACCAGAACAATTACCATGAAAGTATTTATAGAAAAGGCACAGGGAAGCTATATTACGGCAATGAGGATTGGAGCCAAGATGCCAAGACAGGACCAATGATATTACAGATTCTTCTTTGAATTTTAACAAGGATTTCTAAATATATAGCTGGAAGACTGCTATTATGACAGCAATATTCTAAACAGGGACGAATGGTATACTTATAAATATACAAGATAGATTCTGTCGAGAAAAATTGTTTAGCCTGACACAGTAAACCAACTGTTCTAGCAGCAGACCTAGCAATTAATATAATCTTTCCACTTCTGGTCAGTAAGAGAAAAAGCCCAAAACGCATGCTACAAATTGGAGATGTCAAAACCAAACATTTTTTTAATCATTTCTCCCACAAGCAAAGCAATAAAGTCACTAAGACGCAAGGGGTTACTGAGAGTGAAAGTGACTTTAGTGAGGAGAAAGAAACCCACAGCGCCTCAAAAAAAAAAAAAAAAAAAATAGAGAGAACAAAAAAAAAAAACACAAGATTCCGGAAGCCAGAAGATTGCGATTGATGCTGAATTGAAATTTTTAAAGATTGTGGGTGGCAAGGAAGCAAGAAAACGGAAGTGAGTTCCACAGGTGAGAAGTGTGAGAAAAGAAAATATTAGGATAGATCTTACAGCGGAATCTAGCTAGTTCAACAGTAAAACAATAAGACCTAGTTTCCAATCTACGAGGCCAAGTCAAAGATAATCCGCGCTTTCGTCATAATATATCTTTAAACAAGCGTATATATATATATATATATATATATATATATATATATATATATATATATATATATATATATAATCATTTATTCGAAAATTATAACATAAAAATGTTATAAAATCACTACAAACTTCTGGTGTCTTACCAAATGATGGTGTTCTACATTCAACATAATCACCTGAGAAGACACCAGAAGTGTTGAAACAGAATGGCTATTCTTGTAGTGAGTTTATAGCATATTTATGTTATAATTTATGAATAAATGATTATATTTTCTCTACTCTGTATTGAGCACTCTTTTAAGAATAGTATTTGTTGGTTATTGGAATTTATTCCGCATATACCAATCTCAAACTGGTATATATATATATATATATATATATATATATATATATATATATATATATATACACTATAGGTGAAAAGGTTTGGGATAAATTTCCATTTTAATAATAATAATAATAATAATAATAATAATAGTCTTACCCCAATGACGATGCACCACCCGAAATCAGTTGTTGATAGTCTGTACGTATCAAGAGCTTTATGTGGTCGAGGTTTAATCCGACTTGAACTAACACTAAAAGCTACAACAATCGTATTGGAAGCGTACCTCACAAAATAATAGCAAAACATCAAATCCATTCCATCAACAAACAAGCTGCACTCTTCAAGAAACAGTTTATTATACCTGAAACCCTGCCAACAAAAACAAAGCGAATGCCATCTACGCCAAACGAGTAAAACAGAAAGCAAAACAATGTGGCTAAATAAAAAAAAAAGAAGAAAAAAAGAAAATAAAAAAAAAAGAAAACTCTGAGGACAAGGCGAAGCATGACAAAAACCTAAAAAGAACGAAAGAAGCAGATTTTGACCAACAGAAAACACCAGTGGCTGAGGAGCACCGGGTTGAATGCTGAGATAAATGGCCTAATTATTGCAGCCCAAGACCAATGTCTCGCAAACAAATTATATCGCGGTTATATAATCAAGGATGAAACTAATCCGAAATGCAGGATCTGCGGAAAATATGATGAAACTGTCGACCATATTATCTCAGGGTGAATATACCCACAGACATAACAAGATAGTGACGTCTGTGAGATGCAAGATATGCAATAAAATAACCGATAAAAGGGGATATATCATATTTTTAACTCCAGTGCTGATTTCTGGGGTACTCAGTATTTTTAAAATATTTTTTTTTTAATATATCTTAAAATAAGCGAAAAACTGGAAAATATGTGTTTTTAAAAGATTTTTGATAGAATATTTACTTTTGGATAGGCTGATGTTAATGCATAGGAAATTATGATTCACACTAATGCAGACCTCTATATATACCAATAATACATTTCTTTTAGCCAGCAGTCGTTTCACCTTGATTTTTTTTTGTCTTGATCATTGTTAAAAATAGAGAGTTAATTTCTTATCTCTATTTATACAATGTTGTAATCCGGTGTTTCTTGTAGCGTTTCATTCTTTAAAAGCCTATCCTGAGCGCTATTCGATGTAATACTGTTTATACGAACGTCGGTTAAAAGATATTTATTTTTACTTTTGTTTTCTCCTAACCAATACAAATATAGCAGACAGTGGCGGATTGGGCAGGAGTGAGCTTGCCCCCTATATCAAATAAAATGCCCCCTGTATCAAATAAAAATGCAATGAAAAAAACAAACACTGGCAACTGTTTTAGTAATAAAAAGGAATAAGAATTTTATAAATTAATCCGCACACTTTCAGTTACTCCAGTCCAATGCGGGGGGACATTTTCAAAGATAAAGGCCATAAGAACAAGATTAAGAAATTGACTCTCTGGGGAAGAATTTGGAATCATATATGTTGCTATCCATTGAAAAGGAATTGTTAGATGAATTGGATGTTGAAGCAATTATTGGCCGATTTGAGCAATCATCTCAAAAACAATAGCTGGACAAAAACAATTGCTCTTCATATAGTGAACTGTATGCAATGCTCTATTGTGCTTTTGTTGAATGGGTAAATTGTGCAAGAAGCTATTTAAAAATATCAATCAATTCCTTAAAATTAAAAACAATAAATAAAAAATTAAATTATGCATTATATCATTACATTTGGTATTGTGTCACCATTTAACGAGACAGAAAGGGAAAAGAAAGAAAAGAAGAAAAAGAGAGGCTAAAAACCGAATCGTGAGTGATAAGCAAGAACACACACACAGCTAAGAGACAATGGATAAAAGGATATTTTGATAAGTAACAAATGGCGAGAGAGTATCATTACAATGACAGGGAAATTCTGAGTAAAAAGAAAGGGAAAGAAGGAAAGAATCAGATATGTTTTGGCATCGGCTGTGTTATCTAAGGATATGAAAACAAACTATTGGTACGGGAAGACATCTTATTATCAACTACAGACCGGCTGGCCAAAGAAAGAGAAAGAAAAATTCAAATGAAAATGTTATTTCGTTAAGTGACGAAAAACAGACAACTAAAAGGACTTGGACAGATATGAAAAATTAAAAAACCACCCACGAGCGTCCGACGGAACCTTCTTGGCCTGCGATAATAAAGTTTTATTATCAGGAATTTGTACCAAAAGAAAATGAATGTGTTTTTTTTTTCTTTCTTCGAGGCGACAGACTGGCTGGAACTTTGGAGATGATTCTCTTTGAGACCATGTTAAGAAGACCACACATTCTGATAATTAGCGATAAAATACCTGACGTAAACCACGTGTAGAACAAGAGTTATGACCGCCATTGTCATATTGTCCCGTTCGCAGCTGGAGAAATGATAAACCATTAAGGGGAAGAAAAGGGAAAGGGAAGAGATAATTTTTTTTTTAAGCAAGATTTTTTTTTTCTTCCTGAAACAAAGCCGCAGATTCGTCCACGCTCGACTAAGACATCATTGGTCGAGTGGTGATCACGTGATGCACGAGGGAGGCTGTTGCCTCCCATCTGGAGGATGAGTAAGAGAGGTTGCCACGAAGATGTGGGGAGGGCAGTTCACGCCCCTTTGAAGTATGATGAGAAGGTGGGAGTGAGGAAAGGTTCCCAAAAATGGAAAAAGGTGGAAATTCCTAACCGGAGAGGTGGATATGTATTTAGAATTATCGAGGAACCCCCCGGCGCCGACAAACTCACCGCGGTTTTGGTCGGCGCCCATATAAACGAAGGCACAACGCGCAGAAATGAGTCGAGTCCCAGCAGTTCCCAGAATCAGTCTCCGGGTGAGGCAAGCCTCGCAGATAGCTGACCAGGATACACGCGTTCCGGACCCATCTCTTCAAACCAAGAACAATTATTTTGAAGAGCGACTTAGATCCAGATCACCGAAATAATTTTTTCTTTTGACTTTCGTCCAAAGACCCACCGAAACACCAATTTCTTAGAGAGCAGACGACTTGAAGTGTTAAAACTTGCCTAGCGGAAAACGACGTGTCACAATCCATAGAACGGGTCGGGAGATAGATGCAGTCCTATGTATCGAACAACTAGACATAAAGTTTGTTACCTTTTTCTTTGATACTTTGAACTTTTGAGTTTTCATTTTATTGCCTTTTATGCGTATTTTTGTGGTATCACCCCAGTTGGACTCGGTTTGCAGTACGGCCCCGATGACTGATTGATTTCTTCTGCCTAGATCAATTCACAAAGTGGGTAGGCAGACTGGGAATCAAAGTAGGACGTCACAGTTGGTCCCGTGGTAGACTGGGATAGAACGACACGGTTGGCGCTGCGACCAGGGGACGACGTCACAGTATTGCCAGTAATATATAGAGTACATGTATACTGAAATTACTATTAACTGTACCCTTTTATCATATGTATTTCTTGAAAACTTTATTAGTTACGAAAACTAAATGATAGCATTGTACTTGTGGGTGGGCTTCCTTTGTCTTCTGGCAAACAATATTTTTAGACCCAGTTTGTCACTGATACTAACAATCGATGGTCAGTTATAGAAATACTTGTCTCATGTAGTTTATTTATTCATTTACTCTGGAGGGTTTTTAAAATTATTGAAACAACGAGGTAATTTAAATAAAAAATAGAACACGGCCATTTCTAAGTGAAATCATTTCTGAAATTATGAGCTTCTAAAAAGAAATGCTGTCTATAAAAAAAGGACTGAATGGCACAGCATATTATAAAAAAAAGAGTTATTATTGTTATAAACACGCGTATGGTAGCACAAAAAGAATAAACGAAACAATTGTACCGTCGGTGAGGCGAAAGGAAAAGAAAACAAGAATTGTATATATAAAATTATTTTGTGTTGCCGATACAGCGGATGCGAGCGGAGGGTATCTATGTAGGCACACCGTTCAACTAAAATCGAAGAAAAAAAAACATTGTCAGTTTCCAAAGTTTAACTGAATTACAATTTACAGTTAATTCGGATCTTTGATTTAATAAAGAATTTTTATCAAAGAACCTGATAATTTCCAATTTTTCATGTAAACACAGAAAGCAAGGTTCATATAAAGATTTACATGTCCTTGCCATTTTAAAAATTTACCATTTCACCTTAGGAGTTTTATTATCATCTTTTAAAATCCAAACATATCTAGAAAGTGATGTATTATATCTATAAGTATTATCTGTGAAGGACAAGATGTGTTGACACCACCTAGTCTTGAAAGTATTCTTAGTACGGCCAATATAGAATTTTTCAACCGTCGGATTTTCTATTGTAGAGATAGTACTTAGGTAAACAAAAGATTTAGTTAAACATTTGTTTATCAATGGGTATTGGTAGGAATTCCTACAATTACAATTACTAGTATCATTAATAATATTTATCTTGAAACGTGCATTATAATCCAGATTATTAAATTGATTTAAAATGTTATTATTGTGTAACTTTATAATCTCAAGATTATTGGTGTAGCTATAACTTAGTTTTAAAGTGTTTATGTTAAATATTTTATTAAGATAGTTACTTTTAGAGAAATGTTTATCAATTAAATGAAGGAACTTCTGGCCTTCATACCGACCAATTGGTTAAATGGTGGTGCGTACCAAATGATCTTCCGATTTCTAATTTTTTTCTTTGGATCACTATCATCATATTTTCTATACTTGATTTCACTGTACTTGTAACCGCTATTTTTTTAAAACAGTATTATAAACACCGCTATATTTATCAAACACGCCTTTGTCAGTTGAGTGGTTGCTAATTCTGTTCTACAGACGAAGGAATATGATTGATTACAAATAGAGGGTGGTTAGAATTGGGGTAAATATAAATTGGGTTGGCATTATTTTTCATAGGGACATTGGCATTTATTCAAATGTAATTATGCTGAGCAGACATTAGTTACGGTTTCTGGAACAGAACGCTGAATCTGGAGTGATCAACAGTATTCTCGAAACTTAGGGTCTCAATGATTTATGACATATGACTTTATAGCAATACCGTTCCGTTTACTCTCAAAGTTTGGGTCAACTCGTGGTATCGTTTTCAGGTATTTTCAAAGGCGTTGTATACTGTGATCGCTGCCCCAGTTTGATAGCACCATGAAATCATCTTCATGAATCAGCCATAGTGAGATTTGAAACCTGGTCTCGTGGTCAGAAAGAGAAAATTCTAATCATTTGGCCATATGGTACACATACATACACATACAGATATATAAACATACAAATGAAAGCATTACAGCCAAATACTATTTACATTATTCGGACTATTGTCCTCATCTTGAGAACACTTGGCACAGTGGATAAAGGCGTTGGCTAGATACAGTGACAGGAGACAAAGAGTGTGAGTTCAATACCCGGTCAAGGCAGTGGAGAACTTTCAGAGGGAAATTAACAGTAGAAAACTGATAACTGACATCCATTAAACATTTCACATGGAACTAGAACAGTCTACCCCAGTGAGCGAAATAAAGGTTTCAGTTCGACATTCTAACCACCTGAAGAAGGCCAGAGCGTACAACGGCCGAAACGTAATAAATATGGCGACAAAAATGAGGACAATAGTCCGAATAATGTAAATAGTATACATAATACCTCATATCAGAAATATAGACAGATACTTACATATATTTACCAATACAGAGGAATATATATATATAATAATAGCTGGCCACTCGCATTCCAGGGTGGCTTGCCAATCCCTATTGCAAGCACTCGCTCAGGCACACTTGTGTTCCCTCAGCCCACCTGTGGTTTATACTGCAACTGTGCTGAGCAGACCTTAGTTACAGTTTTTGGGAGAGAGCGCGTTATCTAGTGTGATCAACAATCTGAACAAGGCCAGAACGCTCCAGTCCTCGGCTACGATTTGTGGCTTTGACTAGCACACCTATCGACAGGTTCCGTCTACCCAATTTCACTCTGGTCAACCCATGGTATGGTTTTCAGGCACTTTCCAAAAGTGGTACACGGTGGAATCGACCACGATCCATTCGGATAACATCAGGAAGTCTCTTCCCTGGCAAATCGACCATGGTAAGATTCGAACCCGTCAGAAAGCGAACGTTCTATCCACTCGGCCATATATTTTTAATAACTAAAAAAACACTAAACTAATCGAATTTCTTTTTTACAGTTTGCCACAATTTGCCATAAGAATCACTGAAAAATCCTCTGAGTTGCTCAGATAGAAAGAGAACAAGTTCAAAACGTTTTGCGTCAGCCCCACTATGTCTTCCTAACTGAGCAATGGTGAGAGGAAAATATGATTTAGGCCTTTAGTAATGGTACGAATATTTGTTCGTACTATTACTGTTGTGACCTCCTGATCCAGTTTTCCTTTCTACTGTTCCCTAGTTTTAAAATTATTTACCATTCTCTTGATGGTTCATGAATGGACTTTGAAGATGGAAGCCAGAGTATGAATTTTGGTATCATTACTGAAGGCCTGAATGATCTTTTTCTTCTCACCATTGCTCAGTTGGAAAGACATAGTGGGGCTGGCACAAAACATTTTTAACCTGTTGTCGTTCTAGCTGAATAACTCAAAGGGTTTTTCAGTGATTCTTACGACAGATGGTGTCAAGATGGTTAAACGTCTTAGCTGAAAACCTGAGTAAAAGAAATTTAATTGGTTTAGTGTTCTTTATTAGATATTAAACATTTTGTGGGATGGACATTTATCCCATGCTGTTACACAATTTGAACAATTTTGATGTTCACCCAGTATATATATATATATATATATATATATATATATATATATATATATATATATATATATATATATATACTAGCAGTATAACCCGTCTTTGGCCGGATCTTTCATTACTGGGAAGTTTTGCTGTTCAGTTGGAGCAGTTTAAGTTTAAAGTCAGCCCACCGGAAAATAAATATTAGTAACAACATTTGGGTGTAACTGAGGCACATTCCCAACTTGGGTTAACAATTTGAATAGGGTGGGGGCTGAAAAGGGAAATGTATAATAATAAATAATATTATTCTAATAAGTCAAACTATTTATTTTATTAAAGTTTTTATGAAAGAACAGATAATAAATAGTAAAACATTGCTGAGAGTTATAATGGACAGAAAGTAGTGGAGAGCCATTGCCGCCAACAATTGGGACTCAAAACCGTCACTAAAGAATTCTCTATCAAACAAAAAAATCGCACGAAAACTGTGGAAATGCATAAACAACATCCGATCACACACACATACACATACGCATACATACACGCACACATTTTGAGAATTATATATATATATATATATATATATATATTCTCTCCTTCTTGTATATGATCGAAAGTGAAATACGACAGACATGAATTAATCGTCGTCTTATTTCATCTTTTGCTTTCATTTTATTTCTAATTATTGAAATGTGAAACGCCGGTGTTCTTCAGTCCTTTATTTTCTGCCCAGAAGCAATTTTAGCTTATTAATGAGATGTCAGATTACCAAACTAAGATTACGTTTAGTTTTTTTATTTGGTCCTTTTTGACGTGGGTGGGGTTAAGATTCCACGCACTTTGTTTGGGATAAGCTTCTCTCTCTCTACCGCCACAGGACAAATTCCTTGAATGAAAGACAAATTTGACCAAAAAGAAAATGATTTTGCTCGCCTTTTATTTTATTTGTTTATATTCTGCTCTCGTGTCAAAAATACAGATTTCAAATTAAATGATATTGATACATCGTTTATTCATCAAAATGTACATCTAAGTCAATATTTTTCATAAAAAATTTATCTTACAACTGAAAGTATTAGATTGTCACACATGAAAAGATGCAGTTTTTGGTTGGTTGTTGATCCTGACGTCTAACGAAGTAATCTCCTTAGTACAAAAAAAATTATTATTCATTCTTGCCTCAAGGGAAAACAATATCAGCAACCTCGTTTTGTGGAGAAATTAATGCACTAAAAATTGAAAAAGAAACATCCGAGACTTGTGAATAGGGATGGCCCAATTTTGCTGCACGACAACGTACGGCCGCACGCTTCTTAAACAACTGTCAAAAAGCTGCATAGCGTGGATTATGAAATGTTGCCTCATCCTCCCTATTCACTTGATATCTATCCTACTGATTATCACTTATTTGAATATTTTGAACTTTACATACTTAATAAAATATTCTCCAATCAGAAAGTGATAATCGAAGAATTTGAACAGTTTATCACATCAAAGAATGAGAATTTTATAAAGATAGGATCAGAAATGTAGAGGTACGTTGGAGAACAGTCATTCATCAATATGGTGCCTATTTCAATTAAATGAATTAATTTTAAGTATAAAGTACATCATTTCGCGTGTGACATGTGTCGAAACTTTGTAATAAATATAGCGACAAAGATGAGGCAATAGTCCGAATAATGTAAATAATGTACATAATACTTCATCTCAGAAATATAGACAGATACTGAAGGATCGGATAAATGTGGCAACAAAGATGAAGACAATAGTCCGAATAATGTAAATAATGTACATAATACCTCATCTCAGAAATATAGACAGATACTGAAGGATCGGATAAATATGGCAACAAAGATGAGGACAATAATCCGAATAATGTAAATAGTGTACATAATACTTCATCTCAGAAATATAGACAGATACTGAAGGATCGGATAAATGTGGCAACAAAGATGAAGACAATAGTCCGAATAATGTAAATAGTGTACATAATACCTCATCTCAGAAATATAGACAGATACTGAAGGATCAGATAAATATGGCAACAAAGATGAGGACAATAGTCTGAATAATGTAAATAGTGTACATAATACGTCATCTCAGAAATATAGACAGATACTGAAGGATTGGATAAATATGGCAACAAAGATGAGGACAATAGTCCGAATAATGTAAATAGTGTACAAAATACCTCATCTCAGAAATATAGACAGATACTGAAGTAACTTCCTTAGTATATAAAAGATTCTTGATTTATTCTTAACTCTTTTTCTTTCCAGATAATTTTTCTTTCAATATAGTGTTACTCATAAGCCCAATGAAAATGATTACAATGTGATATACCGTACCTATGAACACTAACAGGTATGTTCCAATCCTCACAAATACGTTGGATACTATTGTAAATTGGGGATAATATGCTGTATAAGTCGTTCAGCGCTAGCAATGGTTTACCTACTTCACGCCGCTGGCGAGTATTGTATCTTGTTGATGTAATAAAGATTACCATTTCATTTTGGTTATTCCTCATTCAGTAATCCTTTCTAGGTTACAACACAATGAAACAATTAATCTTATAGTATGAATACAAACTAGGAAAAAGAACCATTTTTACATGCGATGAGAAATGGATACTTTTTGACAACAGTAAGAGAGCCAGTGATTAGATAAAAATAAACCATCAAAACCTGAATGAGGCTGCATAGAAGTGAATATTTCATCAACTACAAGATTTTATGAATGATTTTGAATTCTGTCAGGATAGTGGGGATCAAGCAGCTCCAATCCAGATATGGCGATAATACTATATTCTAGGGTTGATTTGATTCCTGTAAAGATATTAGTGATGGTAACAACTATATAGAGAAACTTTCTATTAAAACAACTGCTCAGGAAAATATAATTCTCAAGTCCAGTAACTGTTAGTCTTCTTACCAATAATGATGGGAGTTTCCTTCCTAACCTTTTGTTTGAAGTAGTGTGGAATGTCAACATCTTGATTATGTCATTATTTTATTAGATTGTCACACATGAAATGACGCATTTTTTGGTTGTTGTTGACCAGGTCGTCTGACAAAGTAACCTCCTTCTTAGTATATAAAAAAAATCTTGACTTATTCCTGACTCTTTTCCTTTCAAAACATTGTTACAAGCCCAATGAAAATAATTACAATGAAACAATGTCGAGGAATTTTTACTGCATGCTTTACCGACTGGAAAATGAATCATGTTTGCATCAAATTATTACGTGCGATGAGAAATGGATACAACATTAAGAAAGTAGGCCAATGGTTGAATGCAAGTGAATCACCAGAACAATACCCAAAACCTCCACTGCATCCTAAAAAGTTAATGGTTGCTGAATGGTGGCCTTTCAAATCGGTTATTTATTATTCGTTCTTGTCTGAAGGGAAAACAATAACAGCAACTTCTTACTGTGGAAAAATTTAATGTATGCACGAAAAATTGAAAAAGAAACATCGTAGACTTGTGAATAGAGATGGCCCAATTTGATACGTTGGAGAAGAGTCATTCATTAACATGATGTCTATTTCAACTAAATAAATTAGTTATTTAACATTTCATAAGCGTTTTATTAATTTCCTATAAAGTGCGTCATTTCATGTGTGACAACTTAATACATGTGACAACATATGTTGTTGTGTTGCCTAGGTTTAAATCGCTGACAAAGGCAAATATAAATATAAATATGGAATAATTAAACAGTTAAATCTTATTCTTAACAGTTTATTAACCTAAAAAAAACATAATTCTTTTCAACTGCTGTAGTTATCAAAATTATGCTCAAGTTTCCTTCCATATCATAAAAATAATAATCAAAATTACAACGGAAATTGTGACATCGAAATCCAAAGTCGCGTGGGGATATCAAATATGCTTCCAAAACTAAGCAAAGTATTCTTCTTCTTGATGTGCACTGATCATTTTGGGCATGGCGATCATGGCTCTTTACAACTTCCTGTACTTTTAGCTCTTAATATATTTTATCTTTCTGTTATTTCTGCTAAGCCCTGTGCTGCAATCCATTTACTCAAGCTCACTAAGTATGTCATACGCTGTTTTCCTCTGTCCATCTTACCCTCTATCTGTCCCGTGAGTATCTGATTTTCCAAGCCCTCTATCCTCATTATATGCAGTCGAAATCTCAACTGTCTCTTTCTGAGATATATCTTGTTTTCCACTGACTCTCTTACCCTCTATCTGTATCATGAGTATCAAATTTTCGAAACCGACCTTCCTCAATATATACCCCAGAAACCTCAACTGTCTCTTTGGGTTCCTTTTTGTTTCCATTTTCTCCAAAACTTCGTCGTTACTCACGTGTTCGGTCCAATGTATCGTCAGCATCCTTCTGTAGAACTACATTTCTGTTGCTTCAAGTCGTCTCTTCATCTTTCAGGTCTCAGTGTCACTCTTTACGTCGTCTGTTAAAACACTTCCCAGATACTGAAATTTCCGCACTTGTTTGATTTTGATGATGTAGTAACGGAATGGAAGCAGAATATCCGATAGAAAGGAATGATTCCCAAAGAAATTTATATATTATAAGAAATTCGCGAATCCCGTAACCCATCAGAATCGTAGGGGTACTACATGTACTGCAGTCGGAATTGGAAGTGGTGTTTCAAGAAAGCCAAGAATCCAACTCTCTCCAGGGCGGTTTGAATTCGGAATTTTCTTCGCCTAGAACTGATGCCATCAAAGGCTATAGAACGCTGTCTGTGCTGCTATTTACCCATAGCTGATGGGGGTGAGGAAGAGGAGAAGAAGGGGAAACTAATTGAATGGATCCGATTGGAATTCAACCTCGGCTCTCCGATTCCTCAGTCCGAGCCGCTGTCCATTACTCCACCAAGAGAAATTGTAACATATGAATACACTAAGCATTACTTAATTTTAACGCCACATCTAACATCTGCTTTTGTTTTAAGCTACTATATTTCTATATTTTGCTTTTCTGTTGCTTCAAGTCGTCTCTTCATCTTTGGAGAGATCGTCTAACATTTTCTGGTATACAGGAGAACAGATATCACTTGACAGTTTAGTACTCTTTTCTTTGTTTCTGGCGAAATTTTCCAATTTCTTAATACTCTGCTTAGCTTTTGGAATGCATCTTCGGTTATCCCAATACGCCTTCAGGTCTCAGTGTCGCTCTTTACATCCGCTGTTAAAACACTTCTTAGATACTTAAATTGATTTTTAAAGCGTTTCACCCCAAGCAAGGCGGGAAGCCACTAGCACACAAGGGGTAACAGAGAGTTGGAGTGAGAACAAAGAGGAGTGATAGAGGAAAGAATGAAGAGAAAGATAGGGGATAGATCAAGGCATCTGGAGATGTCGATTGACATTACATTTGAATACTTAGAGATTATAGCTATCAGGGAAACAGGAAGAGGGGAGGGAGTTCCACAGGTGAGAGGTGCGAGACATGAAGCTATTGGAGTAGAAGAGACAGCTACATTTAACAGTTTCGTCCGTGAAAGGGTGTGAGTAAAATGCCAGCCTAGTAGAACGCTTAAATTCATGAAGTTCGGGAACCAGCGAAAGCAGCTTCTCAGAGCAGTTACCATGAAAGTATTTGTAAAAAAGACAGAAGGAGGCGACGGCACGTCTGTGAGAGAGCGCCTGCAGACGAGATGCCAGATCAGGGCCAATTACGTTGCATATCCGTCTCTGGATCTTATCAAGAACCTTGAGACAAAAATAAGGGGCACTAGACCATATATGGCAGCAATACTCTATTTCCGTATTTGTTTGATTTTGGTATTTGCAATTCGCACTTTGGACTCATCGTTTTCTTAGCAACCATACATTCTGTTTTCTTGCAGTTGATGTTTAAAAGTCATTAGAAAAAAAAAAGGAAAGGGTGTTGAACTACGGTTTAATATCAATCCTCGTATATGTCAGTGAATGCTGGACAATTTCTCCACAGATGAAGAGAAAACTTGTGGCAACAGGAATGTGGTTCTACAGAAGGATGCTGAGAATACCATAGACAGATCTTGTGATCAACGAGGACATTTTAAGGAAAATGGAATCAAAAAGCACACTTCGAGTTAGAATCAGAAAAATACAGTTGAAATTTCTCGGATTCACATGACGATGAAAGGAGCACCCGGAAAGTTTTACATTCGCATTTGGGAAATTTCTTGATTCTATAAAACAATGAATTCAGAAATTTGAAAAAGTTAATAAATAATTTGATAGACAGAACTTGTTGATATTATTTAACCAAAGAATTCTAATAATTTAAATTACGCAAAAATGAAAATAACATCTCATTTTAACAGATATCTTCAGTATCTGTCTATATTTCTGAGATGAAGTATTATGTACACTATTTACATGTTTCAGACTATTGTCCTCATCTTTGTTGCCATATTTATCCAATCCTTCAGTATCTGTCTATATTTCTGAGATGAATTATTATGTACACTATTTACATGTTTCAGACTATTGTCCTCATCTTTGTTGCCATATTTATCCAATCCTTCAGTATCTGTCTATATTTCTGAGATGAGGTATTATGTACACTATTTACATTATTCAGACTATTGTCCCCATCTTTGTTGCCATATTTATCCGATCCTTCAGTATCTGTCTATATTTCTTAGATGAGGTATTATGTACACTATTTACATTATTCGTACTATTGTCCTCATCTTTGTTGCCATATTTATCTGATCCTTCAGTATCTGTCTATATTTCTGAGATGAGGTATTATGTACACCATTTACATTATTCAGACTATTGTCCTCATCTTTGTTGCCATATTTATCTGATCCTTCAGTATCTGTCTATATTTCTGAGATGACGTATTATGTACACTATTTACATGTTTCAGATTATTGTCCTCATCTTTGTTGTCATATTTATCACTCACAATGAAGGCAAGAGGGATAGAGGAAAACAAATATTAGCCCACCTAATAAGGTTGTATAAATAGATGTCAGATCTGAAAGTGAGAAAATTTTAGTAAAATAGCAAAAATAGAAAATTTAATAAAAGCTATAAAGGACAGAAATTTGTGGAGAGCTATGATCGTCCCCGTCCTGAAGTCACAGCACACGTCCTTTAGTTTTGGGCGTCAAGTTATATTCTCTGCAAGCAGGAGTGGCTGTTAGGTTTAACTATAATTAGACTTTGTTGGTTATATATTTATTATATAACATTCTATCTTTGGCGATGTTAGTTTAAGTAGCTGTGCCCATTTTTTGTCTTCGATTGAATTCGGATGAGAGAGGATCGTCAGACCGGTTCAGTTGTTTTTTTTCGTTTGTTTGTTAATTTATTTACTTTTCGATATAATAACTTTTGAGGTTGTTTCGTTAATCTTTCCTTTTGTTTTACTCTGACCGTTTTAATCGCAATTGCTAAATTTCTTACTTTTTGGAAGAGTACAAAACAAATAATTGCACCTATTACATAATTATCGTAAACTAGAGTGACCCATTGTTGAGCGACTATTGTACGTTTTCCCAAGACTAAACAGAAATAGTAAACAGCGGTGGGTTTGTTATTCATATTCAGTCAAACTTTTTACCAAAATAAAGTAATTTTTTTAATTTTTGGCAAAGATTTTCAAAATCTATGTAACCATATGCAAAAAAAAAAAAAAAATAAAAAAATAAAAAAAAATACTATTGCAATTATTATAATTTTATTTAATTAATTTTTGATTAAGTCTGCGAGGCAGTTCACGTGATATCAGAATAAAGCGAGGCGAAAAGACAATTTTATTTTTAGACTTAGTAACGCCAATTAAATTGATTTCTGAGACGTATGTTTTCATTATTAATTTTTTGCTTTTATTTTTTTTTCCGGCTTACTGTTACCTTCGTACCGATGCATGCTGGGATTTCTTTCTAACCAATAAAATGGAACACATCTCGGTCTCATCCGACATCTTTTTGTTCTTTCTTGTCTTGAAGTCAGAACGCTACAATCATTTGAATGTATCCGCTTTGCGTGTTAACACCATTCTTGCTTTGCGAACTTTTTGCCTTATTACTCTTGCTTTGTCTACTTTTGTTTTGCATATATATATATATATATATATATATATATATATATATATATATATATATATATACGTATCCGGTAAATTGCTCGAAATCAATTGTTTCGAAAAATAATTTCTCGAACTGTCAATTGCCCGAACGGCAGTTTGATCGAAACCTGTGGTTAAAAAAAAAATAAAACTACATTGTTCTAATATTTACTATAAGATGAAATAATACAACTGATGTAATAAATATGCATACACCTGGGTTTCCCCTCACAGTAATATGATTGGCTGGTGTCAGCCATAAATACAGACTGATGTAGAGGTACAAGAGGGCGCCTATTGTCTTCGCCTATTGCTTAGGCCTATTGCCTACCACTACGACGAGGACCAATCCATTACGGTTACCTGCTAGATTGTCCTACTCGGTTACAGTAGTCCAAAACCACTTTGCTACTTCGAACAAATATATCCCTTTCCGGGACATATCAACAACTTCATTGTTGTTAATTGAACAGTTAAAATTAAAGAACTAGTACATTTATATAGCAGGTCTTTTTCTCGAAAGGCAGTTTGCTCGAAACCTGTAGTTAAAAAAAAAATAAAACACGTGCTAAGCATTTCATTTTTTTGCACATTTTACATTTTCAGTAAATCTTATTGTTCACTGTTTTGTCCTTAATATATAGATAGCCATCCAAACACAACTTCTTTCCTTTTTTGATCTCAACAAAAGTTATGTCCATCACTAGGATTCAAGATCTCCAAAATTACTGAAACAGAAATAGAAAACAAATATAGAAAAAAAAAAAAAAAATCAGGACTGCTAAAGTTGAGTGTTATGGCTCCTTTTATATCCAGCTCCGTTGACGTGTCGTGAGACGGCGCAGTTTACGTGGTGCTTCGAGCTTCGAAATTACTCCGAGCAATCTGCCTTTCGAGCAGTTGATAGTTCGAGAAATTATTTTTCGAGCAATTTACTGTCGAGCAATTGATTTCGAGCAATTTACCTACATCTATCTATCTATCTATCTATCTATCTATCTATCTATCTATCTATCTATATGGTACCCCCCAAAAACAACAGAAAATTTGGTACAGTTTATTTTAATTTTTGTAACAGTTATTTGAAACAAAAGCAAAATATAGAAATATAGTAGCTTAAAACAAAAGCAGATGTTAGATGTGGCGTTAAAATTAAGTAATGCTTAGTGTATTCATATGTTACAATTTCTCTGTGAAGGACAAATTAGTGACAAGTATTTATACATCTGCATATTATTTCTTGGGGAGGGACGGTGGAGTAATGGACAGCGGCTCGGATTGAGGAATCGGAGAGCCGAGTTCGAATTCCAATCGGATCCATTCAATTAGTTTCCCCTTTTTCTCCCCCACCAGCTATGTGTAAATAGCAGAACAGGCATCGTTCTATAGCCTTGGATAGCAACTGGTCTAGGCGAAGGAAACTCAGAATTCAAACGGGCCTGGAGAGAGTTGGACTCCGTCAGGCTTTCTTGCCAAGGAAACACCACTTCCAATTCCGACTGCAGTACATGTAGTGCCTCTACGATCCTGATGGGTTACGGGATTCGCGAATTTCTTATAATATATAAATTTCTTTGGAAATCATTCCTTTCTTTCGGATATTCTGCTTCCATTCCGTTACTACATCATCAAAATCAAACAAGTGCGGAAATTTCAGTATCTGGGAAGTGTTTTAACAGACGACGTAAAGAGTGACACTGAGACCTGAAAGATGAAGAGACGACTTGAAGCAACAGAAATGTAGTTCTACAGAAGGATGCTGACGATACATTGGACCGAACACGTGAGTAACGACGAAGTTTTGGAGCAAATGGAAACAAAAAGGAACCTAATACTTTATATCAGGAAGAGACAGTTGAGGTTTCTGAGGCATATATAGAGGAAGGTCGGGTTGATACTGACGAGACAGATAGAGGTCAAGAGAGATAGTGGAAAACAAGGTATAATATCTCAGAAAGAGACAGTTGAGATTTCGGCGTAATATAATGATGGAGGAGGGATTGGAAAATCTGATATTCATGGGACAGATAGGGGGCAAGAGGGACGGTAAGCCTGATCGGTTCGATAAGCTGATCTAAAAAATGAACTACAATCTGTTGTTAAGAGGCAAGGAACGACTTGTTAATTGTAATGACTCTAAAATGAGATTTCTCTCTATAAATCTTGTGAGATGGCTGATGCTAACCTCCAGCAGAGTGACTCGTTTCTCCTTCTCGGGCTTCTCTACTGGCATAAAATGGAACTATTATATTAAAGCAATGATTAGGTTTACTGCTGAGAATCTTTGTTCACGGTGTTGTGCTAGACAATTTTACTCTCCAGAATTTATCTTACATATTTTTTCTCTCTAGAATCTATCTTAAATATTTATAACTCTACTATTCGTCCATCCTTTGAATATTACTGCCACATATGGTCCGGTGTTCCTGTTATATATTTAGAGATACTTGATAAAAGAACCGAAGAAGTATCTGCGATGTTATTGGACTTGATCTGGCATCTCGGCCTCAGTCACTTTCCCGTCGACGTAATGTGTCGTTTTTTATTAGTACTTTCATGGTAATTGTTCGGATGAACTCTCGGCTATAGTACCCAGACTTTATGAATTTAATCGAAGTACTAGATTGGCAACAAGGCCTTGAATTATTTAGATGCAACCGCAAATTCTATGCTAACAGTATCTTCACTCACACTTCCGGTTGTTGAACTCACTTCCGGCTCTATGCTTACTAGCCAACTTTGATCTTCAAAAGTTTTAATGCATTGTCAGTTGCTATCTACTGTCTTCTTAATTCATCTTCTATTGTTCTCGCTCCTTAACAATGTTTCTTTGTTTTTTGTTTCTTATTCTTTCACAGACAGTAACCCTCTTTGAAAATAAGTTCAGCAGATATACAGAAACAGAAAGAGGTGTATGACAATGATGATTCTTCTCACCGGACTTATTCAACCTATACAGTAAGGCGATTCTAAGAGAATTAGAAGTCTTACCGGGATTCATTATTGGCGGCTACAATCTTAAGATATGCAGATGACACAATGTTGATGGTAGACACAGAAAGAAAGCTACAAAAACTCCTCTAGAAGGTACTGAACGAAAGAGAGAAGAAAGGATTAGACGTCAGCTGCAAGAAGACAGAATACATGGTTGTCAGCAAAAGGAGTTAGCGTCAAGTACGAATTGAAAATCGGGGCTATCAAAATCAGACATGTACAAAAATTTAAATATCTAGGAAGTTTCTTTAACAGAAGGACAGAGGAAAACAATGCATAACATCTAGTAAGTTTGAATAAACAGATGGCGAAACAGGGTTTAGGAGAGATAACAGAAAGACAAAATTTACTGAGAGCTACAAAAGACAAGAAATTGTGGAGAGCCATGTTTACCAACGCCTTGAAGGGACACGGCACATAGAAGAATAATAATCTTGAGGAAAATGGATGGCAGAACAAGGTTTAGGAGAGATAACAAAAAGACTAAATTTATTAAGAGATACAAAGGACAGGAAATTGTGGAGAGCCATGATCTCTTACATTCAGAAGGGACATGGCACATAGAAAAATAAGAATAATCTTGAGTAAATGGATGGCAGAACAAGGTTTAGGAGAGATAACAAAAAGACTAAATTTATTAAGAGCTATAAAGGACAGGAAATTGTGGAGAGCTATGATCGTCAACGTCCTGAAGGGACACGGCACATAGAAGAAGAAGATAAGCTTGAGTAAATGGATGGCAGAACAAAGGTTTACGAGAGATAACAGAAAGACAAAATTTATTGAGTGCTATAAAGGACAGAACCGTCATTTAGCTTGACGTGCTCTTAACCGATGGAGCCACAGAGGATCATTCGATTAGTATAGGCAGTAAATTCGACCTTGCTAATCGAACGATCGTCTGTGGCTCGATCGGTTAAGAGCACGTCAGGCTAAATGACGGTTCTGTATAGGATACAGGTTCGATTCCTGTCGGAGGACGAATATTTTCTATGAAAATTTATCGGACATTCAGGCTGCTAAATGTTGTTTAATACTGTTTATTATAAAACAAAGCATTTACTTAAATATTTGTGTCCATAAAAAGAATGTATAAACATAAAAAATATCTTAAAATAATTGTCGGACTTTGTCCATTTCATAATGTGTGACGTCATTTGCTTTCATTTGGATACGTCATGAGCAGATACGAATGTGCGTGAGAGAATCATGGAAGATTGTAGTTTAAAGACAGTAAAATCAACTTTGCCGACTGAACACTCCTCTGTGGCGAAATCGGTAAAACACGTCAGACTATATAACGGCTCCGTATTCGAATCCTGTCGGAGGACGAATATTTTCTGTGAAAATTTCTCAGACATTCAGGCCGGTAAAAATGTCTTAAAATACACATATATGCTTCCAAAGTAAACAATCTCGAGTATTAAAAATTCAGATATAAAAAAAGAAGGGAACTTTATCAACACACACAGAGATACAAATGAGCAAAATTTAATTGACATTTGGATCGTGAAAGAACTGACGGTATTTCTTATATTACAGCGCATCCTCAAAAACAGTTCGTTATTTTAAAATGTCCTAACGTCATATTTTTCACAATTAATATTTCTTCAGCTTTTTATTTGTTCCGGTTCCGGTTATAAGATCCAGATTCTATACTGGTCTCAAAACTTCAAAAATTAAACAAGACATAGGCCCCATATTAAATTGCACAACTAATGTAATTTGATTGTTTCAAAAATATCACATGGCATATCGTCGATTACGTCCGTACGTCTGACCTTAATTTGACCATATCAACAGTAGAGTTGCGCCAAAATTTAAAACATTTTTCCGGAGCCTATTACGTGACTTATATTGCTTATATAAACAACAAACAATTAAAAAACAAGGGTTAGGGGAAAAAATTAGCCGAAAAGCGACACGCTACGTGACAGTACTCATCATAAAATAACTTTCAACTGAAGTCCAGACTATAAGTTTTTTTAATACTTTGAATTATTTTAAGTATTTTTTAATACTTTTTAATACTTTTTAACATAACCACAGTGTATTTCATTCATTCAATGCAAACTAAATTCACGCCGGCAGACAACGAAGCGACAGACAGTCAAACGTCAAACATAACGTAAGTCACAACCACACACGCTTTTTCCAGATACTTTGAACTGTTTATTTTGAATACAAACAATATTGCATTGAACTGAATTTTTCCAAATTCACATAAATTACCTTGCAACTTGCAGTAAACCAAACTGGATCATCACCTCACACAAAAATCTAAAAAGACAAGTTTATTTCACCATTTTAAACAACATTCATAACTATTGTTTTGTACATTTGTTATGTAAAAATCTATTTATTTGCATAATTTCTCTTGTAACGTTGATTACAAACATAGTAACGTTGATGAAAACAAGATAAATCATAACGTGGATAATAAAAACATGTTGGTGATATATATAAAATGTGTTACGTTGGCGACAAAATGAAAAATTGTAACGTTGATAATAAAATTTATAACGTTGATGAAGAATCTAAAATGTAACGTTGTTGGTTAGAATAAAAAATTACAAGGATGATCAAATATAAATGTAAAAAGTAACGTTGATGATAAAATGAAAATTTGTAACGTTAATAGTAAAATAAAACATTATGACATTTATAATAAAAAAGTTGTAATGTTAATGATTTATTAAAACAGTGTAACGTTGATGATAAAATAAAACATCTAATGTTTATGATAAAATAAAAAATTGTAACGCTGATGACAAAATTAAAAATTGTAACGATAAAATAAAAAATTTTTTAGCGTTGATGAATAAGTAAAAATGTAATGTTGATAACAAAATTAAAAATTTAGCGTTGATGACAAAATGAAAAATTATGACAATGATAATGAAAATTGTAAAGTTAATGATAAATTAATAAATTGTAACGTTGATGATAAAAAAAATTTAACATTATTAATAAAATAAAACATTGTATGATAAAATAATAAATTGTAACGTTGATGATAAAATGAAAAATTTTAACATTATTAATGAAATAAAACATTGTATGATAAAATAATAAATTGTAAAGTTGATAATAAAAAAAAAAAATTAACGTTGGTAATAAAATAAAAAATTGTAATGACAAAATAATAAACTGTAACGTTGATGATGAAAAAAGCACCGAAGGGAATTCAATCTTAGGAATTAACATTGATTTGAATGAAGCAAGTAATGTCCAAATTCCCTGAAACTCGGAAGCTTTACTAAAATCTTTCCCGGTTGCTTCTGGCACGGCTGAAGGCAAACGCCATTGGAAGATGTAGAACCACTTTATTCGTTTCCTTGGGATAAAGGCTAGGTCGGATAGATGAAAGCGGTGGAGGTGTGTTTGTGACGAAATGTAGGGAGAAGACTGTTGGGTGGTTGAAAACAGAAACGAGGTGGATGCGGTGGTCGGTAAGATTTGGAAGATATTTTGAAATTGAAGAAACCAGATTAAGAAAGAAGCGAAGAGAACAAGAAGAGAAAACGAAAATGGAAAATATGTGTGGAAAAGAGAAGGTGTGTTAGAGTAGAATTAAGTGTAATTAACGTACATGAAGGCATATAAGACCTCTTCCATTTTTAATATTACAGAATCTGATATTTGAGACAGAGTTTGTCTATGTAAAAGTACTTGGAGCCTATGGTGTCTGGGAAGACATTAGTCTATCACAAACCGCAACTTTGCAAAAGTAACAGCTCAATTTACTCTAATATCACTGTATTATACATTTATTGATCGAATGATTCGTTTTCTACAGCTTATAAATCGCTACGATTATTTAAAGCCAGAAAATATTTTAGTTAGTATTATATTAAGCGTATGGTGGCGGAACAAAGAAAAAACGACGGAGGTTTAAGAAATCTTTCTTTTTATGTGCCGTGTCCTTTCAGGACATAGGCGATCATGGCTCTCCACTTCCTCCTATCCCATGTAGCTCTCAATAAGTTTCGTACCTGTCCCAATTCCCCCAGATCACGTTCTGTCACCCCCTTGCTTAAGCCCGCCAGGTATGTCAAGCGCTGCCTTCCCTTGTCTCTATTTCCCTCTATTCGACCTGTAAGTATCAGATTCTCCAAGCCCTCCTTTCTCATTACGTCTCATCTGTCTCTTCCTTATGTTAAGAATAAGCTTCTTCCTTGTTTGCATCCTCTCCAAGACCTCACCGTGGCTCACACGCTCGGTCCATGATATCCTTAGCATCCTTCTATAGAACCACATCTCTGCGGCCTCTTCTTCATCTTTGAGGAGACCATCCAACATTCGATGCTGTATAGGAGGACAGATGTCATGTAGCAGCTCAGTACTCTTTTCTTTGTCACCAAAAAAATCCTCCTGTCTCGCAATACTCTGCCCAGCTTTTGGAATGCATCCTTGGCGATCCTAATCCGACTTCGGATCTCACCGTCGCACCTGCGTCCTCCGACAAAACAATTCCCAGATATTTAAACTTCCGCATATGCTTGATTTTAGTGTCCCCGACCTACAAATCGCATTTCGGGCTCATTTTTTTGTGACTTACTGCGGAGACGACCTTTGGCGAGTTGTCTTTCGGGACGGGAGTTCGCGTTCCGACGAGCGTTGTGAATCCTGGCTGTTGTGCCGTCCGACTGACGAAGATGTCCATTTGATGGGCTTTTATGTCCTTTTCTTAGGTTCAGATCAGCTCCAATTTTTATTTGTTTCTTTAGGCCGAAGTGAGTGCTATTGGGTGGAAATTCTGGATTTGATGTTTTTGTGTGTAAGTAAAACGGAAGCTATGTGCAGAGCCGATGCACAGTTGACGGAATTTTTAGTTAAGTCTTGGGTTTCGGAGAGTTCACATCCGGCCAGTGGTGGAAATTCGTGTAACATGAACCAGAAGATCTGGTTTTAGGAAGATTATAACACTAGTAAGATTTTCTTTTAGATAATAATGGTTTAGTGATACAAGTTTTTACTATTTAACCCATAGCTGAGGTAGAATAGGTGGATTCATACCTTTCCCAAGGGTATTTGCGCGAAAGTTAATATAACGAACGCGACTGGAATTGGAACTCGGCACTGTACCATGTGTCTTTGAGAAGAAGGCCGGAGCGTACAACGGCTGAAACGTTGTAATAAATATGGCGACAAAGATGAGGACAATAGTCCGAATAATGTAAATAGTGAACAAAAGATGCATTCAAAAAACTAAGTAAAGTATTAAGAAACATGAAAATTTTGTCAGAAATAAAAGAGTCCACAACTGGTACTTAATATCAGTCCTCCTATCTATCTATCTATCTATCTACTACATGATAGTGAAGATTGGACAATCTCCTTACAAACAAACAAGAAACTTGAAGCAACAGAAATGTGGTCCTATAGAAGGATGCTGAGAATACAACTTAATATATATACATTTTGATGGCTGATACAAGAAGAAAATGCTAGCCAATGTAGTAGGGACAAGATGGAAGAAAGGACTAAGTATCAGTTGTAAGAAGACAGTGCAGTCTACTCTGCAATTTAACTCATAGATGGAGGGAAAAGATATAAATGTATACACTTCCCATTCTTTCTTTCTCTCTCTCTCTCTATCTATCTACCTCTCTCTCTCCCTCTCTCTATGTATGTATATATATATATATATATATATATATATATATATATATATATATATATATATATATATATATATAAGTTTGCTCATGTGTCCTTGAGAAGAAGGCCGGAGAGTACAACGGCCGAAACGTTGTACTAAATATGGCGACAAAGATGAAGACAATAGTCCGAATAATGTAAATTGAGTACATAATACATTTTTTAACGAAAGAGATAAATTCATGTCTTTTATAAGTAAATGAAGCAACTCCATCCAGGACTGGAACTCAGCTGGTCGATTTCATGTACCTTGCTGGAAATCATTATCCCACCAGCATAAACTTTATTGTGGACTAGGCCACCCTTGACCCTTTTGGTCAACCTTGTTGCGTTTACTGTTTACATTTAGTTTCATGAAGAGTTTGTGAAAGTAGAAATATTTTAAAAATATATTATTTTGCAGTTAGTTTAGGAAACATATAATACATTTGATTAAACTTTATATTTATTTACGAAACAATTTATTTACAATATCTTTTGCTCGTTTAAAGTATATGTTGTAACCTAGGGAAGGTTACTGAATAGAATAATCACACGAAGATTGGTAATGAACGATAATACTTAGGACAAGAACAACACATATAAAATTCGCCAGTGGCGGGTAGAAATAGTAGTCAACTGCTAGAAATGAGTAAAATGAATTCCATAATGAATCTTCAACTGCAGGATATCTACCAAACGCCCCGCGCGGTCAGATGTGGCACAAGACCGAATTTAATGTGGGGTATCCGAGCCCTTAGACTCGACCAAAATTCCTCGTAGACCCAGTATAAAACAGTGTCGGGTAGCTGTTTCCCGAGACGAAACTCTGCACTTCGACATAGCCTCGTCTGGGGATCTCTGTCCGAAGGCAGAGAGTTTGACTAGCACAGCTGGAGACGAATCTCCAACTCCAGACCAACATACAGTATTTGCAACTGTATTTATGTGAATGGGGACATTTCAATAGTATAATACACTTGACCCGTTGAGTCACTGAAAGGTTCAGATTATAAAACATTGAAGTTGCTTTCAACATTAAAAAAATTTCTGTTTGAAGAAAGTTGAAATAAAAATATTTAAAATATTGTTTAAAGAAAGCTGAAATATAAATAAACACGCGCGCAATCACGGGAAGGTCGAAGGAGAGAGAGGTGGAAGGTGAGAGAGGTGGAAGGTGAGAGATAGAAAGAGAGAGCGTTTTTTTTCTTTATTTGCTTCTCTCCCCCTTCCTGCACGATAATAAATTTACATCTTTCTGTCACCCACTCTCTACATTTGACTTCTGGCAAACACAAAAGCAACGTTCACAGACTTTTATAATAATAAATATATACTATTCTTTAGAATCACTAGCTCTGACTTTCACATAGACCTTGGTATGAGGTTGGAGGATTTGAGCAGCATGGAACTACATCTTAATTGCTACTGTTCCCTGACCCACTGTGAATTGAAGTGGTAGAACCTGTTAGGGTCCCAACAATGGGTAAATAGTGAATATCCAAACTGGGATCAAAAGACTATGAAAGTATAAAAATACAACCAATGATCAGCAATATATTTTATATTAAAATGACCAAAAATTCATTTTATACTAAAATGACCGACAATACGTTCTATAATAAAATAACCAACAATACATATTTATAGTAAAATGATCAACAATACATTTTATAGCAAAATGACCAACAATACGTATTTATAGTGAAATAACAAATAGTACATTTTATACCAAAATGACCAACAATACATTTTATACCAAAATGACCAACAATACATCTTATCTGTAGCTGAAGACATATAATTGCGTTCAAAATATATTTAACTGATGCCATAAAAATTGTGTTAAAATATTTAGATTTCGGCAATAAATGACCCATAGAGGTGTTGATATGCCTTTAAACAAAATCAACCAAACAAAACCTACTAAATCCCACCTTGCTTCGTCCACGGGATTGAATCACACTCATTCCCTACCTATGGTACATGTTCTTTTATTGTTCTCTCTCCGTAATAAGGTTTTGGTTTACGGCCGCATCACGTTGAAGAACAGGTTCCATACATTCACCAAAGTTAAGCAACATTGACCTTGGTCAGTACCTAGGTGGGTGACCGCTTGGGAATACCAGGTGCTGTAAGCTTGGATGTGCAGGTGCTACAGTAGATAATGGCTTGAAATTGTTAATAGGAAAGCCAAGTTCCAATTTCCGTCCGGTCCGTTATAGGCGCTTACGCACGAATACCTCAGGGAAAGGGAAAAGAAAATCTTGCAGTCTGGCTTTAAATAACTTGCAATAGGTTCGTAAGCCGTAAAAACAATTCAATAATAATTTTTTCTTTTTTCATACTAGCTGTTAATAAATACGAACCTGATCTCCCAATTACTACATGTTATGAATGAGAAATAATACAAGTAAAGTGCTACATGGCTTAGTCCACATCACGTTGACACATATGATTGCCGAAGTTAAGTAGCGTCATGTCTAGTTTGTACGATGATGGGTGACTTGGGGATACCACGTGCTGTAAGCTTGGAGATGTAATGGATAATGGCTCGGAATTGTTAATCAGAGAACTGTGTTCTAATTCCAGTTGGGTTTGTTATATTCAGGTATGAATTCACCTCTTCTCCTCCAGATATGGGTTAATTAGTAAGACATCTATCTCTAAATCATTATCACCAAAAGAAAAAAAATAATCTTACAATCTAAAAATATCTTCTGCCTTGAAATAACCTGCAAATGGTTGATAAGCCGTAGAAAATGAATGAATGAATCAATCAGTAATAATGTTATCTTTTTCTCATATTCCATTATGCTCAGCAAGCTTTTGTGTCTTAGTGGCTTTATTGTCTTGCTTGGAGTGAAATGATTAAAAAATATTTTGAAAGAAATGCGTTCTTCTCAACAATAACTACAGTGTGGAACCTACTTCCATGTTGATTCTTCGCGGAATATTCTTAACCTCTTCAAGACTTAGGGTCAGCTGTTATCTATCCGTTATATCTTCATAATATTCACTTCCTACTTGCTTCTCTTATGTTTATATCCCACACCGCATTCAGTAAGCTCTGTCTTGAGTGGTTCTTGAGCCTTGTATTTGATGAACTTTAGTAAAAGATATATGGCAGATGTATGAATTTTCGGCGTAAATAAGATATGCTTAATACTACAATTTGAACATAATATGGTATTTTTAAATAATAATGACAATGAAAAGGCAGTAAATAATTTTAGTCCTTGAAGCAAAAATCTTGTTCTGCAAAAATCCATTTAATTTTCCTCAAAGACCTCACAGAAAATCCATTTATTTTTCCTCAAAGACCGCCCAGAAGAACACGTGAATGACTAAGCTCCTTAAATGGTAAAGTTGTGAAGAGATAATGGCAGGCTCCGCTTCAAGTCTGCCAAAAGCCAGCGGCATTAGCATCAGTGCTAAGAAGAACTAGCCTCTTGTTTTACCATTAATGATAAGAAGTAGTTGCTTCCAGAGAACTCTTGGCAGCTGAGGCACTGATGTGGTAGATGTGGAAAGACGTTCATGCTGTAAAGAGACAAATTAGCAGAAGGAAAGAGAATATTTACTGTGTTTGGCGATGTTCCCGATTAAAGCCCAATTGAACGATATCTGAAAATTTTAGATAAGTAGATAGGTAGATATATAAATATAAACAGACTGAGGTAGATAGATATATAAATAGATAGATATGAACAGGGTAAGGCAGATAGATATATGAATAAAATATCGAATATGAACAAATATATATATATATGAAGACTGAAAAAAATAAATATGGACCGAGATATAGCTGAATAGATTGATATATATATATATATATATATACATATATATATATATATATATATATATATATATATATATATGGTTACATTAGAACATATACATACCCACTACAAAACTGTACATCTTGTTTCAGCATAAAAAATATTTTAACGCTTCATCAGGTGGAAAATTACCAGGCTATTTTGAACGCTGAAATCTTACTCTGCATTCGTTTACATTTGGATTATAGACGATATATATATATATATATATATATATATATATATATATATATATATATATATATATATATATATATATAGATAGATAGATAGATGGTGCGATGGATAAATTGTCGTCTAAATTAGGCAAAAATGAAAATAGCTCTGACATTTTAACAGATATATTTACCAAAAATACACAACCGTATCTCGAAATGTAAATTTAATCAATAAAATCACCAGCATGGCTTCCAGACGATTTCGGAATCTTTTGTATCTTTTATGGAACGTCTCCTTGTTTAAGTTGGTGAATGCTGCCATGATCCTTGCCTTCGGTTCATCTTTGATGTTACAAGGAGTCTTGTTGGTCTCTCCTTCTACTGCGTCCCGCACAAAATAATTAAGGGTGGTTGCAGCTTGGTTGGGTTAGGTGGCCAGATGTAAGGGGCGATGTGGTCGCAGAAATTGCCTGACAGCCATGACTGGTTCTCCTGCATTGCATGGCATGCTTCAGACTCTTGTTATCAGACATAGGGTTTTCCAGCAGCCACCCTCTTGATCCAGGGCAGCACTACCTCCTCAAGGCATTTGATGTAAGTCCGTGTTGAGTTTGAGACTCAATGAATGGAGGAATAATGTTGCCATCACTAATGATCACTCCAAATACCATGATGATGACTGGATATATCATCCAACTCTTTCCTAAAAATCTGCACTGTCTTCAGATAGACACCCAAACACTCTGGAAAGCTTGTATCATAGTTTCCGGTGCGAATGCCAAGCAGTACAGCATGCCTTTTCCAAATTTCTTAAATGACAAAAATCATCCCCACCACAAATTCTCTCGCCTCACTGAGCACAAACTCAGTAATATTACCATCACAGCACAAGAATTCTCCAGACGTATCAAAGGTCTTGGCCCTCAGAAAGCCACTGGTCAAAAAAAAAAAAAAAAATAAAAAAAAAAAATAAAAAAAATGCAGTGGATGTTCTTAAGAACATCAACCAAGAATTAGCCCCCCCCAAACCCTTGCAAAGTTATTCAGCCGTTGCTTGGAGTATAAATTCTTTCTAAGCCGATGAAAATTGTCAAGCATATGCCCGGTTTTCAAGAATGCATGCGTGCAATCTTCCCCCTCCCAGTACAGAACCATGGGTCTCCTCAGTATCATCAGTAACTCTTTGAGGTCATAAAATATAAGAGGGTTATGGAGCACCTAGAAAAGAAAAACCTTTTCAAAGACGGGCAGTATGGGTTTCAGTCGGCTCTATCCACTGCCTACATACCAACAACCATCACTCTCAGAATCACTGAGGCTCTTGACGGCTCTTGACGACAAACACAACTTCAGGATCATAGCACTAGATATCTCAAAGGCCTTCGAAAAGGTATGGCACAAAGGCTTACTACACAAGCTCCCCAGTTATGGAATCGCCGGAAGGTTCTTCTTGATCATAAAATCCTTCCGAACAGGTAGGTCCATGAAGGTAGTTATCAGTGACCAGTCCTCTGGAGCCCTATGGGTCAACGCAGGCATCCCTTAGGGGTCACTCCTCTTTTTGATTTTCGTAAATGATCTGCCTAAGAATATACCCAGATCATTTATAAACATCTATGCCGTTGATACGACTTTATACGGATGCACTTCGGAAACTCTCGATAGTCAGAGATTGGCGACTGGCCTCAATTTCGATCTTGTACAAACAACCCAATGGGGGTAATAACTGGTTGGTTACATTCAATGCCTCGAAGAGCAAGCTAGTCATATTCCATCATCGTCGATCTGACCCCAAACTACCGCCAATCAAGATGAACGGAGGTCCTCTCGAGGAAGCACCGTGCCTTGAAATTCTGTTGGGCCTCAAACTCACAGCCGACCTCAAGTGGAATTCGTACATACGATCCATTGCTAAGGATGCAGGTAAAATGGTCGGCTCTTTGTACCGCTCCAGTAAGTACCTGACTCCCCTGCTATCCTCTACTTTTACAAGAGCCATATCAGGCCAAAAATGGAGTACTGTTGTCATATTTGGTTGGGTGATGCTCAGACCTCACTCTTCAGCCTTGGCGGAGTTCAAAAGTGTCTCCCACCCTTCAACCTCTCTCAAAACTGGCGGTGTGTGGCAAGCCTCTCGCTGCTTTACCACTACTTCCACGGAAGACGCTTGGACGAACTGCATTCCCTAGTCCCGCCAAGGCAAACCTTCACAGTAAGAACACGCCATGCCACTTACATATGAGCAAACCACCCATATTCCCTCCATATTCCATCGGTGAGATATAAGTTCCACTCGAGCAGCTTCTTTCCGCGAACCGACCTCCAACGAGATGTTTCCCCGATCACTATAATCTTAACCTGTCCAAGGCCAGGGTTAACCGTTACCTTCCACTCCTATACGCACAAATGGCCCCCCAAATGTATCCCCTTTCTCGGGTGCCCCCACCCCCGGCCCTTATAAAGGGTGAACCTTACCGTAAAAAAAGATATGAACAGATTGAGATAGATCGATATGAACAGATTGAGATAGATAGATATGAACAGATTAAGATATATATATATATATATATATATATATATATATATATATATATATATATACAGAGAGAGAGAGAGAGAGAGAGAGAGAGAGAGAGAGTGGGCATATATAGATAGTAGTGATAGAAATTTTGGGGGATTAGAATAATCATTGACAATAATTCATCGAGTCTAGAAGAATCCTCAACAGAATGCACAAATCAATGGACGGCCGTTTCGTCCTATTTGGGACTAAACTGCAAGCGCCATACCATTGAAGAAACAGGCTTCGGTAACGAAACTTGGTCTAGTGGCATAACCCTTGCGTTGTATCGTAACGGTCCAGGTTCGATTCTCGGTAGTGGATGCGCACTGCTGGTGAGTCCCAAATAAGACGAAACGGCCGTCCAGTGCTTTCTGCATTCTGTCGAGGATTCTTCTGGACTCTTTAGATAGATAGATATGGACAGATTTTGATAGATGGTAACGGTGATCGCAATGGTTGTGGGTTATCGCACTTGGCATTGTCAAAAATACCTGTTAGGGGGCGCTCTTGAGTTCTGTAAAAAAAACGATCATATTCTCTCTTTTCCTCTTTTTAACTCTTGCTTCAAGATGTAGTCAGACGTGAATAAAATGTCTCCTACTGGAGCATTTTTATTTTCATGATCCTTTATTCACTGAACTCTTGCACACACAACCACACATACGTGTCTATCACACACATACGCACTCTTATAACTAGTTTCAATGTTTTTCCTTTCATTTCGGTTTGGTTTGGTTTACAGCATATCAACATCTGAATGGGTCATTTAATGCTGATTTTTATTGCTGGTTATATCTTTTCCAAGAATGTATTGCTGTTAATAATGTATTGCTGGTAATTAGGTTGGTGCAAAAATAATGACGTAATAATGTCGTTTTTTTTTTACGTATTTTTTAACGTCAAAAACGACATTATTACGTCATTATTTTTGCACCAACCTAATAATAATGTATCGCTGGTAATAATTATTTACAAAAGTGTATTGCTGGTAATAATTTTTCCTTCAAAAATCTATTGCTGGTAATAATTTTTCCTAAAAAATTCATTGTTGGTATAAAATCTATATTTACACTTTCACACTGCTTTAACCCCAGTTTGGGGTTTAACTATTTGCCCATATTTGGGACCCTAACAGGTGCTAACACCCCAGGTCAGGATGGATCTGGGAACACCAGCAATTAAGAGGTGGTTCCACGCTCCACAAAACATCTTGAACAGAGGCCTTGCTGTTGGATGTTGTTTATCATCTTACCCAGGATGTCCTTTCATTTCAGTTGTGTACACATGTAATACCTTTTGTTAATAACATGCCTTGTCGTTTGTTTTATATTCATTGTTTTATGTTTTTATGCCAGTTTGTGGTATAAATGTTCCAGGAGCCTACAACTATTTTATATAAAATAACTGTGCACATCGCAACACAAAGAGGTGATACTCACAACATAATGGTGTCTTTTTTATCTGAATAATATAAAATGGTTTTTGTGATGTTGAACAGCTTTGCTTGTCACTTTTACTATGTCAAGCAGAAGCTCATTATCAGTCCCAAGAATCCTCTTTATATTCGAGACTTTGATTCGTAGACTAGTAGTAACACCTCCAATAATATTCGCACTAGTAATACTTGTTCAAGTAGTAATTGCCAAATAGTATAATGATCAGATGAGAATCGTAATTTGTAGAGAGAGAGAGAATGTATAGCAATAGTGGATAGATAAGAAGAGTGAACACCGATTGTATAGTCATCACGCTACTTCCTATTTATTCACTTCCTTTATGATCACATGATCTACCTAATAATGGAATCGCCCGTGTTACTCATTGGCAATATAGTCTCAAACCACAGTGTCGGCAATGGCACTTACACTTGTCTTTTTTTTTTAAAAAAAATCTAGATAATTCATTCGCACAAGGATATTTCTGATAACTGATCTGAGAAAATGACCATGTATAGTTGACTGTTTAGAAAATATTTTTAGATAGTAAGAATTTTTTGTTTTTGCAGATAATAATGGTTTAATGATAAAAGTCTTATTAATTAACCCATAGGTGGAGGAGAAGAGGTGAATTCATACCTTTCCCAATAGTATTTGTGCATCGGTGAATACAACGAACTCAATAGAAATTGGGACTCAGCTCTCGGATTAACAATTCTGAGCTATTATCCATTACCCAACCTGCATATCTAAGCTTACAGCACCTGGTATTCCAAAGCAGTCACCCATCTAGGTACTGACCAGGCTTGACATTGCTTAACTTTAGAAATTTTATGAGAACAATTATTTTTTATCTTGACTCTAGTATGAGTTTGGTGGCGATTCCATCCATTCTTCAGGAGATCTGATTGAAAATTGTATTTATTTTTCAGAGACATATTTTTGATTAAATTTGGTTGATTTTGTTTAGCTGTATATCAATCTCTATGGTTTATTTAATTTCTAAATCTAAATATTTTCTACACAATTTTATGGCTTCAACTATATAATTTTATACTTTCAGATATTTTTAGACGTAAATTTTTTAGATAAAATGTATTGTAATTTAAAAAATATGTATTACGAATAATTTTACTACAAAAACTGTATTTTAATACTTTTTTAGTGTTTTATTTTTGGTCATTTTGCTATAAAATGTATTGTTGGTAATATTACTTTTTAATAAAAATGTATTGTTGGTAATTGTTTTTTAAGCATTTCACCCCAAGCAAGATGGGAGTGCCACTAGCACACAAGGTGTTACAGAAAGTGAGAGCAAGAGTAAAGAGAGGTGTTTGAGGAAAGGATATAGAGAAGGATGGGGAGCAAAGATCAAGACATCAGAAGATGTAGATTGACATTACATTTGAATATTTGAAGATTATAGCTATTAGGGAAGCAAGTAAGAGGAAGGGCATTCCACTGTTGGGAATTGAGAGAGAAGAAGCTGTTGGAATAGAAGAAGCAGTTACATTCAACTGTTTTGACAGTAAAAGGGTGGGACCTAGATGCCAATCTAGTAGCATGCTTAAATTCATGTAGTCAGGGCACGAGGGGGAAAAAAAAGCCCGTCAGAGCAGTTGCCATGAAAATATTTGCAAAAATACAGAGGGAAATCTTGTTTGTGAGACAAGTGGCTGTAGACAAGTTCAGTACAAAAATGTATTTTTGGTAATTTTTTTGTATTAGGTTGGTGCAAAAATATTATCGTTTTTTGACGTATTTTTTAACATCAAAAAACGATATTATTTTTGAACCAACCTAATAAAAATGTATTGCTGGCATTTTTACTATAAAAAAGACATTTTAATTTTGTTCACCATTTATCCATAGCTGGGACCCTAACAGGTACTACAACTATTAACAGAGCTAAAAGACAACAAATATAGAAAAACATACCCTCAAACCATCTTCTGAAATTTATATGAGAACACCTAGATGTGTCTCCCTCATACAATGGTACTGTGCATTAAAAGAATGTGCCTTGGGGGGTCTATTCACAGGTTTTACATTGTCAACAGTTATAAAACAGCCCTGAATACATCACTGGATAATGTTTATTGTTTGACCAAGATAACAATAGCTTAAATACATATGCTATAGTTTAATGTACTCAAAATCAAAAAGATCCTTATCTTTAAGTTGTTATCCCAACCCCCTACATTAAAACCATTTTTATTTCAATACAGCCTATACAGGCTTATACAGCAGTTCACAAAATGCCACACCCATAAAAATATCACACCTGGCAGACTGTCCCCCGTCACACTCCCTCTAGCTACACTGTTGGTTCTGGCATATATACCAGTGAACAATGACAATTAAAATGTATTTTTTATTAAAAAAATTGCAGAAAATCCAATTTCTTAAAATAAAGTACAAAAAGGTAAGTGAACATATTTAAAATTATTTATCCTTATTAATGACATCAAACATTTTTGATTGAGTGATTCATTTTTTATGGTTTATCAATCCATTACAGGTTATTTAAAGCCAGAAAATATATTTTTTAGATTGTAAGAATTTTTTTTACAGATAATAATGGTTTAGGATACATGCTTTACTAATTAACCCATAGCTGTGGAGAGAAGATATGAACCCATACCTTTCCCAAGGATCCTTGCATGTAAGTGAATATAACGAAACCAACTTGAATTGGAACTCAGATCTCCACTTAAAAATTCTTAAATTATCCATTACACTAAACCCACATCCAAGCTTACAACTTATTCACAAGTGGTCACCCATCTAGGTACTGACCAGGCTCAATATTGCTCAAGTCATATACTTTAGTAATTATATATATTTACTATACTATATTAACTGTTATATTAACTATATATATACTAATTAACCTATAGCTGGTGGGAGAAGATGTAGATTCATACATTTCCCGAGGATGCTTGTATGTAAGTGAATATAATGAAACCACTAGGAATTAGAACTTTGCTCTCTGATTAAAAATTCTTAAAATATGCATTATACCATCTGCATCAGGTGCTGTAAACATCTGTTATTTTGAATACCAGATGCTTATAGCACCTGGTATTCAAAAGTGGTTACCCATCTAGGTACTGGCCACACTCAACATTGCTTAACTTCTAATGGAAAATAATGAGTATGATAAAAAGAAAAAAGGAAGAAAGTTTAAAAAAATAACATACAAAAATATAAAAAACCTTGAAGAAAGTTTTTAAAATGAGGTCAATTTTTTGTTTATTTTTTTTCATTCCTCTACATAAAAAAAAAATAATAATTGTTCAGTATTCGACTTCAAAGTTTCTTTTCTTTTCTTCTCTTTTTTTTTTTTTTTTTTTTTTTTAATTGCTTTCGATTGAAAGTTCTACAGTGAAATAACAAGACTTGGAACCTTCCAGAACCTGAGTATTGACAAATGAAACTAATTTCTGTCTACTTCTCAATATTAAAGTCTGCTGCTAGTAAGCAATTGAGAAGTGTCCATTAGACCAAAAAAAAAAAAAATAAAAGAAAGGTAGAAAATCAAGTATAAATGGAATATTCTGTTCTGATAAACTTCCCATGCCTGTAAGAAATCTCAAAATTTTTATTATTATTATCATTATTATTATTGCTATTATTAGATGAAGAAATGCCATTTTTCATTTTTGACTAGGATTTCTTTCATCTTAATTTCACTTGCTTTTTATTACATTAGTAGTATTAGTAGTAATATTATCTTGAATTTTATTAATATTAGATGAAGCATTGTCAGCCATTATTCATTTTTGACTAGGATTTCTTTCATCTTAATTTCACTTGCTTTTTATTACATTAGTAGTATTAGTAGTAATATTATCTTGAATTTTATTATTATTAGATGAAGCATTGTCTGCCATTATTCATTTTTGACTAGGATTTCTTTCATCTTAATTTCACTTGCTTTTTATTACATTAGTAGTATTAGTAGTAATATTATCTTGAATTTTATTAATATTAGATGAAGCATTGTCTGCCATTATTCATTTTTCACTAGGATTTCTTTCATCTTAATTTCACTTGCTTTTTATTACATTAGTAGTATTAGTAGTAATATTATCTTGAATTTTATTCTTATTAGATGAAGCATTGTCAGCCATTATTCATTTTTCACTAGGATTTCTTTCATCTTAATTTCACTTGCTTTTTATTTCATTAGTAGTATTAGTAGTAATATTATCTTGAATTTTATTATTATTAGATGAAGCATTGTCAGCCATTATTAATTTTTGACTAGGATTTCTTTCATCTTAATTTCACTTGCTTTTTATTACATTAGTAGTATTAGTAGTAATATTATCTTGAATTTTATTCTTATTAGATGAAGCATTGTCTGCCTTCATTCATTTTCATTCTTCTCGCTTTATTATCTTTTGTTGGAGTTTCTTGTAGTTTCCTTTCCATATCTGCTATCAACACTGGTTCATCTGCATATCTAAAATTAAGATTGTAGCCGCTAATATGTGAATCCTGATAGTTATTCTAATTCTCTCAGAATTGTCTCACTGATTGATGAAGTCCAGTGAGAAGAAGACACATCCTTGTTTTATAATGCTTTCTATTCTTTATCCTGAGGCAGGTGAATTTGCTCCCAATATAAGTTATGGATTATTCTAATATCCTTCCTAAATATATCAAGCTTATCTATCATTTCAGACAGTTCTTTGTGACATAGTTTTATGCCCAGAAAGACCTTATACAAAGTGCGATAAGGAAATTGTCGCCATTTTATATTTTTAATTTCACACATGTGTATTGTTTGTTTTTGGTTTTGTCAATTGTACATTATAGTAGGGTCAGTTAGGCACCTTCTATTAGAAAAAGATCTGTAATGCTTGGCATTCATGCTGGAAACTCCAATACTGACATTTCAGGGTATTTTGGTGTTAATCTGTGGTTAGTGTAGAGGATTTGGAAGGAGCTGTATGAGTCTAATGGTGATTATTTTGGAAAACTCACTCTGATTGTTCTGATAAAAAAAGAACACTTTGTTGGTTGGAGGCCTGCATCAAGTGCTTGAGAAGGTGGCTTCTGGAAGGCCCTATGTCTGGCAACAGAACTCTGCACCATGCTACACAAGCAGGAGAATCCATTCATAGTTGTCAGACAATTTTTGAAACCACATCACTCCCTTATATCCAGTCACCTAACTCCCCAGAGTCCAACCCCCTTGATTATTATGTGTGCCCTGCAGTTGAGCAAGGGACCAACAAAACTCCTTGTAAGGCTAAAGAAGAACTGAAGGCAAGAATTTATGACATCATTCACCAACTTCAAAAGGAGACCATCCAGAAGAGTTGCAGGAGATTCCCAAGTCGTCTGGAGGACATGGTTAAAGCCAATGGCAATTTTATTAAGTAAATTTACTCTTTAGTATTTTAAGATATTTTGGTGTAATTTTAGTAAATATAACTGTTAAAATCAGATGCCAATGTTATTTTCATTTCTGCGTAATTTAGATGACAATTTATCCATCAAACCCTGTACATCTGTTAAAATGAGGTCAGATTTATTTTCATTCTTGCCTCATTCAGACGACAATTTATTGATCGCACCCTGTATATCTGTTTAAATGAGATGTCAGTATTATTTTCATTCTTGCCTCATTTAGAGGATGATTTATCTATTGTACCCTGTATTAATGATGTCTTACCCGTGCCTTAAAAAATCACAACATTATTTGTTAAATCCCTCCTATTACTGAGCTAAGTTTTTTAAGTTGATTGATTTTATGACATGGCATCTCTGATTGGGTTATTTAATGTTGAAATTTTGTATGTGTATCTGATTTTGTTTCAATAAACCATAACACACATTGTGATTTTCTTGAGGAGTAGTCATTTTTAGTGATTCATTTAACAGTATCACTTTCATCAACACGATACCTGAAATATACAAATTTGTTATGATTAAAAGCTTTGATAAAAGAGCTACTGTTAAAAGAACTCCTAACAAATCCAGACTGGTGGATTTGGAAGTGATGGCCAAATTCCCTGGACACCTCATTCACAAGATATCGCTCCCCTAGATTTCTTTCTATGGGGGTTATTTTAAAGATATTGTGTATCAAACAAAGATATGGGGGACTCACTGATCTAAAGTAATATAGTAATATATATATATATATATATATATATATATATATATATATATATATATATATATATAATAAAAAGAAAGAACAGTAAGATATATAATCCGGTGTTCTTATAGATATTTTTATTTTTACAAAATAGTGCTCAATGTAAATTTACAGAGCATTAATATTATAAGTTAATAGACTTAAAATATGGTTTTTCGCTACACAGTTCCAACCATGTTTCAAAAATGGAAGCTGAAAGCCCCTAATTTAATTTTGTACTTAAATTAAAGACATCACTTCCATTTCATCCTCAAGCGAATTTTGGAGTAACTTTAAAAATTACAGGGTTTTAAATACACAGCTAAAACAAAATTCATGTTTCCAAGGTTACAGAAACATGAATTTTGTTTTAGCTGTGTATTTAAAACCTTGTAATTTTTAAAGTTACTCCAAAATTCGCTTGAGGATGAAATGGAAGTGATGTCTTTAATTTAAGTACAAAATTAAATTAGGGGCTTTTAGCTTCCATTTTTGAAACATGGTTGGAACTTTGTAGCGAAAAACCATATTTTAAGTCTATTAACTTATAATATATATATATATATATATATATATATATATATATATATATATATATATATATATGTGTGTGTGTGTACACACACACAACACACAGGATATCCATAAAGTCTCTTTACAATTTAAAAAAAATTATTACAAAAGTAAATGAATAGACAAATATGTAGAAATTGTTACAAAATGAATAGATATTGAAGTTTTTTTTAACTAATTTAATACACCTCTCTATGGGCACCATTAGTTGCATGAAGCCCAAGAAGATGGTAATCTATTCCTTGCCATGTTCATTGTATCAGAGCCTCATAAATCCTAGCAATGGCATCAGTAATCTTTTTACTTTAGATCAGTGATGCAGTTTGATTAAAAACTTTGATAACTACTGACTTCATAGAAGAAATATGATTAAGATATCTCATCAACTGCCTTTGTAATATATTTTTTAAATTGTAAAGACACTTTATAGACACCCTGCATATTTAGAAATTTTTGATAAAATTCAAAGAAGAATCAGCAATATTATTGATCCTGACATGGCATCTTGGCTTCAGCCACGTTCTCACCACCATAATGTAATGTAGCTTCTCTGTACCTTTTCTATAAATATTTTCATGATAACTGGTTATATGAACTCTTTGCTAGGGTACCTAAAATTTATGAATTTAAGCACAGTACTAGACTGGTGCCAAGGTCTCATCTATTCACAGTTGAAATTGCTAGATGTAACTGTAAGTTCTATGTTAACAGTTCTTTTCTCACACTTCTCACTTGTGGAACTTTTTTTGCAGGTGGATGCAGTTACGTCACACCTATTTGATCACAGCTCCATTAGAACGCATTTAAACACACACACAAATTTACCTGACTCCATTAGGAACATACTAGTAGAAAACACAAATATATTAACTGCATCCACCTGTAAAAAAAGATTAAAAATAATGAAAGCTTTAATAATAAAAAAGTAAAAGCCAACTCTTAACAATATGAACTATGAACAAAGCCACAATGTGCTAACCGTATTCGGAAATTAAAAACATTCCTACCACACACTAAGACATACACAGAACACACACGCTCAATTAAGCTGAAAAATTGAATCATCCTTGATAATGGCTAAAGGCATAGTCGAAAGCGCTTGGAAATATAAAACATTTGGACAGTTCTTACACACCCTTTGTCCAGAAAAGAAAGCTCTTGTCATAACACAAGAAAAATTAAATAAAAAGCTTAACCGTAGTACCTTGTCTGTTGCTTTTAATGAAACATGCATAAAGGAAGAATTGCTGCCTATATATATATATATATATATATATATATATATATAATACCAATAGGTAATTGGTACGGATAATTTCAAGGAGGACATTAATCCAAGGAGAGCTCAATGTAAGTAACAATGCAATATAATAATAAGCCAAGAAAATCCTTATAAAATCCATATATTTAAATATTCATGTCTTCAGACATACAGCTTAAATAGTAACTGAAGTGGGCAAGCACATCTTGACTCTAGGAGTGCCTGACTAAGTACTTGCTTTCATCACTCTATAAACTGACATCACTTACCAGCCATCATGTGGCCCTTGCTACTTCATCTCAACCAAACGGAGGTAATCGCCTTTTGCATCCCTACAGTACACTAGATTTTGTATTATATCAATATCATTTAAATAATACTTTGTGGGTTAATTTGTAATTAGCAACATGGTCAATAGTATTTTTCTTTCTTTTTTTTTATTTCTCATAGAGCAATTTGTTGTTGACATTCCAACTACCTAGAAATATAGTGTAAACCAGGTTTTGGTTATCTGTCTTTGAAGTGTACCACGTGTGAACATTTTATCAACTTAATTATATAATTTACAAATGAAATCTTGAGGACATGTCTTAAAGCTGCTGTATGCCTTGTGCAAATCTAATTGGTCAGCATTTCCCTCGAAATGTTGGAATTGTGTTGGAAACTAAATAGGTTCTTGTCAAAAGAACTCTTACACTCGACTGAAGACAAAAGATTTGAAATCATGGTTATAATGTAATGGTCATGCATACATTAAAGCTGTTCCCTTACAGGCATTTCAGAATATTATTGCAATCTTCACAGTTGATTCTGTTCAGTGCTGGCTTTAATTTTTTAATATGAATTGCTTCTAGTATCTGTAATCTAAATTTGTTGTTTTCACGGTGTATTGTCAATTAGTCATTTTTTATATTGTGAATGCAGATAGAAATGTTTCCAATGCTTCGGTCTTACAATGGATGAATGGTCAGACATGCATAATGTAAGCCTTCTTGTTAGTGTATTTGTCATATATACAACATATATATTTGACATTATAACATAGAGAGAAAAAAATCCATAATGGATAATTTTTCGTGTTGTAATGAACACCCAGCACATTGTCAACTGTTTTTCATTTAAAAGCATAATGAAAAAATTATGGTAATGAATAACAATGCACATCTTTGTATAAATACTTATATTAATGAACAACATATAGTTTTATATTACTTGTGCCCCTGAAGATCATCTTGGAAGAAGAGATCGAAAGTACTTGGGAAATGAAAAATAAAAGATATTTAAAAAGTTATAGCACATTTCTCTCATCCTTTAATATCAATACATGGAAGGTTATTCATGAGTATGAATGGATTTTGTTAATAATTAGCAGACATAATGTTTGTAATTTATTCAATCAGATATGCCTAATATATATATATTTATTAAAGACATTTTTATGTTTAACGTTCTTTTTATAGATACAAGTATTTAAGTAAATGCTCTGTTTATAATAAACAGTATTAAATAACATTTACCGGCCTGAATGTCCGAGAAATTTTTATAGAAAATATTCGTCCTTGGACAGGATTCAAACCTGTATCCTATACGGAACCGTCATTTACGCTGACGTGCCTTGACCGCTCGGCCACCAAGGATCGTTTGGTAGTCAAGGTCGAATTTACTGTTTATAAACTTCAATCTTCCATGAATCTCGTACATTCATAACTGCTCATGGTGTATCGAATGTAAACAAATGACGTCATATATTACGAAATATACACTGATGTGCCTTGACCGCATGTCAGCGTAAATGACGGTTCCGTATAGGATGCAGGTTCGAATCCTGTCCAAGGACAAATATTTTCTATGAAAATTTCTCGGACATTCAGGCCGGTAAATGTTATTTAATACTGTTTATTATAAACAGAGCATTTACTTAAATACTTGTATCTATAAAAAGAACGTTAAACATAAAAATGTCTTTAATAAATAAATTGTCGGACTTCGTCCATTTCGTAATATATATATATATATATATATATATATATATATATATATATATATATATATATAGAGAGAGAGAGAGAGAGAGGCATGGTGGAGTAATGGATTGTGACTTGGATTGAGGAATTGGAGAGCTGAGTTTGAATTCTAGTTGAATCCATTACATTCACTTACATGCTAATACCCTTCAGATAGGTATTAATCCACTTCTCTCCCTCCCCACCCGCATCCCAGCTATGGGTAAATAGCAGGACAGACCGGGTTCTGTAGCCTTGGATGGCAACTGGTCTACTGCAGAAAGAAATGGCAACCTACTGCAGCAAAAAATCTGCCTCGTCTGTCATGTATCGAAAGATAGATGATTGCCTAAGTGTGTATCATGTACGGCATATAACTGACTGATAGTTTAGCAAGTGAATCAAAAACAGGAGCTTAGGTTATTAATTGTGTACCAATGAGAAGAGAAACACTAATTTCAATGCTGATCTCTAGATATGTATATAACTAGATTGAAAATCAACCTAAATCGGAATTGATGAGAAAATTTGATCCATTCTTCAATGCTTTGGTGAGCTGAGCTACTATAAAGGTGCAACCTACACTATCTTGTATAGATACATTCAATACTTACGTCTTTGTAACATCCACTGGTGACCTTAGATGTTCACAACATCCTGCTTTGATACTAAAACATACATATTTTTTTTTCACCCACATTTTTAAGCAGGCAGCTGTTACATTTGAATGCAGTCATATACATTCCGCAATCTTGCCTGCTGCAGTTGCTAAAATATTCAAAATTAAAGCTATGGCAAAGGTTTCGACTCACAAGAGACTTCATCAGGAGTGTGAAAAAGTAAAGTCAAAGAAAGAAGATCAACTTCCTTCTTTTCCTTCATCCATCTTTCTTTTTTCTCCACCATCTCATTCTTCCTTCTTTTCCTCTGTCCATGTTCCCTTTTTTCTTCTTTTCCTTCTCCACCCTCCCATTCTTTTTATTTTCATCTCTCCACCATCACATTCTCAATTCCTTTCCTTTCTTCACCCTCACCTTCTACCTTTTCTTCTCTCCACCCTCCCCTTCTTCCTTCTTTTCCTCTCTCCACCCTCCCCTTCTTCCTTCTTTTCCTCTCTCCACCCTCCCCTTCTTCCTTCTTTTCCTCTCTCCACCCTCCCCTTCTTCCTTCTTTTCCTCTCTCCACCCTCCCCTTCTACCTTCTTTTCCTCTCTCCACCCTCCCCTTCTTCCTTCTTTTCCTCTCTCTACCCTCCCCTTCTTCCTTCTTTTCCTCTCTCTACCTTCACCTTCTTCCTTCTTTTCCTCTCTCCTCTCTCTCATTCTTCTTTATTTTCCTCTCTAATCTCTATCTCTGTTCTTTCTTTTCCTTCCTCCTCTCTATCATTCTATCTTCTTTTCCTCTCTCCACTCTCTTGTTCAACCTGATTTTCTTCTCTCTGCTCTCTCATTCCTCTTTCTTTTCCTTTCTTCTTTCTTTTCTTCTCTCCATGCTCTCTTTCATCCTCCTTTTCCACTTTCTACCACCTTATACTTTATCCATTTCTTCTTATCCTCCTTCTTTATTTCTATTTATTTCTGTTCCTCCTTTTTTTCTTCTCTCCTCTCTCACTCTCATTCTTCTCATCCTCTTCTATTTCTTTTTACTTCTTTCTCTCCTCCATTTTTTCTCTCCTCACACTCATTTTCTCCTCCTCCTCCTTTATTTCTTTTTACTTCTTTCTCTCCTTATTTTCTTTACATTTTCCTATGTTCATTTCCCTTTCTGTTTATTCTTTTCTCTAATTTTCTTTCCTTCCTTATTTTAGCACGACTCGACACCTCTCTACATATAAAATCACCTTCAGTATGCCTCCAAGTCAAAGTGAATTTTCTAACCTGCTGCCTTATTCAAGATACAAGCAACTGATTTAACCAGCATATACAACATTTCACACCAGTTCACACTCTGTGCAATATAATCTCTCCTCAATCATTTATTCAAATTTAACCAGAAAAAAGCAGAGAACTCAGTGGAATTGCCAGAAAGAATACACAATTGAATTACAAGACTTTCAGGTGGATTTTCAGGGAAAAAAACGAAATAATGACCTGATTCATTTCCCTATTTTGACATTTTTGCTCCAGATACATTTTTCAGGCATATTTGATTTATCAAGTTTTTTTTTTATCAGGAATATCCGTAGCATGAATTTACACACAACAAAAGAAATATTTTTTTCCTAAAATATACCAAGTTTGATTTATTTATCAGTAATGTTAGCTTTAATTCTTGACCATGGACAATCGCTTTCTTCCTGATTTTCAATGCATTCCTATAGTAAAATCATTAGCAATGCATTTGCATTATACATATAATAGCCCTATTCTATCAGTAATGCTTGCATTCAATCCTGACCACTGACAATCACTTTATTCCTGATTTTCAATGTATTCCTATAGTAAAATCACTAGCAATGCATTTACATTATACATATAATAGGTTTATTCTATCAGTAATGCTTGCATTCATTCCTGACCACTGACAATCCCTTTCTTCTTAATTTTCAATGCTTTCCTCTAGTAAAATCATTAGCATTTACATTATGCATATAATAGCTCTATTCTATCAGCCCTATTCTTTTTGCTAGCAGTCATTAGTAGAACCACATCTCTGCTACTTTGTGTCTCATCTGCATCTCTAGAGAGATTGTCCATCATTTAATACCATATAGAAGACTTGATAGTATATTACATTTCAGCACTTTTTTTGTTTTTAAGAATGTTTTCCAATGCCTTAATTCTTTGCATTCATCAGTAAGACCACATCTCTGTCACTTCATGTTTCTTTTCAATCTAGAAAGAGATTCATTCACTGGACACTCGATTAAATAACATGTAGAATTTTACACTCTTGTGTTTGTTTCTTTGTTGTTTTTTTTTAATTAAAACTTCGCATTTGTCTGTGTAACCATATTTCTGTTGCTTCAAGTCCTCTCTTCATCTGTGAGGGAATTGTTTAACATTCACGGCCATATAAGAGAGTAGATGATCCATGGAAGTGAACTTTCCTTTCTTTGTTTCTTTGTTTTTGTTATATTGATACTTTGCATTCGTCTGTAGAACTGCATTTTTGTTGTTTGATGACCTTTCTGCCGAACATTCACTGCTGTACAACAAAAAATTTGACAGTCTTTTCTAAGCACATTTTTGTGTCATTAAATGATTGCATTTGCTTGCGGAAACACATCTCTGTTTCCTCAAGTCCCTTCTTTATCTGTGAGGAAATTGTCCAACATTCACTGACATATAATAGATTAGATAAAACATAGAATTTAACTGTTGTGGAGTAGCTGAACACCCCCACAAGATGGACTAGTTTAAGACTATTTAAACAGCACTCTCTCTTACTGAAGAAGAGTTAACAATTAACTGTTTATTATATTAGTCTGTGTTCTCAAATGTGTACCATATTATTCTCTGGAATAAACTACTTTTTATTTTCTATATGTTTATCAATCTTTCCTATCAGGTCATCCCATAAGTTCTGTCCGAATTTTAACTTTTTGTTAAAATGAATGAAATTTAAAGAGTATTTTATAATGTCTAATGGAGCTGAACATTATTTTTATGTTTAGATGCATTTAAACTGATTAAATTTTATTTCAGAGAACAATAAAATTAAATTTTGTTTGATTAAATCCCTGCTAACATGGAAGTACCCAAGAATTATTTGAGGCACATAATGCTTTATAAGAGTTCAAGAAAGGAAACTCAGCAGCTGAAGCGGCTAGAAACATTCACTCAGTTTATGGAGAGAAATGTGTGAATGAAAGAACTTGCAGAAGATGGTTTGCAAAATTCAGAAGTGGAGATTTCACCCTTGAAGCTGAAGATCGAACTGGACGTCCAGTTGAGTTTGATGAAAAGCTTTTTGAAGCAGCCCTTGAAAAAAATCCTGCTTTATCAGTTGAGGAATTGGCAGTGGTTCTCTGTTCAAACCATACAACTGTTCATCGTCATCTTCAACAACTTGGAAAAGTTCCTAAACTTGGAAAATGAGTGCCTCATGAATTGTCTGAAAACAACCTCAAATCCCGAGTTGACATCTGCTCTTCTCTCCATTCTCGTCAACTTGTTTCACTATTTTTGGATAGACTTGTGACTGGCGATGAAAAATGAATCTTTTCTCGAAATGTTAAGTGTCATAGACAGTGGCTTGGTAAAGGGGGAGGACCCCAGCCACAGCTGAGAAGGGAAATTCATGGGCAAAAGGTTCTTCTTTCATTCTGGTGGGATCGCCAAGGAATAATCCACTTTGAATTCTTACCACCTAATGCAACAATTAATGCTCAAATATACTGTCAGCAATCAGAGCGTTTGAACCAAGCTTTGAGGAAAAAAGACCTGCTCTAGTGAATTGAAAAGAGGTGATGTTTCATCAGGACAATGCGCGACCCCACACAGCAAGAATCGCGTCACCAAAGATCAAAGAACTTGATTGGGAAAAAATTCCTCATCCACATTATTCTCCCTATCTTGCTCCTTCAGACTACCATTTGTTTTGTAGCTTACAGAATCATTTGGAAGAAACAGCTTTTGTAACACAGGAAGAGCTTTCGAATCAAAGCTAAAAGAATTTTGCAGTAATGGAATTAGTAAGCTTGTTAATAGATGGAAGGAAGTCATAGATAATCAGAGAAATACATTGTTGAATGGATCTTACTTATTATAAACGCAGATTGTGTGTGTGTGTGTGTACATTTATATATTGGAACAAAAAACTTGGAAAAACACAATTGTTTTTTGCATTAAATCAATTTTAAAATACGATAAAACACAATTCTGTCGCCAGAATGAAAGGGGGACAACTCATATCGAGTTATACTTATTATAAAACCCAGGGTGTTTGTATGTGTGTGTTTGTTTATATATGGGATCGGATTTCCTACATTTTTCAACCGATTTCAACAAAACTTCACTTTTTTGGCAGGTATTGTTTCTTATTGTCTTGCACACTTTTTTCTTTTTATTTTTACATTCAGAGTCCTTTAAAAATTCCATTTACAAGACAATTGTTTATAATAAAATTCTATTCAATCGATAGACACATAACGATTGGAAACAATGTTTTTGTTTGAGTTTGGGTTTGACCAATTCGTAAAAAAAAAAACTCAAAAAAAAAACAAAACACTAAGACATGCGTGTCCATCAACCTTAAACAATAATCTTTGTCAATTTTATTTTTCAGTCTTTATGATGGTCGATACTTGATCTATCTCTTACTGTTACATTCCCGGGCAACGCCGGGCTCTACTGCTAGTCTGTAATTAAAATTAAATAAGTGACATTTGGTCACTTGTTTTCTTTATTCAAATTGATTTATTTATAATTACGACACAGCATTAACACGCTTTTCTTTGTTTGTAAGGACATTTTCATTTTAGTGAAACTTTCCAGGAGCCAGTAGAACCATATTCCTTTTGCTTCAAGTCCATCTGAAGAGATTGTCCAAAATTCAAGGAGATTAGATATTATATAGTAATTCAGACAGATTTTCTTGATTCCTAATGATTTTTCTTAATTTGTAAGAGTTTGCTTTTTTCTGGAAGCAATCATTGTCACATTTTCCATTGTTTGTTACTGCACGATCTGGATTGTTAGTTTCCTTTGCCTTTGTGACCTCTCCCAACTGCAGAACATACCTTGTACTGTCTTTTTTGCTGATGACCATTCGTTCTGTTTTCTTACAGTTAATAGTTAGTCCTTTCTTCTTGCTTTCCTTTACTAGATCTTTCATATTTTTTCCTTCTTCAGTACAGTTTCCCCAAATTTTTTTTTCTCTGGGCTGCATTTTTTGAATGAAAATTTGTTCTCACCAAATTTTATGTGATAAAGAGTACATTTAAAAACAAAAAAACAAAAAACAAAAAAAACAGAGTAAGGGTTAAAGAGATTTCAAGTCAGAATATTATCATTGATGATTCTCCTCCAATTTGCGGACTTTGGTTACTATATTTTTAATAATTGCTGTAATGCAAAAATATTGCAATGTCAGATTCGTTCAAAAAACATAAAAAATACAGAGGAAAAACAAAACATTTCTCAGCAATAAAGGCGGTTAACAAACCAACGGTTTGACCACTCAATAAATAGCACCGAACAACCAAATTAAACTCAGAATCCGACCTCTCTCATACTTGAGGCGAACAGGATAGTTGTTCTCAAACATTTTTTTTCTCTGAGCCGTATTTTCGGAATTAAAATTTGCTCACAAAAAAACAAAACAAAAAAAAATACAGAGAAAGTGAGTTAAAGGTAGATAACTGCGAATTCAAAGTCAGAACATTATCATTGATAACTCCCTCCTCCAATTTGTGGACCTTACTTGCTATATTCTTAATAATTGATATCATGCAAAAATATCGCAATGTTAAAAATCAGTCAATAATAAATTATAACTATTTATACTGGGAGTCATGCATGCAATTACAAGTAATCTATAATATCTGTCTATATTTCTGAGATGACGTATTATGTACACTATTTACATTATTTGGACTATTGTCCTCATCTTTGTTGCCATATTTATCCGATCCTTCAGTATCTGTCTATATTTCTGAGATGAGGTATTATGTACACTAAATTAAATAGTGTAATCTATAATAATATTTTAAATTTATTTATTTTTGGCATATGAATTTTTTGGAAACTGTTTCTAAATCTTTGATTGTGTTTCACTCATTCTATCTCACCTGCTATCCCCTTCCACTGCAACTATGAGGTACACCACACTATTTTGGAACCACTGGCCTAAATGATACGCATTGATGGACGACGCAGATTTTTTAATCTTTTTTTCTCAAGTTATGGAAGAACGGTAAATCTGATGGTTTCAAGACAGTGATGCATAGAGAGGGCACAGCAGATGCATAGAGAGTGTGCAACAGATGCGTAGAGAATGTGCCACAGATGCATAGAGAGAGCACAGCAGATGTATAGAGTGTGTGCAACAGATGCATAGAGAGGGCACAACTGATGCACAGAGAGTGAGGAACAGATTCATAGAGAGGGTAAAACAGATGCATAGAGAGTGTGCAACAGATGCGTAGTGAGTGTGCAACAGATGCATAGAAATTGTGCAACATATGCATAGAGAGAGCACAGCAGATGCATACAGTGTGTGAAACAGACGTATAGAGACGACAGCAGATCTATAGAGAGTGTGCAACAGATGCATAGCGAGGGCACAATAGATGCATAGAGAGCGTGCAACAGCTGTGAATTTTCTCATTTGGACTGTTCTGCTGCAGCTTTCAACATATGAAACCGACATTTTTCTCATCCATGCAAATATTGGTATAAATATTTGGCGCTCAACATTTTAGTCCCCAAAGTTATAGCATTGGTCCCTGCGTTATCTACATCTTGGATTCGTCCATCACGACTCTAATACATTGAACAGGATTCTACGATTTTGGCACCAGATGTCTGGTGCTTTGACAGGGATGCAATATCATGTTGAATCACTGGTTCTTGTATGATTACCAAAATTAAGCGACTCGTCAGTACCTAAATGAGTGACTGCCTGTAAGCTTGGATAAGCGGGTGCCATAATGGATGAGGAATCGGAATTGGAAATCAAAGAGCTGAGTCCCAATTCCAGTTGGGTTCATGGCGATCATCTCAAGTCCTAAGTTCAGGGACACATGGCCCAGTGGATAAAAGCGTTAGTTGGATCTGTTGACTTGACTCAAAGAGTTGTGAGTTCAGTACCTGCCTACTGCAGTGGTGAACAAAAACTTGGAGAGTTGAGTTAAAGGGAGATAACTGAGACACCCGGAAGAGGCATGGCACGTGGAGCTAGAACAATCTAAACTGCTGGACAAAATAAAGTATTTAGTTCGAAATTCCGGTCACTTGAAGGCTGGAATGTACAATGGCTGAAATTTGTTTATATTTCTGAGATGAGGTATTATGTACACTATTTACATTATTCGGACTATTGTCCTTATCTTTGTCGCCATATTTATTACAACGTTTCGGCCGTTGTACACCGCAGCCTTCTTCAGGTGGTTGGAATATTGAGTTGACAGTGATGAGTCGACTTGTATTTGAGTTGTCACAGAGATAAGTTAACTGGTGTTGAGTTGGCGGTGTTGAGTTGGCAGTGATGAGTCGACCTGGAGTTAAATTGTCACGGAGATGAGTTAGCCAGTGTTGAGCTGACGGTGATGAGTCGTCTTGTACTGCCTGTAGGATATAGCAAAATCTTAGATAATATATTGAACTCTTGTACGTAATAAATATATTTGGTACTACATGTCATTCCTATAATTCAAGATACTTGCATTTAAAATGTTTCCCATCATTATGGGGTACAGTGTATTTTTCAATTGTCACAAAACGCTCTGACGGAGAAATCTTCCTCTAATGATTCAAGCGTCCCTCAAAAACTTTTTCACATCAGGACCTGCGGAATTTTATTCAAAACAGTTACCTGATAAGTGGCAGATCAATGCAAATAATTCTGAATACATCTGTTCGGTTTCTCGTGGTTTATAGAACATTAAAATACTTTAGGCTGTGCAAGAACTTTCCTTCTAACAAGCTCTAATTGAGTGTAGTATAATTGTACGGCATTGATGCAATTTTTCCCGGTTGTGTGTGTGTGTGTGTGTGTGTGTTTGTGCTCAACAGTGTGAATGGAATGTACAAAAACCCAGAGTTTGAAAATAACTGTTCAACAGCTTATATTCCTGGTTGAATCGAGAGTGCAAATTAGTAGTATTTTGGGGTCGCAGTTAACAAAGTCCTTGAGTATACAAGTTGTTTTTGTTAAGAGATTTCTTCGCTAGTTATTACAGGAGGAATGAGAAATCTGTGTGTGAAACTGCTAGGATAGACCTTGTCTTCTGCAGCAAGAGATGGGTGTAGTTTTCCTTTGGTAGGTGAAATTTCTCCGTCGATTGCTACGGAAAGAACGATAAATCTTATGTCAAGCTGCCAGTACACGCCTTGTTTTCTGCATCGAAGGTTTTGTGTAGCACTTCGAGCTGGGCTTGAAGGCAGTGACCACTGAAATTGAAAAAAATGAGAAAGAGCAAGAATGGAATATAGAGGCCGCCGAAATGGAGGCCGTTGAAGAAGAAGAAGGAGAGAGAGAGAGAGAGAGAGAGAGAGTGAGAGAGAGAGAGAGAGACCGAATAGGGCTCGATCAAGGCTTGTATGACCTCAGGGACTTCCGGTTGTGTCCTGCTGATTATTTACGCTGCTGCTGAATTGAGTAAGCCCCCACGCGTCTCAGTAGCCAACAAGTGAAATTATCTTTATAGTATTTTTAAGAATAAATTTGAAAAAAAAAAAACGGAAATTATTTAAGACGCTGGAGAGGTTGAATAAATCTGGTGAGAAGACACCGTCTTGTCTCACGCCCCTTTCTATTTTTGTGTAGGTACGCAATTTGCTTTCTGTCCATATGCATGCAGTTTGCTCCCAGTATAAGTTGTGGATTATTCCGATATCCTTCCCAAATAGATATAGTTTCCCAGCAGTACAAATAAATCTTTGTACCTTACTTTGTCAATTTCTTTTTCGTAATCTATAAAACAAAAGTGTACATCCTTTTGCATTTACATTGCTTTTTTTTATATCATTTTGATTGTAAAAATATCATTTCTTGTTCGAGTGACCTAGACAGAGAACTGCTATGCAATAATATCAGACCTTCTCTATGACAGTAAATGTTGGATAATTTCATCACAGATGAAGAGGAAACTTGAAGCAACAGAGATGGGGTCCTACAAAAGGATGCTGGAAAGAACACGGCCAGAGCATCTGAACGTGAGGAAGTTTTATAGAAAATGCGGTCAAAAAAGATACTTATACTTAGAACCAGGAAGAGCGGGCTGAAATTTTGGGGACACGTAATGAAGAAAGACGGCTTGGAAGATTTAACGCACCAAATACAAAGGGGTGCAGGTGGAAACAGTGAGTAAACTACTTAACGGGTTTGTGTGAAATGATGGCAGAGTTAGATCCAACAGGGATGATGTTATGGGGTCCACCCCTTTTTCATATAAGTGGACTCGACCAGAGTGTCGTTGAACTGCTGCCGTTAAATACCTAGAGTCAGTCAGAATAGAGATATTGGGAGAGTGAGCAGAGATTGTGATTGAGTTGGAGGTAGAGTAATAGTGTGAGGTAACCGCTTGTAAAAGTCAGTTACAAGCATATAGACTCTAAGGAAGTCCTACTTCGAGACTATATATATATATATATATATATATATATATATATATATATATATATATATATATATATATATATATATATATATAATATTGCGACTAACCGCGTTCGTGGATTTACTAACAGAATTACCCATTGTATTATTGTGTAAATACATTTAATTTCTTATCTTTATTTCTTGCGTTTGTCATTCATTGGAGACCGAATTTCATTTCGGAATCCACAACAGATGGTAAAGAACCAAACATCGCTTAGTGTTACAAAGAGCAGGAAGCTGTAGAGAGACATGACTGACCAGGTCCGGAAAGGACACTGTACAGAAAAGAAGGATAATCATTTGGCCAGTCTGCGTATCATATCACCTGCTGTAAAGTATTATACGACGTGCGAATTTTAAAAGCTATCGTTAATGAGTTTGTTCTTTATCGAATCTTTCTGCCATGTTTGGTTTTGTCAAACAAATATCTGTTAGCCATTCGCTTAGTGTATAAATTGCATTTTTCTTTTCTTGAAAAGCAGGGACACTGAAGGGAACGCCAAGAAAGTTTTTTTTTGTTTTAGGAATACTGACATCGCGAAAGGGAATTGTGTCAGATTTGTATGCAAAACAGGTTTGAGTAATGGCAGAGTTGCAGTCTCGTACTTGAGATTGGTTCTTCAACTGATTAAAAGAGGTGACACTGTCAATCCCCCCTTGGGCTGAACGTGATCGAAATCTCCAACTCAGAGGAGAATGCCATTAGAAGACTTGTCAACGTTCCTTTTGAGAAATTGATACGGATAGATGTGAATAATGTAGGGTTCTCGTAAGAATCTTGAGAAATAAAGGATACACAGGTATGAAAAAAACACAAATCTTCTTCTACCACTTCTTTGTGCCGTGTCCTTTCAGGGCGTTGGCGATTATGGCTCTCCACATTTTCCTGTTCTTTGTAGTTCTTAGTAAGTTTTTGCCATTTTTGCTATCTCTCCTAATCACCATTCTGTCAACGATTTACACAAGCACGTTAGGCAGTTTTAGACGGTTTTTCTCTGTCCCTTTTGCCTTCTTGTGGGTGTCAAAATCTCTAAACCCCCTTTCTTCATTATGCGTCCCAGAAATTTCAACTATTTCTTTCTGTTCTTGAACATGTGCCCTTTTTGCTTCCATTTTTTCTAAAACTTTATTGTTGTCCACATGTTGAGTCCATGGTATTCTCAGCATCCTTCTGTAGAACCACATTTCCATTGATTCAAGTCTCTTCTTCATCTGAGCAAATTGTCTAGCATTCACTGCCATATAGAAAGACCGATTGTTATGATGAACAAACTTAGTAGCCGGAGATGTTCTACGTACTGTGACTCAAAGTTGACCATGACCTATAGTTATAGCTCTCTTTATGCTAATTACCTATAAGCTAAATCAATCATAAATTATCAATTACATAACTTAAATACTCTTTTCTTTGTCTCTAATAATCCCTGTTTCTTAATACTTTGCTTATTTTCTAGAATGCATCTTTATTTATTCTTATGTAAAACTTAGATATTACGTGGCAGTTCAGTACTCTTTTTTTTTGTTTCTAATGAAATTTTCTGTTTCTTAATACTCTGCTAAGTTTTGGAAGGCGTCTTTCACTATCTTAATGTAACTTCGGATTTCGAGGTCGCACTTTCCTTTCTCTGTTAAAACACTTCCCAGATATTTAAATTGTTGTACTTGTTTAATTTTGATATCTCCAATTTGTAATTTGTATTTTAGGCTGTCCCTGACAACCATGCATTCTGTCTTCTTACAATTGATGTTTAGTCCTTTCTTCTCTCATTCATTCATCCCCTTTTGTAGGAGTTCTTGTGTATCTGGCAGTTGTTAAATAGGTAAGGAGTTAAATGAGAAAGAGCTGTATATAAGTGGCATGCTTAAATTTATATAACTTATTTAAAATTTTAAACTAAACTTTTTATGCTGTTTATAAAATTTTGTCGTTGTTTGGTTCATGGTATTCTCAGAATTCTTCTATAGAACCATGTTTCTGTTACTTCAAGTCTCTTCTTCATCTGTGTGGGGATTGTCCAGCATTCATTGCTATATAGGATAACTGGTACTACATAACAGTTCAGTACATTTTCTTTGTTTCTAACAAATCTTAATACTTTGCTTAGATTTTGGAAGGCATCTTTGGCTATCTCAATGTGCCTTTTGGATTTCAGTGTCGCATTTTCCTTTATTTATTAAAAAATTTCCAAGATATTTAAATTTTTGTACTTGTTTGATTTTGCTATCTCCAAATTGTAATTTGTATTTTAGGCTGTTCCTTTTGCTGACAACAATGCATTCATTCATTCTTGAAACTGATGTCTATTTCTTTCTTCTTTCATTCCTTTACCCCCTTTTGTAGGAGTTCTTGTGGTTTTCTTTCTTTGTCTACTATGGATACTATCATCTGTATACGGCCAATAATGAATCCTGGTATGATTTAATTCTCTTAGAATAACCTCATAGTTTAGGTTGAATAAATCCAGTGAGAAGGCGCCTGTCTGTCTTACAGTTCTTTATATATTATATATTAGAATAGAACGTATGATTGCATCTAGTTAGTTTAACAATTAGTGAGAATACAATCTAATTGCTTGCTTAAATTCATGTAGAAAAGACAGAGGGAATGAGGAAAGACATGAAAGTAATTGAAGCTGAGATGCCAGCTCAAGATCGATTACATTAAAGATCCTTCTTTGAATTTTGTCAAGTCTCTCCTTCATCTGTAAGGAGATTGTCCAGCATTCACTGCTATGTAAGAGGATTGATATTACGTAACGGTTCAGTAATATTTTCTTTGTTTCTAATGAAATATTTACTCATTTCTTAATACTTTTCTTACCTTTTGGAAGGCCTCTTTCACTATTCCAATGCCCCACTGGATTTCAGTGTTACACATTCTATTTTCTGCTAAGTTTTGAAAATTGTAGTTGGCAGGGAAGCAAGAAATTGGGAGTTCCATGTGTAAGGAAAAAAAATTAAAATACAACGTATGATTGCATCTAGTTTGTTTAACAAAACTGTGAGAATACAATCTAATAACTTGCTTAAATTCATGCTGTTAAGATTTTCAGGAGGAAAGCTCATCAGAACATTTGCCAAGAAAATATTTGTAGAAAAGGCAGAGGGAAGACATGAAACAATTTTTGTTTGATAATTTTGATAATTAAACCAAAATCATCAAACAAAAACAAAAACTATCAAACAAAAACAAAAATCATCAAACAAAAACAAAAACTGCCAAACAAAAACCAAAATCATGAAACAGAAACAAAAACTATCAAACAAAAACAAAAATCATGAAAAACAAAAACAAAAACTATCAAACAAAAACTATCAAACAAAAACAAAATCATGAAACAAACACAAAAATTATCAAACAAAAATAAAAATCATGAAACATAAACAAAAACTATCAAACAAAAACCAAAATCATCAAACAAAAACAAAAACTATCAAACAAAAACCAAAATCATCAAACAAAAACAAAAACTATCAAACAAAATCAAAAATCATGAAACAAAAACAAAAACTATCAAACAAAAACAAAAATCATCAAACAAAATAAAAAACCTCAAGCAAAAACAAAAACCTCAAACAAAAACAAAAATCATAAAAAAAAAAACACACTACTGATTTGAGGCGGTGGCCTGTTGAAGACAGATGTTTGTTAATCATGTGTTACTGTCATTGTGTGTCCAATTTCTGCATCATGAAGATGCACTTCAAATAAACAATAAGTACAAGCTCCATTCCCGATTAGTAGACATCGCACCTGGCCGGTTATGTGACCCCCAACGGCCATTCAACGGTGCCGCGTCTTTACAGAGGAAGAAGAAGAGGGAAGATGCGTCCCTGATTCGTGGCTAGACACATCCTATTGTAGCTTAACAGACTAGACTTATTAGTAAAGTCAGCTTTTGTAATATCAGCTTGTTTTCCTTTTCAGAGTCAGAGAGAAGGTTTGTAACCCATTTCTGTACTTTATTAGCATGTTCACATTCCCGAAAATAAAACCCTCATTCATGTTCTTGCGACTGATTATCTACTATATGGGTAAATACCTGCTTTCGTCAGACAGATTCTACGAAGGTCGCCCGACATATATTTGGTTTTGGTTTGGTTAGATTTGGTTTGTTTTACAGCATATCAACCTCAATGGGTTTTTTTTTTAAATGCTGAAAAAATTGTTATTGCTGATAATATTTTTCGCAAAAGTATTTCTGGTAATATTTTTTCCAAAAATGTATTGCTGCTAATATTTTTCCTAAAAAGTATTACTGGTAATATTTTTTTACGAAAATGTATTGTTGGTATTAAAACCAATTTTTACACTTTCACAGTGCTTTGACCCCAGTTTGTGGTTATTTGCCCTTAGCTGAGACCCTAACCGGTACTACAACTCCGGGCCAGTGTTGATCTGGGAACACCAACAATTAAGAGGTGGTTCCGCGCTCCTCAAAACCTTCTGATCAGAGGCCTTGTTGTTAGACGTAGTTTATCTTCTTATCCAGGACGGGAATATAGTTTATCGTCATACCCAGGACGAAATATTTGGTAACACAGTACCATCATAAGAACAAGTGTTATACAACATATTAGAAAATGTTTAAGTTTTAATAGGTTTTAATTCTTTGTATTTTAGGATTAAAAAAAGCGAAAATAATGGCGTCCTTTAATTCTGAAGCACACTGAAGACTCTCATGAAAACGAATAGTAGATTACATATAAGATAATCGTTAAGTTTGACGATATTTTAAATGTAATTTATGAGTAAAACAAACGAAAATAATGGCGTCCTTTCATCATGTGGCGACGAAGGAGAAAATCATGTTTACCTCGAAAAAAATGTTGCATCTTTTTTGTTTCATTGTTTTTTTTTTTTTTTAAAGAAAATCAAAATCAAGTTCTAATTTACTTGTGTAAGGCCTTGAAAGAGGGGCATTTTTACACTTTCTGTTCTTACTCCAATAAAAGAGAGCTAGTTTAGGTGACAGGAGAGGATTCTTTGTTCTTTGTAGGAGAAAAAGGTGTGTTGCGAGTTGAGGATACGGGGTTTTTTTTACCTCTTTTGATTTATGGCCCTATCCTGCATTTTTTAAAAATTTTTGGCTTGCGAAACTGATTTAATACATTTGAAATTGTGGCTGTTTGTATGGTGAGAAGGTGTGTGTTCATATAAGCAAAGAAAATAGAAGTATAAGAACCCCCCCCCCCAAAAAAAAACCAAAAAACTTGAATTTCTGCTACGGGCATTTATTTATTTAATGCTGACTGTATTGAAACAAAGTTGAATGTCTCTTCTTTTGCTTTTTGGTTCAGAAAATTGTTTATGAGAAGTAAGGATAGTAACGGGTAAAGATGGTTGAACTCAAGTCAGCCTCGCTCTAAATTGGAAAGGTCGAGCCTCTATTTTATCAGTACGTCTGCTGAAAACACATCCAAACGATCAAGTTGGAAAGTGGTTAGAGTTCAGTGGTCAGTGGAGTGGGAAAACTAACATTCCCCAGTGGGAACCCTATTATCTCGTGGTTCGCATCTTGAAGCCAAGTAGAAAAAGAGGAAGATTCTACAATTTCCGGAAGTGGGGTCATAAAATCGCACTTGCTACTAGAAACCATTTCCAGTTTCTTTATAATTTGCATGGGAAATTGATTTTAAAAATAATTATTCGTTATTATTATTTTATTTATTGAATATATTTCATTTTCTTCACAGAATTACGACCCCAGATTTTGATTATTATTATTGGATCTGAACAAACTCATTGCAAACTATAGTTCAATCCCTCATATACGGAATCCCTAATATCCGGACATGATTTTGATGTGTATATTTGAGCTATTTGGGTGATATGTAACTGATCTGAAATTTCTGTTTTTCTGGAAATTTACTTTGGACAATTGCTTAAGCTTATTTCACCCTAACGGCTTGTATTGGTGGAAAATATGATGGGAATAAGAGGAAAGGATGACAACGAGACACATCTGCAACAAGATAGCGACGAGATGAATGATTGTGATGAAACCTGAACTGAAAGTGAAAAAGCTATTGGAAAGGTTATCATTTTTATGGAAAGAAAGCCAGCATTCAACTATGACGATTGTAATAACGCACGCAGAGTTTTAAAAAAAAGTATCTTTCGTTTAAAAAAATTCAAGAACAAAAGCAAAACGAAATGCCGAAAAAGTTGAGAATGACAATAGAAGAGAAAGAATCATCACACAACAGCGATTAAAAAAATCCTCGTTACATTATTACGCAACCGGGAAAAATTCCCAACATTGTACAAAAACAAATAGATATGAAAAACCTAGTAAATTGAAATATTAATAGTCAATAAATATATATGAATATAATAATCATAGCGTATAATAAATGAAAAAAGACAATATAATAATTGCGAATTATATTAAATTATATTAGTTTTAAACAATTTTTACTTTTTTTCTATTAAATTTAAAATCCGCTAATATTTGGAGCTTCGATAAAACGCGGCGTCTTTCCTTGAGTTCAGAACGCCAGTTTCAACTACATCTATCTATCTATCTATCTATCTATCTATCTATCTATCTGTTGTGGATTCCGTGAATGGAATCCTGCACAAATAAATTAACAACGCCAGTAATTGAGATAGAAAAATAAGTGTATTAAACGTAAGAATACAGACTTGAAGTGAAGATTAGTAGTCCAGGAATGCGGATTAGTAGAAAGTATATGCACAAGTCTCTGTAAGTAAAGTCGTAATCATCTCTCTCTCTCTCTCTGGACTCTTGTATAACTCTCTGAGAACGACCTGTGGCTGTCTCCGTATCTCTCAACGTATCTCAACGGCAAGTATTCTCTCTGTCAGTATAAGTATACTTTGGACGAGTCCATCTTATGTAAAAAGGGGAGAGCCCCACAGCACCCCCACTTTAGCTTCTTTTTTGGGGGGAGTTAATATTTTTTTCGCTTATGGTCTATTATTAGTGGTTCCGTGAATTTTTTTTTTCGGCTTCTGATCTCCGTGGCTACTTGTGGTTTTTGAATTTCGAAGGCTTCGAAAATCGCCTTCATCGCGTCTTCATTTTCGGAAGGTGACGAGTTTGAATCCTCTACCCATCTTTTCTGTATCTGATTTATGCGTCTCCTGTGAGTGAATTTTCCACCATGGATCGTGTATAGAACATTCCCCAGTCTGTTTATTATCGTATCTGGTTCCCGGTATGCCATATTATTCTTGAACATTCTGAAATAGACCAGTTCGCCTGGTTTGAAGGATCTTTTAGGCATTATCGGTATATGCCGGTTTTTATTTTTGCTCGGTAATAGTTTATCAAAAACAGACCGTATTTTGCGGGCAAACATCACTTCAGCTGGCGAAAGGCCAGATGGTGTGTTTCCGTTCGGGGTGATTCTGTAGACTTGTAAGAACTGTTGTATGGCTCTTTCTGTTGGTACGTCCTCTGCTTTTTTCAAGGCTCTCTTAAGCGTGTCCACAAACCTTTCGGCTTGCCCGTTAGATCGTGGATGGTATGGTGCTATTTTAATATGTTTGACTTGATAAGTCGCACAGAATTCTTGAAAGTCGTTCGAGGTGAATTGGGTACCATTATCCGTTACAAGGCAATCTAGAACGCCGAATCTTGCGAATAACTCGTGTAGACAATTAATAGTGTTTTCCGTCGTAGGGTTTTTTGTATCTGAAAACTTCTGGCCACTTACTAAAGCTATCTACCGTTATCAAGTAGTAATATCCATCTAAGGGTCCTGCATAGTCCTCATGGATTCTAGATCAAGGTCTGTCCACCTTAGGCCATGGTTTTTGTATAATAGGTGGTACCTTTGCTGCCGCAGCACAGCCTCTACATTTTTCTATCATTTGAGTAATGTCGTTATCCATATTAGGCCAATACACGAAACTTCTCATTAACGCTTTCATACGATTTTTCCCTAGGTGTCCTAGATGAAAGTCCTTCAGAATTCGTCTTTGTAAAGATTTGGGTATGACCACTTTTTTCATTATAAAGTAATACGTGATAACAAATTGAAAAACACTCCACAAGATTTCTTTCTTTTTCTTCTATTTTTCTCTTTGTACTTTGTATGAATTCATCCATTTCAGCTTCTCTTCTGATTTCTAAAAAGGTCACTGGTAATTTCCTTACTGTATTGTTTAGAACTTTACTAATTTCGTCTTTACCGAGTCTTCCAGAGGTTCGCATTTCGCAGGTACCAATCTAGATAATCCATCCGCATGACCAATTTTCTTCGACGGTACGAACTCTAGTTTGAAATAATTCAATAATATAGTTCCCCATCCCAGAAGTCTGTTGGCTGTGTAAATTGGTAGTCCTTTTTTCGATCCGAATATAGTGAGAAGGGGTTTATGGTCAGTTTGAAGAGTAAACTCGCTTCCATATATGTATCCGTGGAAGCGTGTTATGGCGAATATTATGCCTAACGCTACTTTTTCAATTTGTGAATAATTCCCCTCTGCTGGTAACAACGATCTAGATGCGTGAGCTATAGGTTTCCTTGTGTCATCCTGCATCTTGTGTAATATACAAGCTCCTATTCCGTGTGAGCTTGCATCACTAGCAATGATAATTTCCAGTTTGGGATCAAAATGCGTCAGTACTAGATCAGACGTTAATTTCTTTATGATCTCCTTAAAAGCTTTCTGACAATCTTCCGTCCAGTTCCATTTGTTAACTTTTTTCAATAATTCATTGAGGGGAGCCCTCAATTTGTGCATGTTTTCAATGAATTCACCGTAATAGTTCGCTAGAGCAAGAAAGCTTTGCAACCCTGCGACATTTTTCGGCTCAGGCATATTTTTTATTGCAGATGCCTTATCTGGATCTGGTTTTCTGTCGCTTTCATTGATTATATGGCCTAGATACTTGATTTCTTTTGGAAAAAAATCACATTTTTTTCTCCTTCACTTCAAAACCAAAATCCTGAATTCTTTTAAAGACTTCTTTAATATGCGTTGCGTGTTCTTCTACATTATCACTTTTGATTAAAATGTCGTTTAAGTAAGCAGTAGCAAAGTTCTGTCCCATGAGCATGGTATCCATAGTCTGTTGAAAGATTGACGGTGCTACTTTTATCCCAAATGGTAATCTGTTTGTATTTGTAAAGTCCTTTGTGCATAAAATTTTTGTACTTTCTTCTTCTACTGGAATCTGAAGATAAGCTTCGCTTAAATCAATCTTAGAAAATACTTTAACACCGTTAAGCTTGGTAAATATTTTCTCCGGGCTTGGCAATGGGTAGTGATAATCCTTGATAGCCTTATTTAACCCGGTCGAGAAATCTGCGCAAACACGTGTTTCTCCGGATTTTTTCTTTACGTAGACCACTGGTGCCGCCCATTCACTGAATTCGATTTTTGAAAGGATTCCAGTTTGTACCAATCTATCTAACTCCTTGTTAATTTTTTCTATGGTTGCGAAAGTCACGTTTCGCTTTTTCTTGAATCCTGGCTGAACATTTTCCTTTAGTTCAATTTTAGCTGCAAACTTATTACATCGTCCCAACCTGCTCGAGAATACTTCGGGAAATTGCCTGCGAAGTTCTTCTTTTAATTTTGTAGCTTCTGACGGTTCGAACTCTATTTTCTTACAAAATGATCTAATGGTTAAATCCCATACGTCAAATGTTTGCAGCCAATCTGTGCCCACTAAATTTTCTGTGTCTTTCATTACAAATATCTTCATTTTTTTTTTGTTTCACCATGGAACTTTACGTTTAGAATTACTTCTCCTTCAAAATTGATACGCCTCTCTGTAACAGACTTGGCGATTTTCTGTGTATGCATCATGGTAGGTCTATTTAGCTTTCTCCATGTCTGTAAATTAATTCTAGTTAGATCCGATCCTGAATCTAACTGTAATTTTACCTTCTTATTTAAGATCTCGAGTTCCACGTATTTTCTTGTGTTTAGTTTGTCTTCGTAGTCCATTCTAGTAGTTCTTACCCTACTAGTGTGTTTTTTGTTTCTGCATTAAAATGCCTTATGTCACATTTTTCCACAAACTAAGCAGTTCTTGTATTTAAATCGACAGTCTTTATTCCATTGGAATCCACCACATCTGTAACGTGCAGATGGGCGGGGGCTTATATTTGCTTTGATCTCTGTCATTAATCACCTTATACCTTGTAATTTTTCCTATATCATAAAATTTTTGTTTTTCTTTCGGTGGGTGTGTGTGAAAAATGTAACTTTTTGTTCAACTTACGTATGTGTCCTACTCTCGATTCCTCGATATCCTTAGAGTCTTTTTTTTATACTCAAGCATTTTTGGCAGTCTTCTGACAATTTTTGTAGCGTTAATCCAGGCTCGTTTTGAAGCTTCGTGAGCATTCTTTTTCGCATTTCACTGTCCTTGGTCGAGACTAATCCCTGTACGAAAATAGGACACTTAAAATTGTCCGGAGTCAATTCTGTCAATTTAAAGTAATGGCAATGTTTGTTCACAATTGCGGCGAACGCTTTTTACGAGGTTGAGACATTTCTACCTTTTGTGAAAAAGTGAAGACTTTGGACTGAAGAGCTCCGTAAGGCATATAACTGCCTCGTCAAACGTCAAATCGTTTGTCTTTTTCGGTAGAATATAGTCCACAAATTTTGTGTACTCCTTGTTTCCAATTTCCTGAGTAATAAACGTAGCTTCTTAGCTTCTGTGCAATTTTGGCAATCAATGTTGAAAATGTCTTCATGACGTCTGTAATAGTCCCCGAAATATTTATCATCTTCTAGAGAGTATTTAAATGTTTCTATTGTGTTCCAAACTGCGTCTTGAGAAAAAGTCGCCTCTTTATCGATATTCTTCTGTTGTTCGTTAACCATTACTTTTTAATATTAATTCCGTTAACCATTACTTTTTAATATTAATTGCATTTGTCTTTCTTCATTTATTAGCTGTCTTTCCTCACTTCTTCTTAGAAACTCAAGCATTGCTTTTTGAAAATCTTCCATTTTTTAGGGAGTGACGAAATTTTTCTTCTATCTCTTGTGTATGTTCTTTTATGTTCGTCGTTAATTTGATGTTCTCTGTGTCAGTTCCTTCCAGTCTTGTCGCGAAGTTGTTGTGGTCGACGTGACTCTCGAATTTCCGTCGCCGAGGTATTGTGTTGGCGAGCGAAAAAAAAGTTTTTTTTCCGTACGTGTCCGTACTCTTCGGCGTCAAGTTGTTGTGTTGACGAGAGGGTTTTTTTTTAAGTCCCCGTGAAGTGCGAAATCCTTGTCGCCAAGTTGTTGTGGATTCCGTGAATGGAATCCTGCACAAATAAATAAACAACGCCAGTAATTGAAATAGAAAAATAAGTGTATTAAACGTAAGAATACAGACTTGAAGTGGAGATTAGTAGTCCAGGAATGTGGGTTAGTAGAAAATATATGTACAAGTCTCTGTAAGTAAAGCCGTAATCCTCTCTCTCTCTCTCTGGACTCTTGTATAACTCTCTGAGAACACCCTGTGTCGGTCTCCGTATCTCTCAACCTGTCTCAACGTATCTCGACGTATCTCAACAGCAGGTATTCTCTCTGTCAGTATAAGTATACTTTGGACGAGTCCATCTTATGTAAAAAGGGGAGAGCCCCACAACACTATCTATTTCTGTGTGTTCATATCTATCCTAATCTGTTTTTATCTATCTATCTATCTATCTATCTATCTATCTATCTATCTATTGTCTGTTTTTATCTATTTATCTATGTTTTACATACGTGGCATACTTAATTTAATGAATTTTCATTAACATTCCATAATTTATTTCTTTTTCCTTAAAATTAATTCCTTTATATTTCACTCACTATTAGCTTATTTTGTTTACTATAAAACATTGAAAATAAATGTTAAACCTGATTTTAGTTCTTTTATTTCAATCTCAATATAACCCCTCATATCGGGACTTTGTAACCAATCCCCCCTATCCGGAATCCTTCATATCCGGAATCCCTCATATCCGAACTTTGTAACCAATTCTTCATATCCGGAATCCCTCATATCCGGAATCCCTCATATACTGAATCCCTCATATCCGGACTTTGTAACCAGTTCCTCATATCCGGAAGACCTTCATAGTTCGGCTGTCAGGGATTCTACTGTATTGCAAACTTCACTATTTCTAATATCATGACTTAATGTTTTAAAAAATAACTTGAGTCTGTCTGAATAAACTGATAGAAAATTAACCCGTTCCCCCGCTGCACGTGCTATGAAATAATCAATTGCAGTTTTTTGTTCAAGAACAGAAACGACACGGCGGGGGTGAGGGTGGGGTTTCGGCTGACGATGGTATCAATATGAAAAGGAAACCGTTCATGAACAGTGTAATTAAAATTGATAATTAATCAATGCAATAAAAAAGCATCCACACTATCTCTCAAGTACTGACATTGCTTTTCTTTCGTTAAACATTTTCTTTTTAGTCATATGATACTCGTAGATAGAGTAGCCAACCGGAGGTTAGAATGCCTGCTGGTTAGTAAAGTGCACAGAACCGACTGCGACCTTCACAATTCATTAGTCGAAGATAATTCATAACCCGTAAGGATGCGAAGACGCTCTTGGGTTCTATCGAGATTGGAAAGTGAAAACTGAGCATATCCTGCCCATATATGGCAGCAGCGGAATACTCCGCCCCCGGAACTCCCCCCACTGCCGTTTTCTTGCTTCTGAAACTATCTTCCATTTTCTTGTTTTCCAGTCAAATTTGATCTTCAAAAATATACACAGAGAGAAGCCGACTGAGATAGATAGATAAAAACAGATTGGCATAGATAGATATGAACACACTGAGATAGATAGATAGATAGATAGATAGATAGGCAGATATGAACAAAATGAGATAGATATGAATGAAATGATAGAAAACGACAGCAAAACACACTTCCAGCATTCAGTACCTAGATGGGTGACTGTTTAGGAATACCAGGTGCTACTTCATTTGTCATTTATGATGACATAATAATGAACAGCGTACTCTATAAGACAGTGGTCACGATCAGCCGAAAACATAGCAACAGACAGATAGGAGAGAGACCACCTCGCAGAGACGCGAAAGGGTAAACGCGACTGTTGGAGTGTCCAACCATCCCCTCGCATCGTTTCATCTCTGTTTCGCTCATCCACAGCAGTAGGTTATAATTTGTCTACTACTTCAAATAGTCTCATGTTTCTATTTCACGGGTGACGATATGGCCAAAGTGTTATTTTAAAGACCACAAGCGTTTGACTGGAAACGCTGGTGTCTGGCCTGAGCTGCAACACTACAATAACGCCGTATTTACCGGACAGATCGGAATAGCTGAAAAAAAGAAACGACAAATATACTTTGTGATCAGAGAAAGTTTTATGTTGCTAAGTATTGTGAGACCGGAACTACCTACTACTCTTCCAGGTCTATATTATGTATGCGACACAACACTCTAGAGAGAGACAGAGAGACAGAGAGAGCCACGTACGACTACCAGTATTGGACACTAACATATAGTAAGCTCCGCTAACACTATCTCTGTAACCTGTTCTTAATATATCTTTCTTACATCTAATCCGTGTTCCGTGTTTTCCTTCTGTGGTCCCGACTTTGGCCCCACATCAGTGGCGACGAAGAATTCGAGAAACGCATTCACGTCGAAAACCGCAATATCTTGCCAGTCCCACATCAGTGGCGACAGAAAGATTCGAGAATTTCGTTCTCACCATATCAATAGCGACAGAGTACTCGAAAAATACACAAACTCCACGCGTTCCCACAGCAGTGTTGAACGAGAAATTAAGCTGGTATTACTACATTAGCGATTTAAACGCAGCACCCAGCGTCTACATATAAAAATATATATATATTCCAATACCAAACAGCAGGGACGAACTAGCGATTCGACATCTACGGAATACTAAAGTCTGTCCAAATAACATTACGAGAACGATTTCTTACACACCCACACACAGAAAAAAACAGTTTGTTCATAAAACAGACTGACAACAGAAGAGCAGAAGTACTACCATTGTACTCAAGTTTTCGAAAAAAAAAAAACTATCTAAAAATTTTTTATGTAACCGGTATTCAAAAAGAAACGGAATGTCCCTTTCGCAGCTCTAGAGCAAATCAACAAAGAGTTAGATAGACTCGAACAAGCAGGTATTCTGTCAAAAACAGATTTCAGCGAGTGAGCAGCACCTACGGTCTACGTAAAAAAGAAATCCAATCAAATACGAGTATGCGCAGATTTTTCCGCAGGGTTAAACGATGCATTGCAAGATCACCAATATCCTCTCCCAAGCGCTGAAGAAATTTTCAATAAACTCAATGGTGGAAAATTTTTTCTAACATTGACCTCTCGGACGCATACCTTCAGATAGAGGTGGAAGAAGAAAGTTCCAAATTGCTCTGCATAAACACCCATAGAGGGTTATACAAATACAATAAACTGGCTTTTGGAGTAAAGGTTGTGCCTGCAATTTTCCAGCAGGTCATGGACGCCATGCTGGGCGATCTTGACTACGCAACAGCCTATTTGGATGATATACTAGTTACTAGTAAAACTACGGCAGAGCACCGGAACCATATAATAAACGTATTCGAAAAGATACAAGAATACGGATTTAAGGTTAAGGAGGAAAAGTGTGACATTTTCTTACCAGAGATTAAATACTTAGCTCACATTATAAATAAAGATGGTCGTCGGCCGGATCCAGAAAGAGCCAACGCGATCAGAAACATGCCGGCCCCAGATAACGTTCAAGCGTTACAAAGCTTCCTCGGCCTAGCTAATTTTTACCAAGGGTTCATTAAGAACATGCAAAATTTGAGAGGGCCTCTCAACCAATTTTTAAAAAAGGACAAACCATGGTCATGGACCCCGGAATGACAAGACGCATTCGAGAAGATCAAGAAAACTCTTACTTCAGACCTCTCCCTCACCCATTACGACCCTAGTCTCGACATCATAGTCGCAAGTGATGCAAGCTCGTACGGCATTGGTGCTTGCATTCTGCATAAACTGCCAGATGGTTTGCGAAAAGCTGTGGCTCACGCATCAAGATCTCTACTTCCAGCTGAGAAACAATATTCCCAAATAGAGAAAGAGGCTCTAGGGTTAATATTCGCTGTGACAAAGTTTCACAGATATCTACATGCTAGACGGTTTATACTGCAGACGGACCATAAACCTCTAATTACAATTTTTGGTTCTAAAAAAGGTCTGCCAGTCTATAGTGCAAATAGACTACTTCGTTGGGGAACGATTCTCTTAAACAATAATTTCAAGATAGTTCCTAACATCCAAAAATATTTGCCATGCAGACAGTTTATCGCGGCTCATTCTAAAAAATACAGAAGTCTTTGAAGACTCCATCATTGCTACTCTAAGGACAAATTGTGAAATCAAAAACATGATCCATAAGAGAGCTCCCAGTTACTTTGGCCGACATAAAAAGAGAGTCTCGAGAGGATGAATTCATTCAATCCATAAAAAGCAAAATTCGCAACAAAGACCCCAATGTGCCTGAAGTTTTCTCCCTCTGTGATGATGTCCTACTATACAATGACCGCGTAGTCATTCCAAAAAGCCTACAAAGAAAAACCCTCAGGGATTTTCACATGGGACATCCGGGGAAGAACCGTACGAAAAGCCTCATGCGCTGCTATGTTTATTGGCCAAACATGGACAAGGATATAGCAGACATGATAGAATCATGCAAAGGATGCGCGCTTGCAGCAAAAACTCCAATCACGACGTGCAAACCATGGCCCAAAACAGATCATCCACGGCAAAGAATTCATATCGATTTTGCAGGGCCTATAGACAACACGTACTACCTCATTGTTGTGGATAGCCACTCAACACGGTCTGAGGTCCTACAATGGAAAAGACCAACCACAAACTGCACGATCGGATTTCTACACGAGCTATTCGCGCGCTTTGGCGTGGTAGATTGTGTAGTTACTGATAATGACACTCAATTCACATCAAGTGAATTTAGAGTCTTCTGCAAGATATTAGGTGGACCACATTACAACGCCTCAGTACCACCCTAGATCGAATGGCCAGGTCGAAAGGTTCGTGGACACTCTAAAAAGGGCTTTAAAAAAGGCACTAGGCACACCGACAGATAGAGCATTGCAACAGTTTCTGCAGGTGTATCGGATAACCCCTAATCCGAACACGCCTATGGGAAGCTCACCTGCAGAAACAGTTCGCAAGGAAAATCAAGTGTCTTCGACAAAGTTATTCCACGGCAAGTAAAGTTAAAAAAAACGTATCACCTCATAAGAAATATTTCAATCCTGGCGATAAAGTCTTTTTCAAGGCTTACAAAAACAATATAATATTCTGGGAAGTAGGCACCATAAAACAAAGAATTGGCGAACTGGTCTATATTGTCCAAGGACCGAAAAACACTCACAAACGCCATTGGAACCAGCTCAGAAAATGCCGTTTGAAGGAATCGAAGGAATCACTACAAAATAACTGTGAAGAGCCGATCGACGTAATTTTCGATCACTTCGATCTCGACATTCCCCAAGTCTCTCCTGAAGTGCGACGCTCAGGAAGGAAAAGGAAATTTACCCAACCGCTCGACGTAAATCCCAAGAGGAAAAAAGTATTAACAGTTTTATTTTTTCTCTCTTTTTCAAAAAGAAAACTCTTAGAAGGGGGGTATTGTGAGACCGGAACTACCTACACAATAGACTCTTCCAGGTCTATATTAAGTATGCGACACAACACTCTAGAGAGAGAGAGAGAGAGAGAGAGAGAGAGAGAGAGAGAGCCGCGTACGACTACCAGTATTGGACACTAACATATAGTAAGCTCCGCTTACACTATCTCTGTAACCTGTTGTTAATATATCTTTCTTACATCTAATCCGTGTTCCGTGTTTTCCTTCTGTGGTCCCGACTTTGGCCCCACGTCACTAAGTCATATACAAAATCGTATATAATTATTTACACATGTACCATACAGAGAAAATATAACACATCTACGCAAAAATTAGAGTGAAGGGTGGGATGAACATGAATATAGTCTTACTTGTAAAAATTCCCAACGGGTATTAGAGTTGTATGAGATTCTAGAGAAGCCATATTTAGGATTGCAGATTTGACCATGACGGATATATCTGCTAATGAGGACATAATCCGGAAACGGAAAAACGGCGAGCTTTCGTTTTTTTTTCCCGTATTAGGATTGTGAGCTGGAGATATTTTCTATCTGTATGTCAGGAAGACAGATTCCCAAAGGGAAACGGTACTATTGGCTTGTGAGTTGCACCACATGGCAGCTGACTGGCCTCGGGCAGAAGTCCAAGCAGTACTAACAACTCGTGCCTTGATTCCAGGAAGCATACTGACTGCCACTTTCGTCACTGTATGAAGGGACGTCACTAAGCGGCAGTCACGTGACCTAAGTGTCTTAGTCTCAACCAAAGGGAGATAATCGCCTATTGTATTCCTAGATATCTATGTTCAGAAAAAGAAATTCAATGGACTTAACATAATGGCAAAAAGATCTTTAGAGAATAGATGTCTATCTGAAAATGTTTATACGGAAATTTTAGAGAGGTAAGAGAACTTTTCTGAGAACTTTTGTCTGTTACTCAGGTGAGTATTTGGCTAGTGATAATAATAAGAAAGGAAGAACGAATAGAAAGAAAGGAAGAAAGAAAGAAAGGAAAAGAAAGGAAGGAAGAAAAAAAGAAAGGAAATAAATAAATAAGGACGAAAGAAAGAAAGAAATAAAATAATACGAAGAAGAAAGGAAGAAAGAAGGGAATAAAGAAAGAAAGAAAGAAATTGAGAGAGAAAGAAAGGAAGTAAGGAAGAAAAGAAAGAACAAAGAAAATGACAGAAATGAAGAAAGGATGACATGAAGAAAGAGAGAAAGAAAGAAAGAAAAAAAGGAAGGAAAGAAGGAAGGGAGAGAAAATGAAAAGGAAGAAAGTAAGGAAGCAAAGAAGGAGGAAAAAAGAAAAGAAGGAAGAAAGAAAGGAAAGAAGAAAGAAAGGAAGAAAAAAGAAAGAAAGAACGAAAGAAAGAAAAGCGTAAAGAAAGAAAGAAAGAAAGAAAAGAAAGAAAGAAAGAAAGGACGAAAGGGAGAAAAAGAAAGAAAGGACGAACGGAAAAAAAAGAAAGAAACAAAGAAAAAGAAAGAAAGAACGAAAGAAAGAAAGAACGAAAGAAAGAAAGAAAGAAAAAAGAAGGGAAAAGAGAAGAAAGAATAGAAGAAATAACTTTAGAAAATAGATGTCTCGGTGAAAATGTTTATACAGAAATTTTAGAGAGAAAAATAACTTATATAAGAATTTAGTTTTTGTCCTGTCCGCAGAACGGGTATTCGGCTAGTTTTCAAAATTCATGAGATGTCATTAAATGTGAGCCGAGAGTCAGTGATAAGATAACATTTCTTGTTTATTCCGTCTCTTTCGCCGGGACTGAATGTCACTGCCTGCGACATCAAAGGCAACTCTTTTAATGATAGTGAGCGAGTGGCTGGTACACGAAACCGTCGTCTCTTCACATGAGCCAGTGTGCTTCGTAATCATCTCCTATTTTTTCTTCTCTCTTTTATCTCTCTGTTTCATTTTAACAGCTTCGGTATTTTATTCGAAAACTTGGTCATCTTTTTAGAGAATGCCATACGAACTGACTAATAGATTGAGTGCGTTGCGGCCTGGCTCCTAGTTTGACTAAAAGCAGTGTCGACCAAAATCTACACAAGCAAATGACCGACACAAAGAAATGGAATACATTTCAACAAGGCGACATTTTATATTTTGCTTTTCATATTGCCAGTCAGTTAAGTGCCGCACGTGATACACGCTTGGGCGTTCATGCATCTTTCGATATATGACTGACGAGGCAGAAGTTTTTTTTCCTGCAGTAGGTTGCCATTTCTTTCTGCGGTAGAGCGATTACCAACCAAGGATAAAGAACCTAGTTGGTCCTGCTATTTAACCCAAAGCTGTGGGGATTCATACATTTCCCAAGGGTATCTGTGCATAAGTTAATATAACGAACTCGACTGGAATTCGAACTCGGAGAACCGAGTTCGAATTCTGTGCCGATATCCATTACACCACAACACACGAGAAAATAAAGTAAAATATATAAAAGAAAGAAGACGTTAAAATTTAAGGTATACACGTATGTATGTATGAGTGCGTGCGTGTGTTTGTGTGTATCTGTGCATGTTTGTGTGTGTGTGAGTGTGTGTTTGAGTGTATGTGTGTGAGTGTGTGTGTTTATGTGTGTGAGTGTGTGTGTGAGTGCGTGTGTGCTTATGTGTGTGTGTTTGTGCGTGTGAGTGTGTTTGTCTGTGCATGAGTGTGTGTGTGCGTTTGTGTGTGTGTGTTTATGTGTGTGTGAGTGTGTGTTTCTCTGTGTGTGAGTGTGTATGCGAAATTTCAGTTATTAAGGGGAACGATATCTCCCTACCCGGCATAAGCTCGGTGGGTGTCGTCGCTATAGCATGCTGTACGAAAAAAGAGCAATATTTATTTCGCAAGTACAGAAATGTGGCACAAGGCCAAAAGAAGGGGAAGGCTGGTCTTCAGTCTGACTTAGATAGCCACGATTACTGACCCAAACATACCACAGTATTCTGTTATAATCCAGAATGACGACGATATTTCATCATTCTAAAAACGACCTTTCCACCAGTGATGGCTGATGATAAGAATATTTCATCATCCTGGAAATAAATATCAAATATTTCATCAACTAAAACAACTTCGCCACCAGTGATGATATATAGTGATGACATTTCATCATTCTAAAATCTGAAACCCCATCATTATAAAAAGATCCTTGCACCACAAGCAAAGACAGTAAGGTCAGTAGAGTAGGGTACAGTAGAGTAGCAGTAGTAAAAAGAACAACACAGAAGTATATTCTTTGCTCCGTAAAAACCCACAGTTAACGGTCTCAAATGCTACACTTAACAACGAAATTCTCGGGACAAGTAAAAACAAGTAAGCACAAACTTTTAAAGAAACAAAAGAGACAATAACACTGAGAACATTTTTAACACACACAATACCAATATTGTAATTGACATCACGAAAAGACAAACTCATTTTTGTCACAAATTTCAACACTAGTCTCAAGTTCTCATTGTTGTTTGCTATTGTTGTATGTTTTATTCATTTCATTTTCAGTATAAGAAAGAGAAAAAGGAATCATCTATCTACAAATGCATATAAAAAAAGGGGTAACTTACAACATTCAACCCCGATACAGTATGTATTTGTAGTTGATAGAGGATTTCTCTTTCCACGTTACAATTCCTTACATGAGTTTTTCTCGCACTTCCAACCTTTGGAACTTTCTTCTGATTTCTTGCTTTCCTGTCAACTACAGTCTTCAAAAATTTAAGTTCAGCGTCAATCGCCATCGTCTGAACCCTGTTCTTTTATTGTCCTTTCCTCACTTCTCTTCATTAATGTCTTCTCATTCTCTTTCACTAACCTCCTGCGTCCTAGTCGCATTATCGCCTTGTTTTTTCTCGCACTTCTCCCTCGTGGAACTCCCGATTTCTTGCTTTCCTGCCAACTTCTTTCTTTTTTTTATGTAACGTGTCTCTTCCGGACGTAGGCAATCATGGCTCTCCACTTCCCCTATCCCTTGTAGCATTAAATGAGTTTTGTCTCCTTTGCTACAGGCCATCTTCTGTCGTCCACTTGCTTAAGCCCGCTAGGTATGTCATGCATTTGCTTTCCATTATCTCTCTTTCCCTCTATTCGGCCTGTGAGTATCAGATTCTCCAAGCCCTCCGAGTCCCAGCATTTTCAGCTGCCTCCTTACATGTCCCAGAATTTTCAGCTCCCTCTTCCGGGTGTTAAGTATAAGCTTCCTCCTTGTTTGCATCATCTTCAAAACCTCATCGTTGCTCACACGCTCGATCCATGATATCCTTAGTATCCTTCTGTAGAACCATACCTCCCCGTCTTCTTCATCTTTGAGGAGACCGTTCAACATTCGCTGACGTAAACGAGGACAGATGTCACGTAACAGCTCAGTATTCTTTTCTTTGTTACCAAAGAAATCTTCTTGTTTCGCAATACTCTGCCCAGATTTTGGAATGTGTCCTTGGCCATCCCAATATGTTCGGTCCATGATATTCTTAGTATCCTTCTGTGGAACCATACCTCCGCCGTCTCGAGTCTCTTCTTCCTCTTTGAGGAGACCGTCCAACATTCACTGCCGTAAAGAAGGACAGATATCACGTAGCAGCTTATTATTCTTTTGTTTGTTACCAAAGAAATCCTCCTGTCTTGTAACTACAATGTTCAAAATTTGATACACAACAACAATCGTCATCTTCTGTTTACCTGTTCTTTTGTTATCCTTTCCTTATTTTTCTTCATTAAAGTCTTCTCATTCTCTTTCACTAATCCCCTGCGTCCTAGTCGCATTATCACCTTGTTTTTTCTCGCACTTCTCCATTGTAAAACTCCCTTCCGATTTCTTGCTTCCCTGACAACTACAATCTTCAAAAATCGACATGCAACACCAATCGCCATCTTCTGTTACCCGTTCTTTACTAATCACTAACGTATTCTCATTCTCTTCTACTCGAAGTAAAAGCTGAGTTTTAGTGGCTTTATCGCCTTGCTTGAGGTGAAATGATAAAAATAATAAACTTCTTTCAGGATAGATGGAAAGGAGAAAGTAAAGCTAACCCTTGGAATGAGATTATTTAGCAGGCTCTCTCTGTGGCAATTAATTACTTCTCCAGCGAAGTAACGAATTAACAATTGCCTTCAAGCAATCACAAATGCTGGCAGATTATGTAAAATATTTTGAATTAAGTCTGTGTGTGATTAACTTTGTTTGGTTCCCAGATTTTGAAATTGTCTTTTCAATCAAAAAAGAAAAACATAACTGAAAAGTTCGGCTTTTGTCAAGTGCCAAGCGCGCGTGGCGGATTCATTGATCTTATTGCCTTTTCAGCCAATCCTTGAAATGCACAATCGAATGAAAGTGCTTGAATAAATGAATTTCAATCAGAAAGAAGAGTGATTCGGTCGATCCCAAGGAAGACTGATTTAAAACAGGAATTATATAAAAATTTAAGAAACTATGCTTACCACAGGGCTAAGTATGGTACATTAACTAAGGAGTGACAAGATAGTAACGACCTCTCCGAAAAAAATCCTAAAGAAAAAACAAACCAAAATATATTTGAGAAGTCTTCTAATATTAACATATTAGAGTGTGCAGTATATACATTATATCATAAAGAAAGTAATTATACAAAGAATTAAATAGCAATGCTAATGTGATTAATGGCGAAATCACTTCGCTAACAAAACTTAATGAGACATTAACTTACTATCAATTCCTTGAATAATACGATCCTTATATTTGAGTTGTTGTCAGATGGAAATGACGAGACAAGTATTTTCAACAATTTCAAATTGTTATCTTCTGGGCACAATTTTTTCATATGCAGGCAAAACACTAAGATGAAATATGTGTAGTATAAACCGAAAAATTAAAAAAATTTTTTTTTTTTTTTAAAATATGCTATTAATTCACAGTTATATTATTTTCGAGTGTGCGATGTCGCGACGCTTGAGTATATATATATATATATATATATATATATATATATATATATATATATATATATATATATATATATATACGTATAAGAACGACAGGAGTATAATTCGTAACTCACAGTGTTAATGTGATTAATGCCGAAATCACTTCGCTAACAAGATTTAATGAGACGTTAACTACTATCAATTCCTTGAATAACGCGATCGTTATATTTGAGTTGTCAGATGGAATTGTCAATAAATAGCATAATTTTTAAAAACATCTTTTTATCTACACTACATTTATTCTGTCTTGGTGTTTATCTGTAAATGGAAATATTACGTCCTAAAGATGACAATTTGAAATTGTCGAAAGTACTCGGCCCAGGCTCATCAATTCCATCTGACAACTCAATTATCAGAATCATGTTATTCAAGGAACTGATAGTAAGTTAATGTCTCATTAAGTCTTGTTAGCGAATTGATTTTGCCATTAATCACATTAACATTGCTAATTAATTCTGTGAATAATTACTTCTTTATGATATAATATTAACATAGCGATATATTAATATGATAGCGATCAAATTTAATAATTCGTGAAGATTCTTTAACGAGAATACAGGGGATCCTCGACTTACAGAGTTCGTTCCTACGATGCGATTTTTTGTGTAAGTCGGAAGGTACCCGCGATCTTCCGGGTATAATCACTTACGACATTCGTCAATTGCCATCCTACTGTTCTTTTATCCCCACTAAAGTTTTCTCATTCTCTTTCACTCCCAGTAGCCCCTTGCGTCCTAGTGGAATTATCGCCTTGATGGCGGTGAAGTGATTAAAAATAAGTCTAGGTACCATTGCTTAAGCATAAATGAAACAAAATACCATGAAATTGTTTCCCTGGGATTCGTGAGTTTAATCCCTGAGCAAGAAAATGCCGGTCACAGCTTAAGAGAGAAACATGATGTCAGAGTGGAAAACGATATATTGGATTTTATTCATAACTGCTCTGCAGATTATCCAGTTCGATGAATGCCTAAGAATGACCGGAGGTGGCGATAACAAGTATTACATCGGACTGATTGAGGGTGAGTGAAAACGATGCTTCTACAATCACAAAATGAGTTTGGCCGTTACTAAGTACAAAGGAGCTACAGCCCTGTTGTAACCTATAAAAGGTTATTGAATGAGAAATAACCAAAACGGAGGTTGGAAATGAAAGGGTAATCTTTATAGCATCAACAAAATACAAGCGGCGTGAAGTAGGTAAACTACTGCTCGTGGTGGACTACTTAGACAGTATATTATCCCTACTTACAATAGTGTCCAACGTATTTATGAGGATTGGGGCATACCCGTTAGTGTTCATAGGTACGGTATATAACAAGCCCTTTTTGACTTTTAATGGGATGCCATTGATAACGTGAACGAAGCACCAAGAATTACCTGGAGAATATTGGCTAAGGTCATCAGGGTCAGATTCTTTTTAATACAGGGGACCCTAGACTTACGACAGAGTTCCGTTTTTACGATGCGTCGTAATGCGATTTTCCATGTATGTCGGAACGTAGCTGTGAATTTACAGTGTTGTAGCATAACTACGGACGATAATCTGTATGTCCCCATTGACATAAATGCAGTAGTAAATACTGTACGTTAGTCTGCAGTTGGAGATTCAGTGTGGAATTCACTTGATTCACTTCTAGCAGTTGACCACTTCTACGCGCCGCTGGCGGATCTTATATGTGTTGTTCATGTCCTAAGTATTATTGTTCATTACCAACCTTCGTGTGATTATTCTATTCAATAGCCTTCCCAAGGTTACAACATTCGGGAATCATCATTTATGATACTGGCCTATGCTAACGCATTATTTACATTATTCGGACTATTGTCCTCATCTTTGTCGCCATATTTATCTGATCCTTCAGTATCTGTCTATACTTCTGAGATGAGGTATTATGTACACTATTTACATTATTCGGACTATTGTCCTCATCTTTGTCGCCATATTTATTACAACGTTTTGGCCGTCGTACGCTCCAGCCTTCTTCAGGTGGTTGGAATGTCGAACTGAACATTTTATTTATGTACATAATACCTCATCTCAGAAATATATAACGCATTAGCAAAATAATAATCTCGGACATAACAAAACATTTCTATGACATATGTTAACATAATTAGGACAATAAAAGCACATGGAGAGCCATAACTTTCCAGAAACAGAGCACAAACGAAATAGAGTGGATGTACAACAGTATAATATGGTGTAATAACAGAAACTGATCCACGGCGTCTTCGTCACCGTATGACGACATATTCTTCCGCTACGTCGTATGTACGAGACAAACGGCATAAGTCGAGACAAGATTAATACAGATTGTGTCGCAACTGCGGATCGTCCTAGGTCGGGATTGTCGTAACTCGGATAATTACTGTATATGTTATATGTCGCCTGCGGTTGCAAGAGTAACAAAGAAAAAACAAGAAAATATCGCCAGTGAGGCAGAAAGAAAAGGAGACAAGATATGTTAAAATAATATTTCCAGTATAATAGATCAAGGCGGAATATCTCTTCGGTAGGCGAGGGAAGCGACCTGTAAGATAGCTGCTTACGGGCCTGAATCTGAAAATTGTGTCGGATCGGTTGACCGGAAGGCCAGTGGTGAATTTTGTGAACTGCCTGTCTACTGCTTTGAGTGTCCCTAAGCGAGCCCTTCTAACCGATCAGGGTGGTTACTGAGTTTATTTTTTGTCATACTTTTGCTTTAGAAGTAACCTACATGATTTGCTCCGGCGTTTAGATTTTATTTTTATATTTTTAGAGTTTTGTTTTGAGAACCGGAAGAGATGTTCAAAGCGATTGCGCAGAGAGCGCCTTTTTATTTTTAAGGTTGCTTTCACAGGTTTCGTTCACATCCGGCCAACAAGTCATGATGTGGAGTGAATCGGAAAGAAATCTAATTTGAAGCAGAGTATAACACACACACACACACATATATATATATATATTTACATATATATATTTAGTGTATTGGGGCTGCAGGTCATTATTTAAACATATATTGTTAAATATAAGAGACAATGAATGTCTATTATATTTGGTCATGAGCCATTCTAAACTATGTATATTTGCTTTAATTTCGGGTGAAAATAGACAAAAATAGTCCAACATTTGTTCCTTGAGAGTGGTTATGCGGACATTTAAACAAAGACATTCATTATCAAAGATGATCTTCTATTATGTTGACATAGAAGATTGCTATGCGACGATAACGGTCGCAGAATAGCAGACGCGGGTCGTAAGTTCCTGATGCGGTTCTATGACATACCACGTCAGAGACCGAAATATTAACAACAAAAGCACATGTCTAGATGCAATGTAATGTGTTGTGACTAGTTTGAAATTTAATTTAATTTCTCCCGAAGTTTCTTTTCCTCAGGTTTCCAGATAAGATATTTAGCCATCTAAATTTCAACTGCACTTCGACGGGTGAGAATCGAAAATGGTTTCGATTCTCACCTGTCGAAATGCAGATGAAATGCACTGAAACGAAATTGCATCTTTGTAGTGAGAAAAATCGTTTTAAAATCGTTTTGTCTATATAATAAAATTATAATAAATAAATACTATATATATATATATATATATATATATATATATATAGGAATGGGTAAGGAAAAATGTAGATACCCTCACAAATTCTTGCTATTTACTTTCGAATCCAAATTCAAATTTTAAATGTTTTTTTACTTTTTATTATTTTTAATTCTCCGATTTTCGAATTTAAGAATTTGAACGATATAAATTATTAATAGTTAATTTTATATTTTAAATAGACAAGTTTGTACACACAATTTCCGAATCATCATTACGAGAACGCGACACGTAACGGCCAGAATTCGCATCTGAAGATTATATTATTAACTGCATGAAACTCTGTGTAGTGTTATCGACATTGGATATTATGTATACTCCCTCTATCTGTCTTTTTTATAAATACTTTCATGGTAATTGCTCCGATGAGCTGCATTCGCTGGTTCCCAGACTCCATTTCAAGCGTCCTACGAGGCTAGTATCTCACTCACACCCTTTCACTGTCGAAACTGTTAAATGTAGCCGTCTCTTCTTCTTCTTCTTCTTCTTCTTCTTCTTCTTCTTCTTCTTCTTCTTCTTCTTTATCACTGTCCATAAATATTTTTCGATCATTTTTTTTATTTATTCCTGTCTTTCTTGCTTTCTTGTTTTTCTAATTTATTCTACACTTTTTTCTTTAATCATGTTTTTGTTTTCTTTTTCTTCTTTTTCTTCTTTCTTTCTTTCTTTCTTTCTTTCTTTTCTAGCTTATTCTAAACACAGTTTTCTTCATTTAATTTGTTTTCCTTATTTCTTTTTCTTTTCATTCATTCATTCATTCATAATTTCTTTTTTCTTTCCTTCATTCTTTCTTTCTTTGCTTGCTCACTTGATTCTCTAATTCATTCAACACTTCTTCCATTGTATTTCTTCTTTAATTTCCCTTTGTTTTCTTTCTTTCTTTCTTTCTTTCTTTCTTTCTAGTTTATTTTAAACACCTTCTTCTTCTTCCTTTTCTTCTTCTTCTTCTTTGTACTGCGACCATTCATGATATGTGCGGTCATGACGCTCCAAAACATCATATCCCTTGTGGCCCTTAGCAGTGTTTTTCCCTTTTTCTAGGGTTCCCACATCCATTCTGCTAATTATTCAAACAATCTTGTCGGGTAAGTGTTTCTCTACCTTCCCCAAACTCGCTTGTCCCCAATAGGGACGCGTGAAGACCCCATGGACAGAGCGTGTAAGCAACAAGGAAGTCTTAAAGAAAATGGCATATATCTACATTTCATATTTTTTATGGGATGGGAGCCATAGCAATGAAAACCTGTTAAGAGTAACACAAGACAGGAAGCTGTGGAGAGTCATGATTGCCTATGGCCTCAAGTGACAAGACACAAGGAAGAAGAAGAAGAAGAAGTAGCTCATATAGATATGTACATTTCATATTTTTTGTGGAGTAGGAACCTTAGCAAAGAAAAACTTTTAAGAACCATTCAAGAGAGGAAGGTGTGAAGAGTCATGATCACCTATGTCCTCAAGGGATGAGACACAAAGAAGAAGAAGTTTATATAACTATGTACATTTTTGTCGGGTGGAGGCTATAGCAAAGAAAAACTTTTAAGAGCCACACAAGACAGGAAACTGTGGAGAGACAAAGAAGAAGCTGAGGAGATTATCCCAGCATTCATTACCATATAAGAGGATGGATACGGCATAGTAATCCAGCACTCTTTTCTGTATTTCTGAAAATATTTTTCCGTTTTTCAACTTCTTGCTTATCTTTTGGAATGTTTCTTTCGCCAGACCAATGCACGTTCGGATTTTTTCCACCCTGCGTCAAAACGCTTCTCAGATATTTGTAAGACTGATAGTAAATTTGTTATGTAACAAAGCACACCATTTTATTCTATTGATTAAAGATGGGGGCTTCTTCTTTTTCTATGTGCCATGTCCTTTCGGGGCCTTCAGGACATGGGCAGTCATGGCCCTCTTTCTATATTGCGTGGTTGTTAGCAGCTTTCTCCCTTTGCTAAGGTCCCCACACCTTTTCTGCTATTCATTCACTCAAGCTCGTCAGGTAACTGTCTCGCTATGTCCAGTGAGGGTTAAGTTTGCCAAGTTCTTCTTCCTCATTATGTGTTCAAAGAATTTCAGCTGTCTTTTCCTGATTCTGAATAGGAGTGTTCTTTCTGTTGCCATTTTCGTTAAGACTTCCTTATTTTGTAATCGCTCCGTCCATGGAATTCTCAGCATCCCTTTCAGCTGCCCCTATTTTTCTCTGCATCCTTAGGGAAGTTTTTCATAGATAACTATTTTTAAAACAATAAAAATAAGCAACGGAGAATATGATAATCGCCGTGTCAAAAGAAAAAAAAAACGTCTTTTTTTGCTTGCTTCTAAGTTAAAACAATTTTTATTCTATTTTCAATATTAACACGTCCTGGGTATGACGATAAACTACATCCGACAGCAAGGCCTCTGATCGGGAAGTTTTGAGGAGCGTGGAAACACCCCTTAACTGCTTTTGTTCCCTGGTTCACTGTGACCCGGGGTAGTAGCATCTATTAGGGTGCCAGCTATGGGATAATATTTAACCCTCAAACTAGGGTCAAATACTGTGAAGGAGTGGAATTTCATGTTTATAGTGAAAATAAATCTTGCCCCAACCTGGGTGGTAGGAGGATTCGGTAGCAGTTTTCAACAAACGGACGTCCTGATACTCTTGCCACGGTGGTTCAGCGGATGATCTACCCCGTGTAGACGACGGTAGGGCGCACAGTCCAGATGTGGGAATGTCGGATTTCTCAAATGCTGCAAAGATTTAAGTTGGGATGTTAGTTAGGACAGGCAGTTCAATAAAAAAAAATTTGAAACCAATAATCTGGCTTGTTCTCTTGATAACTTCTGCCTACCTCAGTCACTGGAAAATCTGCAGTAGTATAATCAACCAAACAATGTAATGTGATCAATAGCGAAATCACTTCACTAACAGGACTTAATGAGACATTAACTTAGTATCAATTCCTTGAATAATAACTCTGATCAAAACATTATGAAATTATAAAAATAGATTTTTATAATAAAAATACCGGCAATACATTTTTGAAAAATCAAACAAAAAAAAAAAAAAATTTCAGCAATACATTTCTAAAAAAAAAAAAAAAAAAATTAGCAGAAATACATTTCTGAAAAAAAATTACCAGTACTACAATTTAAAAAAAAAAAAAACTAAAAAAAAAAAAAATTACGAGCAATATATTTTTGAAAAAACTAAAAATATTACAAGCAATACATTTGACTCTTGACAAAAACCCTCTTTATGAAAATACATCAATAAAACCTGATCTACAAATTAATTTCTTACAAAGAATACATATTTTATTCATGCGAATCTACCCTAAAAATCTTGTTGACATTAAATAACCCATTGATGTGTTGATATGCCATAAAACAAAATAAACCAAACCAATCAATATTTTATTGAACATGTTTACTATCGTGTGCATTTATATTCCACTATCTTAGTCCTTGGGAGGGATGTAATGGTTAGAGAGCTTGTCTCGCTGGATCAATTATGACTGAGTAGTGAGTTCAATCTTCACTGGGTGCTCCATATTTTTGGCCTTGTGCCACATATAAGCTATGATTAATAAATCAATATACTCTACTATCTTACAAGTTTTTTCATAATTCCATTCACTCATCCGAGGTCTGATCAAAATCTGGACTGGTGCTATTGAAGGAAAACTACAACACATATCAATTCGGCATTTGATCTCCTTCGAAGTAGTCTCTTTTTGATGACACACACTTTATCCGGCGACATTTTCATTGATGGAAGCATTTCTGGAACTCCTTTTTGGGGGGATAGCGTGCATACACATTAAGTTATAACGTTCTCGCTCACTTTAGTTGTTTGTAGTAGTGCTTGAAAGGAAAGTGTGTAGAGTGTGGCTGTCTCACCAAACCACAAGGTTTTTATCAGTGACCATGGCCTGTGCAGCAGTTTTTATCCAAAGACAACACACCCCAGGTGAAACAACCATTATATTTCCCCAGATGTCACCCCTTGTGACATTTTCTCTTCAAAAATCAAATCCCAATTGAAAGGAAGAAGATTACAAGACATTGTGGATATCTAAAGGAATGTGACTAGATAGCTGCTCACTGTTCCCCAAAAGGAATTCCATAAATCAATGAAACGATACTGAATAAAAGTGTGCGGCTTCAGAAAGGAATTACTTCGAAGGAGATTAAATGCTGTAGTTTTGTAGTTTTCTTTTTATAGCACAAGTCCCGATACTTCTTTATCAGGCCTTGTACGTGAGACGAGGAGTTTGTTTTTTTTAGTTTTCTGGCAAGAGAAAGAAACTGTATCTTTTTAACCATTTTCAGAAGTTCACTTTTGTCGTGTTTTTATGAAGGCTGGATTGAGTTAATTTGATTTATTTGTTAAACGGCATATTAACATCTTATGGGTCATTTAATGTCGAAATTTAATTTTCTGGGATGTTTGAAGTAATAAAAATATTATATATGTTATTCTGCTTTCACAATTGAAGACATGGTAGATGATACTCAACTTTCTCCATATACATGTTTTGTGGATATGATTACTAGAAGTGATGATATGTATGTGTTTTATGTTGTAGTTTTGTTAAAGTTATATTTTGGAATATTGTAGGATATTATATAGATTAATATCATGAAAAATTTCTTTCATGTTGATTGATTTTGTTTAGCGGCATATCAATACTTCTAGGGGTTATTTAATGCTGAAATCTAAATATTTTAAATGCTAGTGTATTGCATTCAACTACTGATAAAATATATTGTTAGTAATTTCATTGTAAATATCTATTGTTTGTAATTTTCTTATATAAAAGTATTGCTGGTATTTTTACTATAAAAATGAATTTTTATATTTTCCTAGTGTTTTCATTTCAGTTTGGAGGTTTACTATTTGCCAATGACTGGGACCCTAACAGGTGCTATCACCTCGGATCAGGGTGGACCTTGGAACAACAGTAATTAAGAGGTTGTTTCACACTCCTCAAAACCTCCAGTCTCTTGATCCGATGCTTTGCTGCCGGATGTAGTTTATCATCATACCCAGGACTAATTCAAGGTGGGAACACTGTGATTGGTTGTAAAAGATTTGATACAACCATTTTTTTTACTGGAAATTATGCCTGGAGTCAATCGTGGAAGTGTTAAATTCGAGTTCTCTCTTAAAATATATAATCATTACAAAAACATAGAAGGGTCGCTTACACTGTAATCAACGCAGCCAGTACGCCCACTTGGTTTGAATTCAGGCTTTTCCTTTTTTGTAGACCGGCTGCCATCCACTGTGTTATTGCAACAGACGAATGTTATAAATTGAAAGGTGTTGTGTAGAAAGACGACCAACCTTCGTTACACTAAATTGTTGAACATTGACCCTTCCCTCCACTATGAGAGGAATGTCAGCTCATAGTATCAGGAATCGGAAAGCATGTCGCAAAGTGGCCATTGTGATATTGTAGTGGAAAGTTTGGTGCTTACCATTTATTTAATGGTGTTGATGGCCCAAATCAATCCATACAATTTTTTACTCTACGAACATGTTAAGCAAAATTGCAAAAACAACATAAGAAACATTTGTGATAAAAGACAAATATTTGAATAACAAATAATTTTCAATGTATTTTTGTAATGAAAATATTTTACAAAAATATAATCGATTTTTTTTAGGTGAAATCTTTTTAGTTTAATTTATGTTGAACTTAATTTTGGTGAAAGATTAAATTTTGTTAATGAGTTCTGATTTGAAAGGATGTTTGTTAGAATCTGTTATGGAAGATTCTGTAAATTAATTGCAAGAGAAAAATTTACTGTTCATGTAAGTAGTAAATGTTTGTAAAGTTGAATGCAATTTGTGATAAAAAAAGTTATCTACCTTTGATTGTTTTGTGTAACACAATGTTCTCGAATGTTAAGAAATAAAGTTGATTTGTTAGCAGGAATTTGTTTAACTTTTGCGTAAAGGAATTTGGTGAGTGAATAAGAATAAAGTTCACTGATGAGTTTTTGTGAGTGAGTGTGAATATCGTTTTGTATAATGTTCGTATGAACGAAAAAACTTAAAAATGTGTGACGTGAAGTTTAGTTGCAATTCGATTGATGTCACAATTCTCACTGGCGAGTGTGAATGAGTTTCTGTTTTTATTTGCTTCGAGTAGCTCTCACAGATTTAGCGCGAACTTGGATTTCAGTCACGAGCTGTAAAAATTAGTTAATCGTGGGTGGATAGTCACGCCTACTTGTATATTTATTAACCAATGTGGGCTCAAGATTTATTTAAAAAGTGTATGAAGTTGACAGTCTTCTGTGATCCACTTTTTGCACAAATTTGACCCAACTATTTTGGGTATTGAAATAATGTAGAATTTGGGTTCTACAATATTCAGTAGTATTGTTTTATTAATCCATGTGATTAAACAGTTTCTTCACTAATCTATTGTTCCAGGGTTTTTCTTGGAATATTATTGTTGCAACCGAGGGAAGGTTACTGAATAGAATAATCACACGAAGGTTTGTAATGAACAATAATACTTAGGACAAGAACAACACATATAAGATTCGCCAACGGCGCGTAAACGAAGTGGTCAACTGCTAGAAGTGAGTCTAGGGAATCCCACAATGAATCTCCAACTGCAGGATATCTACCAACAGTCCCATGCAGTCAGAAGCGGCACAAGGCCGAATTTAATGTGGGGTAGTCTCGGCCAAATATTTCCCGTAAAAAACGGGGTCGGGTAGCTGTTTCCTGGGACGAGACTCTGCCCTTCGGCATAGTCTCGTCTGGGGATCCTCTCTACCCGGAATCAGGGAGTTTGACCAGCATAGCTAGAGACGAATCTCCAGCTGCAGGATAACTACCAACCGCCCCACGCAGTGAGATGTGGCACAAGGCCGAATTTAATGTGGGGTATCCGAGCCCGTAGACTCGGCCAAAATTTTTCGTAGACTCTCTGCTCTTCTACATAGTCTCGTCTGGGGATCCTCTATGCCCGGAGGCTGAGAAATTGACCAGCACAGCTGGGGGCGAATCCGGAGAAAAGAAACTGTTAGCATAGAACTTACAGCTACATCTAGCCAGGCCAACTTTAAATTGATAAGATCTTGACGACAGTCTTGTACAGCGCTTACATTCGAAAAGACTTGGTAGCATAGCGATGAGCTCATCCGAACATTTATTTTTTAAAAGGAATATTTAAATTCGTTCTTTAACTTTTCCAAAATAATCCAAACTTTGAAATAACAATTCTTCTGCTTAGTGCTATTTATCAGATGGGATTTCTGCGAAGTAACCACACACACCTTCCTCAAATAATTTTGAGCTTTTTGTGTAGAAAGATGAGCGAACTTCACTACATTAAATTGTTGCATATAGACTTCCATTCATTATGAGATGAACAACATCTCATAGGACCGTTAGTCGTAAATAATGTCATGCCCATTGCAGCTCTGACTGTGGTATTTGCTATTATTGTATTATTAGTCCATGTAATTAAACAGTTTCTTCTCTATTCCAAGCATTATAATAGACAGGAAACGTTACAATTTTATACATATATGCAACACTTGAAAGAGTTTATCAAACGATATTTTTTGACCTTCATGTTACCTGGTCTGATGGGAAAGCAGAAATTTAAAACAGAATATAGAGGAGAGCTATGCTCAACTAGGTTCTGAATGGATTCAGTACAAAGAAAATTAACCCAAAGTCAAGAGTTTACCCCAAACAGCTCAGAAAGGTAAGAGGTGTCTATTTTTTATTTAAGATCGGAAACCACGTATGGATCCCTTCAGGAGAAACTAGAATATCTATTCCAACGAACTACATGATATGTGCAAGGTAGATAGCTGGACCCAACTATATTAATAGAGATTGACAAATCACATCCGATGGTGTCACTTCACACTTAAATCACTATAATAAATGTTTGATTTAGTATATTCCTCTACTTTAGAAGCCTATGTTTAAAGACCTGTATTATAATACGTTTCTAATAAACGTTTGATAAAATATCCCTTAATTACAGTAATTTATCAAATTAATAAGTTCATTTTTCCGATTTTGATTTTTTAACCTTGACCTTGAATTTCACAAGGGAAACAACATCCGGGTTGTTCATTGTGAACGCCAGCCATAAAAGTTAATTAAAATTAGGTATCTCCACGAAATCGCTAAAAAGAGAGCATAGCTTGATGAAAAAGACGTCAACCTTACCGAAAACAAAATTTTATCGTCTAAATGCTTATGTTATTATTAAGAGGAAAGACCAAAGTTGTTTTTTTTTAATTGTTTTTTTTAAAATTTTTGCTTCTTTTGAGAACATTTTAAATTTTGATAAAAAAAAACCCTTGTTTCTCTTTGTATCACCGGAACCTAGTAAAACAACAGACAATATTTAGCACGTTTTTTTGGTATGACACATTAATTTGGAAAATCTTGCAAAAATAAAAATAATTGTCAGATGTTGATGAAACTTTCAGGAACTATTCACAGATGATCGGAATTATTACAAATATGTTTTTTATTATTAAAGTCATGGCAGAAATATTTTTTTTATATTTATTACCCACACCCATAACTAATTTTATGAAAACGCTAGAAATTTGATCGCATCGGGTTTAGTGATTACAATAGCTAAAAGCACAGGGCTTTGAGGAATGCAAATGATGTTTTTTTGTCTTTAATTGGACCCCCCTACCTGAAAATCAGCTCTGAATTGTAACATACAAAACTCAATAAAACAAAGATATTATTTAATTTCAAATGCTTTTATTTGCTTTTAGTTGTTTTTATGAATATGGACAATGTTTTCTGAAAGCGAAAATTTGTTATTTTTTAGTTATAATAGATTTTTTCATTTAAGTTGTTAAAATATAAAATTAGTTAAAAGCCGCATCGGGTTTCCTAAGTCTCCTTATAAATTTTTTAGCGCGTTGTAAATTGTATCATTTTGACTAATCAGAAGATCCTCAGTAATTGAAATGTGATTTTGTGCTTATAATCGGGCTGTAATTATAAAGTATGGAAGACCAACCAGAATACAATTAAGTTACGTTATTTGAATTAAGCATTGTTCCCCGCTGTTAAGGCCTTTACTTTTGCGAAACACGTGTAGAGAAGTTAATTTGATTTTTCAATTTCAACTGAGAAGGGTACCTACAAGTATCAGTATCATCTTATGAAATTTATATGATCTTATTTTTATATTAATCTCAGTTATGACATTTTTCCATAAATGAAATATCAAAATTAATAATAAAATGAATGGAAATACAAATAACACAGTAAAATGTAATAAATGTACATAAAATTATAGTATTTTATATACACTTCTGATAAAATTTCATAAGAAAGGTACCTATAAATTAGATACCATTCTTATGAAATATGAAATTTAATCTCACTCTTAACAATCTTATTTTAATTTCAATATATTTTCCATGAAGCATCGTAAAGGTAAAGGTGAAAGCTAAGTACAAAAAAAAAAAAAAAAAATCAAAAAAAATTAGAACGCTGAAAGTTTTCCTTAAAAATAATGAGGTAAATAATTTGTTCACTTAAATTAAATTATTTCACTTTTCTCCTTCCGTAGAACAAATTAGCCTCACGGAATCCGTTAATATGTCATTCAACACCTGTCAAGTGACACGAAAGTTTATGACCTGCTTTGTTTATTTTCAAATTACATCTTTTCGGCGCAAAAGTTAAGTTAAGCTTGGTTCAAAATATTTTAAATAAACATTATAATTTCTGATTTTCTTAAAATAAATTTTGAAAAAATGATAATTGATATTTAAAAGAATTTCAAAGTGAGATTTCCAGTTTTTTTATAAAATGGAAAAAATGACAAATTTTGCTGACTCAAAAAAAAGATTTTTAACGAAAATTTCGGACGTGCTAGGAACGATTAAAAAATGTAAAAAAAATACCCCCCAAATACTTTGATATTTCCTCTTAATAATAACATAAACATTTAGACGATAAAATTTTGTTTTCGTCAAGTCTGGCGACTTTTTCATCATGCTATGCTCTTTTTTTAGCGATCTCGTGGAGGTGCCTATCTAAAATGTTTACAGGTGCTTTTTTTCTTTTGGTGAATTAAAATGCAATCATTTTGTAAGTAGATAGTTTTCAAAATACAGTCTAACCCGGATATAAGAGAAACCCGGATATAAGATGAATTTTATCTGGTCCCAAATTAGAGCCTGTGTTAATGTATATAAATTAGACCAAACCCGGATATAAGATACACCCGGATATAAGAGACTTCTTTTCCGGTCCCGACAACTCTCTTATATCCGGGTTACACTGCAGTTTAATAATTATTTCACCTCCGCCATAGATTATTAGGTCATATTTTTGTTAAAGATCATCTTCCATTTCATCGGAGGCAGTTGGGATGTTTTTCCTAAGCTAATATCTAGGTCACTCTCACTAAGATGACAAGCAATGGAGGTTTTCTTCTTAATGCTGGATTCGAATAAAATTTGAAACGATGACAACCGGACTCTTCCATTGACTTTGAGAGGTGTCACAAAAATTAAGATATTCGTTAGTATTGTATTATCAATCGACGTCATTAAAGAGTTTCTTCACTAATCTGTTGTTCCAGAGTTGGAACATTTTCAAATATTAGTAAGCACAATTCTGAGCATTATAAGAGCTAGGAAGAAATTGTTACAATATAGACATATATATATAACACTTCCTGTGATGGTACATGTGAAAGAGTTTATTAATTGAAATCATTTTTGGTCTGCATGTTGTCTGATATGACGGTAAGGCAGGAATTTTAAAAAGAATGTAGCGGAGAGCTATGATCGTCTACGCCCAGAATGGATCCACCACAGAGAAAAGTAACAAATTATTAAGCTTTCGTCTGCCATCAAACATCAAGCCAATAATTTATTTCAAACTGAAATGTAAATAGTCTATTCTTTATTTAATATTGGAAACCACGTATGGATCCCTTCAAGAGAAACTAGAAAATCTAGTTCAACGATTACATGATTTATGCATAACTTATGAAGCTGGAACCACCCATAATCATATAGACGTACAAATCATATCCGATGGTGTCGCTTAAGGATTAAGTTATCATAATAGATATTCCTTATATTACATTTATCTGTTTTACGATCCCTTCTTTAAAATTCTTTCTTATAATTATTTCCTAAAATATCCGTTTATTAGTGTAATTTATAAAATAATTGATTAATTTTTCCAATTTTGACATTTTAACCTTGACCTTGAATTTTACAAGGGAAACAACTCTTGGGTTGCTTACAGTGAATGCCAGCCATAAAAGATATCTAAAGGGTGTCTGACTGTGGTATTTGCTATTATTGTATTATTAATCCATGTAATTAAACAGTTTCTTCACTAATCTGTTGTTCCAATGTTTTCTTTGGAATGTGAGAAACAAGAACAATGAGCTTATACGATCATTATGAAGCAAATTCAACATTATTAAAAGAAATTAGTTCAGCACATGAAAATGTTAAATCGAGTTCGCCCAATGCAAGGCAGTAAAGCCACTGAGACACAAGGGGTTACTGGGTGTGGAAGAGTTAGAAACAGAATCATTGCTAAGGAGCAAGAACAGAGGAAGGGCAATCAGGAGGACAGTAGATAGCAATTGACATTGCATTTAAATCTTTACAGATTAAAGTTGGCTGAAAAGCATGGAACCAGAAAGAAGTTCCACAAGCAAGAGTTGCGAGAAAAAATACTATTAGCATAGAATTTAAGGTTACATCTAATCAACTAAACTGTAAATTGATGAAACTCCAGTCTAAGTTTAAGAGAGTCTAGTCAGCATAGCATAGAGCTCGTCTGAACAATTACCATAAAAGTATTTATAGAAAAAGGCACAGGGAGGTAACCTTATGACAGTGGGAAGGAAAATGAAGGTAAGACGCCAGAATAGGGCCAATAATATTGCAGATTTTTCTTTGAATTTCATCAACAAGCTCTAGATAAATAACAGGAACTCTGGACCATATGTGGCAGCAATATTCAAAGCATAGGTGAATAGTAGACTTATAGATATATAAGATAGATTCTGGAGAGAAAAATTGTCTAGCACAACACAGCGAACCAACTTTCTTAGCAGTTGACCTAACAATGGATTCAATGTAGTTTCTCCACTTCAGCTGGGAACGTTAGACTGAGATGGATCATCAAGTGACTCACCTGGAGGTCTGCATGAGCCATGCTTGCGGAAGGTAGAAAGGGCCTCTCAGATGATTAATTGATAGCAGTTTTGGAGGCATTAAAGTTAACAAACCATCCTTTTCCCCAGTTAACAACAGACTGAATGTCGTTTTGGATATCAGCTGCCATTTTTACCTTATCAAACTGATCAGACTTAGTATTGAGATAGGAGTAAATGGCTGTGTCATCAGCATAGATAGCAAGTTGAGAGCTGATGCCATCTGGAATTAATGAAGATTAAAAATGAAATAGGACCAAAGATGGAGCCCTGGATGGTATTTGTAGGAAATGAACTGGAATTGTGGCCCTTCAGGATTACTTTCATTTCATGATTTGATAGGAAAGATTGGATCTGTTCAAAAATATGTCTGGAGATGCCGTAACAGTTTCAGCCTGAGAAGGATCAACAAGTCACTCTCCTGATTCCTTAATCCGAGTTTCTATCCATTATGGGGATAAATAACTGTTTTCCCAAGGCATGAAAAGGTTAAGATTGTAGTGGCCAGGTCTTTTTAAGAAAATTTTTCAGTTTTTTTTTGGTCTTAATCTTCTTCATGGTGATAAGACTCATAACCCATTAGAGTCGTAAGGGTGTTGTTTCCTGGGCAAGATAGTCGGACAAAACCCAACTTTCTCAAGGCCGGTTTAAATTCAGAGTTTTTCTTCTACTAGACTTGTCACCAACCAAGGCTATAGTATACAATATGTCCTATTTATCATAGCTGGGGGTTGAAGGCATGGACTCATGCCTTTCCCTAGCATATTAGCACGTCATTGAATGTGACGGGCTTGACTGGAATTTGAACTTGACTCACTGGAGGCTGATGGATACATCAAGTTGAAACAACATTTCCCATACAATCACTGAAGTCAAGCAACACTGAACCTTGCCAGTACCTAGATCGGTGACCACTTGGGAATACAAGGTGCTATAAGCTTGGAGGTGCAGATGGTGTAATGGATAATGACTTAGAATTGTCAATTGAAGAGCCGAGTTCCAATTCCAGTTGGGTTTGTTATATTCATTTTACACACAAATACCATTGAGAAAGGTACGAATCTCTTCTCTCCCTAGCTATGGGTTAATTAGTAAGAAAATGAATCAATCAGTCAATCTGATTCCTCACTCCAAGCTGCTATCTTTTTTTACTCCACGGTGACTTCTTAATAAATATATGAAAAATAAATAAAAAAAGAATAAAAATAAAATAAAAAAATGGTGGATTTTGCATCAAGACATGGAGCTACGACAATGGAAATCGTAAAGAAAGAAAATCAGAAATGTTTTGAAAATTCTGCCTGAAACGAAGAAGCTGTCATTAATGCCAAATGCTTGAGAGTGAAGAATTCCTTCAGGGACTTTTTCATTTCAAATATGGAAAGAAGTCGACAATGAAAGCTTTATTAATACAATGGCCCATGTGTAAAATTTGCATAAAATTCTCTTGGTAGAATGGCATTTTCTTGAAGCCAAGAGAGACAAGTAGAATTGTGATAGGCAAGAATTTCTGAAGAGCATTCTAAAAGCAATTTTGATATGCATACATACAAGTGGGTATAAATGTTTAAACAGCCTAAAAAGGTTCATATAATTACAGAAAAAATATACATGTATATGCATGTCAGCCTCAGTCACATGACTGCTATATTAAGCTATTTCTATCTATCATAAGCTTTTTATATCTATCTATCTATCTATCTATCTATCTATGTCTGCTCACAGCTATCGATATCTATTTATTTATATTGAGCTTTTCACTTCTATCTATCTGTCTGTCTGTCTACCTATCTATCTATCTATCTATCTATCTATCTATCTATTTATACTGAGCTGTTCAGATCTATCTATCTATCTATCTATCTATCTATCTGTGCCTGTCTATTATCTATTAAGTTGGTTCAAAAATAATGTCGTTTTCTCACATATGTTAATAAGTGAGAAAACGACATTATTTTTGCACCAACTTAATATCTAGCTATCTATCTATCAATCTACTTAGCTAGCTATTTATTTCCACCTTACTTGTCTATGGCTGGTGAATGACAGATTGAAATGTTTGGATTTGTTGTGTACACACCATTTATAGATACCCAAGTGCAGAGCTATTCCCTGTCTTCTGCACCTGCTGTGAGAGGGTTTACATCATTTATGAAAAACCCTCCAAAATCAATATTATATGGCATATGATGTCTATCTCAGGTGCTCATAACTTCGTTAATCTTATCTATCTCATCTGTTCAGAGACTGAAAACAATAGAGATAATAGCCTATTTATTCACACAGTAAATATAATTAATTTTAAATTGATCTATCTATCTATCTATCTATCTATCTATCTATCTATCTATCTATCTATCTATCTATCTATCTATCACAGCCTGTTCATATCTATCTATCTATCTATCTATCTATCTATCTATCTATCTATCTATCTATCTATCTATCACAGGCTGTTCATATCTATCTATCTATCTATCTATCTATCTATCTATCTATCTATCTAAGATAGATATGAACAGATATTCTATTTATTTCACATTGTTCATCCCTATTTTTCTCTCTCACTCACTATCTGTCCATTCAGTTTGTTGATGTCTATCTGTCTCCCCCCTCTCTCTCTCTTGATGTATTCATCTTCATTCACCCGCCAAGCTATCGAGTTAAAGCACTGGCCTTGTAACTGGAAAATCATTGTTATTGTCAAAAAATTGGTAATGCAATATTCACTTGCCAAAAAATCTTTTTTTTCTCATAATCCAAAATATGTTTTGACTTTAAAGGTTTGCTAAGTTATAAAAAACAAAACAATCGACCAGTTCATCTCGATCTTTGCACAAACATGTTTTTCTCAATGTAAAAATTTAAAAAAAACACATAATGTAATGAAAATCATAGGAAAATGAAGTTTTGATATAATTCCCTTTGTTTTCATTTCAATGGATCTTTAAACAGTAGTGCCAATTTGCTAGAGTGTGAATTCAAACTTCATTGGTGCTACACTTCATTTACATAGGTTTGATATATATATATATATATATATATATATATATATATATATATATATATATATATATATATTATAATTTTTTCATAAAGACAAAAACAATTTACTCACTGCAAAGATGCAACTTCGTTTCGGTCCATTTAGTTGCACCTAAACTGGTGAGAACCAAAATAGAGACTTATTAATAACCATTTTGATTATCACCAGTTGAGGTGCAACTAAATGCGCTAAAACGAAGTTGCATCTTTGTAGGGAGTAAATTGTTTCTGTCTATACGAAAAAATTATAATAAATAATTATTGCTCAACTATGGGTATTGAGCCCTCTTTTGAATTAATGCTGTAAACGTTAGAATTTATATATTATTTTCATTCTCATTATATATCATATATATATATATATATATATATATATATATATATATATAAGTAATTATACTCAACTGGAAAAACCTTAGATGTTTTGCTTGTAAATGAACAAACCAATACTCAAGGAAAATAAGGGATAAAAAAGAAAGAACTAAGAACATGTAATTCAGACAGAAAAAAATTGTCTTGAATTCAAGCTCAGAGTCCAAAGGAAAAACCTTTGACATGAGTAAAATAAAAATAACTAAGCAAAGTGATCAATACGCTAAGTAGACCAAATCTAACTATGAACCTAAAGAGCCTAGCTCTTTAGTTATATATATATATATATATATATATATATATATATATAGGGGTTTCATTAAGACTGATTTTATATAAGGGTCTTTTAATAAGATGAATGAATATAAGATGGAGCAATAGAAAGGGCAAGTTTAATGTACCTAGTTTTAAGTATAGCTAAAATAACTATTGTGATTTCAAGCTTTACTGTAAATCAGTTGGCAAATGTTTTCCATGAACTGCAAAATCGTATTACTCATTGTATTACTAATGATGGAGGACATGTAGAAACTTAAATAAAATTCAATAAAACGTTAAAAAATATAGATTTACTTCTTTCTAATCCTTTTTACAAATTATTTCTATCGCAAATACAAATAAAGTTATAAATTTTTTAAAGTGCACTCGAATTTTATGGACACACTGTATAATCCGTCCTAATGAATCACCCTATATATATATATATATATATATATATATATATATATATATATATATAGTGTGTTTCATTAAGACGGATTATACAGGGTGTCCATAATATATATATATATATATATATATATATATGCATGTGTGTGTGTGTGCGTCTTCTATTCCAGTATCAAATAGTTTAAGCATCGTACTACTTGGTTAACATTAGAGTAGCCCGTACCATAATTCGCAGGATTACTTACTGACTCTTGAGAGTTCATAGCATTGCCAGGGACGTTACCCTCCATGTTGAGAACAAAGGGTACATAACATTGGTTTTAATGCTGAAAGTGCAGCAGAATGTCTATAATGTATATCTCTGTAATGGATGGATCATGTTTTTCCAGCATATGGTTGATATCAATCATTAGCAAAATCATAAGTTTTAGCTTGATATTTCTGAGATTAAAATCATGCCTGTTACAATTCTGATATGAAGAAAGAATTAAGCATATCGTGTTTTAATTAATTTTTTTTTTACAAGACTTGAAAGGGAAGAAATCAGAGAAGACTGAAGAAGAATTTGAATAAAATCCTTTGAAAAAGAAAAACAAATATAATGAAAGAAAAAAGAAACAAAGAGGACGAAAAGAGAATGAAACAGGAAAAAAAGTGTAAAATCAAGTTGAAGGAAGGAAAAAAGAAATAAATGGATCGAACAGACAAGAGAATAGACCACCATAGAAAGCCCCTTTTATGGCTAAAGAGATGACAAAGGTATCTTCCAGAAAAGTAAAAGAAAGAAAAAATAAACAAAGAAAAAGTAAAAGAAAGAAAAAATAAATAAAGAAAAAATAAAAGAAAGAAAAAACAAAGTAAAAGTAAAAGAAAGAAAAAACAAGCAAGGAAAAGGTAAAAAAAGAAAAAAAAACAAAGTAAAAGAAAGAAAAAATCAACAAAGAAAAAGTAAAAAAAAAATAAACATAGAAAAAGTAAAGGAAAGAAAAAATAAACAAAGAAAGAAGAAAGAAAGATGAAAACTGAATAAAAAAAATTACCCCTTTTTCGAAAGAGAAAGAAAATTTAAAAGAAAAAATGTGTAAAAGGAAGAAATCTATAAAGAGTTCATCTTCCAAAAGGGAATAAAAGAAAGAATAATAGGAAAGAAGGAAGAACAAGGTAATAGGAAAGAAGGAAGAAAAAAAAGAAAGAAACTCTTAAACTGTCCTACCTCTTCTGCACATGTTGAAAGAAAGAAATAGAGAAGGAAAGAAAGAAAGGATAAAGAATAGGGGAAAAAGAAGGAAAGAAAGAAGGAACTTCTTAAGCTGTCTTACCTCTTCTTTCAGATAGAAAGAAAGAAAGAGAGAAAGAAAGGATAAAGCAAGAGGACAAAAAAAAAAAAAAGAAAAGAAAGAAGAAAATAAAAGAAAGAATGAAATCCTTGAACTGTCCTAACTCTTCTTCCAGATTGAAAGAAAGGAAAAGAAAGAAAGAGAGAAAGGAAGGATAAAGCAAAAGGGAAAAAGAAGGTAAGAAAGACATTCTTGAACTGCCCTACCCCTTCTTTCAGATAGAATGAAAGAAAGAGAGAAAGTAAGGATAAAGCAATAGGACAAAAAAAGAAGGAAAAAAGAAGAAATGAAAGAAAGAAAGAAAGAACTCCTTAAACTGCCTTACCCCTTCTTCCAGATTGAAAGAAAGAAATAGAGAAAGAAAGAAAGGATAAAGCAAAGGGGAAAAAAGAGGGAAAGAAAGAAGAAAAAAAAGAAAGAAATCCATAAACAGCTCCACCCTTTCTTCCAGACTGATAGGTAATGGACAGAACAAAATAGATAGATAGATAGATAGATAGTGAATATTCTGAGATAGATAGATAGATAGATAGATAGATTGGAAAGAAGTGAGGAAGGAAAGCAGGATAGATTAAAACAAAAAAGAAACAAGAATTAAAAAGAAGAAATCATTAAACTTCTCTATACCTTCCTCCAAATTGAAAGAAAAAAGAAATGAAGGAAAGAAGAATTGAAGGAAAGCAAAAAGAATGCAAGCAAACAAAAATCCTTAAGCTGTCCTATGCCTGCATCCAAATTGAACATAAGAAAGAAAGAAATCCTTAAATTACCGGCTGCCTTGTTCCAGATTGGAAGAAACAAAGAAAAACCAAAGTAAGAGAGAGAAAAAAAAGAAAAAGAAAAAGAAAGAAAGCAAAAACAAGGTAGGTAAAAGAAAAGAGACTGAAATAAATACAAAACGAAAAAAAAAAGAAATTGTTAAACTGTCTTACGACTTTTTTCAAATTGAAAGAAAGAAAGAATACAAGAAAGACAAAAGTAAAAGAAAGAAGAAAAAACAATAAAAACTTTCAACAGCTTCTAAACTGAAAGAAATAAAGAAAAGATGTATGGGAAAAAAAGAGAAATAAAAAAGAAAGAAAGAAAAAAAGAAAGAAATACACAAACCGTCATCTGCTTTTTTTTTCTAACCTGAAAGAAAGAAAGGATGAAAAATCAAAGTAAAATAAAAAAGATATAGAATAAAAGGAAGAAATCCTGAAACTGTCCTTTGCCTTCAACCAAATTGAAAGAAAGAAAGAAAGAAAAAAGTAAGAAATAAAGTAAGAAAGAAAGAAAGAAAAGAAAAAAGAAAGAAAAAATAAGAAAGAAAGTAAGAAAGAAAGAAAAGAAAAGAAAAGAAAAAAGAAAAAAGAAAGAAAGAAAGAAAAGAAAGTACGAAAGTAAGAGAGAAAGAAAAAAGAAAGAAAGAAAGAAAGAAAGAAAGAAAGAAAGTAAAGATGAAAAAAAAAAATTTTTTTTTACAATGAGGTTCAGCCTGTTCAAACCTCCGGAGTCCACTCGAGGTTGAGGGTTGCTTTAGGAGGCAGTTTGTATGTATAGGAGGGGGAAGGTAATGGTTAAACCTAGACATTAGCCGGTTAAGATTGTAGTGATCGGGGAAACATCCTCTTGGGAGTCTGTTCCACAGAGCATTGGTTCACGGGAAGGAAACAGTTTCAGTGGAACGTACTTCTCACAGCTGGAATACAGAGAGAGAATTTGGGTCGTTTGCTACAATGTAAGTGACTTATTGGGTCCTAACTTAGACCTGGCAGAACCAAGGAATATAGTTGGCCTAAGCACTTTCTGTGAAAGTAACAATAGAACAGTGATAGGGTTGCCACATCCCGCCTGTGAGAGAGAGGTTAGAGGCTGGTAAATAATTTGTCACTCACCAGGATGGCAATCTTTAAACTACCCGGTCCAAACTGACAAAAAGAAAGAAATAACAACAAAAAAGAAAAAAAAGAAACGTTATACCTTTTTTTCAAAATGAAAGAGAGAAAAGACATAGTAAAAGAAAAAAGGAAGAAATCTTTAATTTTTTTTTTAAGCATTATGCCCCAAGCAAGGCATGAAGCCACTAGGATGCAGGGGGTTGCAGAAGATTTGGAGCAAGATCAGATAGGAGTGATAGAAGAAAGGATGAGGAGAAGGATAGTGGGTAGATCAAGGTAACTGGAGGTGTCGATTGACGTTACATTTGAATAGTTGGAGATTATAGCTTTCAGGGAAACAGTAATTAGCAAGGGTGTCCCACAGGCGAGAGGTCCGAGGTATGAAGCTATTGGAGTAGAAGAGACGGCTACAGTTAAAAGTTTCTACATTGTAAGGGTGGGAGCGGAATGCCAGCCTCGTAGGGCGCTTGAATTCATGGAGTCTGGGAACCAGTAAAAGCAGCTCATCGGAGCAATTACCATGAAAGTATTTTTTAGAAAAGACAGAGGGAGGCGACGGCGCGTCTGTGAGATAGTGACTGCAGACGAGACGCCAGATCAGGGCCAATTACATTACATATCTGTCTCTGGATCTTGTCAAGAACTCCGAGGTAAACAGAAGGTGCCCCAGACCATATATGGCAGCAATACTCCATGCAAGGGCGAATGGTTGTTTTGTATATGTGAAGTATCGATTCCGGGGAGAAAAATTTCCTGGCGCGGCACAGAGAGCCAACTTTCCTCGCGGTGGAAGAAGCAATTGACTCAATGTATTTGTTCCATCTCAGGTCAGCAGTCAACGTGAGACCGAGCAGACGTAGGGAGTTGCTCTCAAGAAGTTGACTATCAGACATTCTAATGGGGGGGGACAGGGAAGGATCTCTATGGTGATTAATGGAGAGTAGTTTAGTTTTTGAGGCGTTAAAGTTGACCAGCCAGTTCTTGCCCCAATTAACAACCGATTGGAGATCCATTTCAAGACGCACGGCCAGGTTAGTTTTGTCACCGACACTAGATTTGTCTTGGAGGCAGGAGTAAATTGTAGTGTCGTCCGCGTAGATGCCAACTTGGGAACCTATGGCGTCAGGAAGATCGTTGATAAAAATAAGGAATAGAGTGGGGCCAAGGATGGAGCCTTGGGGAACACCTGCGTTCGTGGGATAGGAACTGGAGGAATTGCTCGATGCATTATTTCTATGGAAAAGAAAGAAAGGCTAAAAGTAAGAAAGGACTTATATACCGTGTGTAACAGTAAAATTATTCAAATCGTGCAACAACATAATTGCCCATCCCACAAAATGTTTAACATCTAAAAAACCACGAAACATATTGAGTTTCTTTTCTCCAGGTTTACAGATAAGACATTTAGCCATCTTGAAACCACTTGTCGTAAGAATCACTGAAAAAACCTTTGAGTTATTCAGCTAGACAGAGAACAGATTAAAATCATTTTGTGTCAGGCCCACAATGTCTTCCTAACTGAACAATTATGAAAGGAAAAATATCATTGAGGCCTTCAGTAATGGTACCAAATTTTATACGCTGGCTACCATCTTCAAAGTTCATTCAAAAACCATCAAGAGAATGGTGAATAAGTTTTAAAAAGAGGGAACAGTAGAGAGGAAAACCGGATTAGGAGGCCACGACATTTTGGTATTGAAAGATTTTGTGTAGCAATTTCACGGTGGAGTAATGGATAGCGTCTCGGTTTAAGGAATCGAAGAGCCGAGTTCGAATTCCAGTCGATTCCATTACGTGCTAATAATACCCTTGGGAAAGGTATGATATACGTAAATAGCAGGACAGACCGGGTTCTACAGCTTTGGATGACAACTGGTCTACCGCATAAAGAAATGGCAACCTACTGAGAGAAAAATCTGCCTCGTCAGTCATGTATAGAAAGATACATGATAGTCTAAGCTTGTATCACGCATTGAGCATAACTGACTGAAAATAATAATAATAATTGTAATATAGTAATACTTTGTATTGAGCACATTTTAAAAAGTAAATGCTACAATCAGTGGTTTTTCACTCAATTGGATATATATATATATATATATATATATATATATATATATATATATATATATATATATATATATATATATATATATATATATATATATATATATATATATATATATATGTGGGACACGTTATTGATGAAAAAATTTGTTCACTCTGAAAGAATTATCTCTTGACTGAAAGTTTTAATCACTGTACATTTCTGTGTACTTTATCCATATATATATATATAGAGAGAGAGAGAGAGATGGGGTGAAGAGGTTATAGTAGTTCCAACGAGAAAAAAGTGTGTATATTAAAAAGAAGAGAGAAACGTTTTTGGTTTTAATGCGGATTTTTTAAAAAATATATATGGTAGAGAAAGTTGAACGGTAGATAAACCCACAATTTTACAGCTAATAGCACTAATAGAACAAAAGGGATACTTGTCACCTGCTTACATCTCCTGCCACACTGAAGCTTGGACACAGACGTTACACTAGCATGAGTGTTACTATAACCGAAATTAGCGCTTGAGAATATCACCTATTCGATATTGGAAGAAGGTAGTGAAAGAAAGCTCACTACTCTATTGCTGTCTTCACGGAATGTTTTCAAACTACACTCCATAGCCCCAATAATATTAACCTTCAAAGAAAAATAGCCGTCATGCCACGCCCATTGTTGTGAAGCACCCTCATCTCCCTTCGTATTCCATTGGTGAGATGTAAGTTCCACGAACCGGTACACTGTGGAAACTACTGCCGAAAGAATGATTTCTCTATTACTACAATCTTAACCTGTTCATGTCTAGGGTTACACGTTATCTTCACCACATATCCCCATGGTGGCATCTAAGCTCTTTGTCGATAGTGTTATACTTTGAAAATTCAACCTAATTTTGAACAAGTGGGGGGTAATCTATGTATTTTGCGAAAAGGGTTAAATACTACCTAAGATAGATAGATAGATAGATAGATAATGAACAGACTGAGATAGATAGATAGATAGATTGATGCATACATACATACATAATCACTTTTTACTTAAATGTACATTTCTAACTTAAAATCTACGCTTATAATTGCCGATGAATAACTGAATTTTGACGACAATCTTTTATGTTGATCGCGAAAAGATATTTACTTCCCTATTTTCGTTTATTTGTTTGAAAAAAAAGAGGACTTTTAAAATAGAGAATGGTTATATATATATATATATATATATATATATATATATATATATATATATATATATATATATATATATATATATATATAACAGATATTATTCTTTGTGGAGTTTTTTCTTTTAACCAGTTAATTCACTAACCATCCTAAGATTTATGTAATATCAGGTAATATTTAAGAAGCTTGGAACAGAATTCATTTTTTTTCCTCAAATTAGAGTCAGGAGATGCCATAATTGGTCTGGGAAATTATCTTTCATATTAGTAGGTAGGAGGTTAGCCTAGTGCTTGTTCTGCACAATTAAATTCATGAAAAGTGACATCTTGCTCGCAGGAAATTAGCCGCGGGCCGCAAGAATAAATTGTTTCAGTAAATTTTTCTTGTTCTTCTATGTGCGATGCCCTTTCAGGATGAAGGCGATCATAGATCTTCACAATTTCCTGTCTTTGGAGCTCTTAAAATAAATTGTCTTTTTGTTGCCGTTCCTAAATTCTGTTCTGTCGTACGTTCACGCAAGCTAGTTTAGGTTATTTTTTTCCCCTAGCATCCAAAAGACTTGGAGCAGCTGTTTTGGCACTGGTGTTTTGGCACGGAAAAGAAATTACAAAACCTCCTACAGAATGTATTGATGGAGAGTGAAAAGAAAGGACTAAGCATAAACTACAAGAAGACAGAATGCATGGTCACAGGTAAAAGGATGAGCCCGCAATGCGATTTACAGGCCGGGGACACTAAAATCAAGCAGGTGCGGAAATTCAAATATCTGGGAAGTGTTTTGACAGAGGACGGTAAGTGCTACGCTGAGACCCGAAGATGGATTGGGATGGCCAGAGACGCATTTCAAAAGCTAGCCAGACTATTACGAGACAGGAGGATTGCGTTGGTAACAAAGAAAAGAACTACTATGTGACATCTGTCCTCCTTTATGGCAGCGAATGTTGGACGGTCTCCTCAAAGATGGACTCGAGGCAGGCATGGTTCTACAGAAGGATGCTAAGTATACCATGGACTGAGCGTGTGAGCAACGATGAGATCTTAGAGAGGTTGCAAACAAGGAAGAGGCTTATTTACATTATTCAGACTATTGTCCTCATCTTGTCGCCATATTTATTACAACGTTTTGGCCGTTGTATACTTCGACCTTCTTCAGGTGGTTGGAATATCGAACTTAACCTTTTATTTCGCTCTGGGGAAGACTGTTCTAGTTCCATGTGCCATGTTTAATGGATGTCAGTTATCCTAAAGGAAACGTGGCACAGTGGATAAAGGCGTTGGTTAGATCCAGTGAGAGGACCCAAAGAGTGTGAGTTCAATACCCGGTTAAAGCAGTGGAGAACCTTCAGAGGAAAATTAACAGGAGAGAACTGATAACTCTAAGGTCTAATGTAACAAATGTTTGAGACACAGATGTGAGGATAGAATAATTAACCATAAAAAGTTTAAAAATTCCAAGAACCTGAGGGACTGGTTGGTGTCAACGTGAAACACATTCATGTTTCACCCAGACATTTTTCTCCATGTTATTCTTTCCTCCGTTTATCTCATTCTTTTAATGATATTTCTTTCTTTCTTTCTTTCTTTCTTTCTTTTTATGCTCCTCCCTTTCCTCTTTTCTTTCTTTCTTTCTTTCTTTCTTTTTATGCTCCCTCCTTCCGTATTTCCTTCCTTTCCTATTTTCTTTCTTTTTTTCTTTCCTTCTTTCTTTCTGTTTATGCTCCTTCCTTCCGTATTTCCTTCCTTTCCTATTTTCTTTCTTTCTTTCTTTATTTCTTTCTTTTTATGCTCCTCCCTTTCCTCTTTTCTTTCTTTCTTTCTTTCTTTCTTTCTTTCTTTTTATGCTCCCTCCTTCCGTATTTCCTTCCTTTCCTATTTTCTTTCTTTTTTTCTTTCTTTCTTTCTTTCTGTTTATGCTCCTTCCTTCCGTATTTCCTTCCTTTCCTATTTTCTTTCTTTCTTTCTTTCTTTCTTTCTGTTTATGCTCCTTCCTTCCGTATTTCCTTCCTTTCCTATTTTCTTTCTTTCTTTCTTTTTATGCTCCTTCCTTCCGTATTTCCTTCCTTTCCTATTTTCTTTCTTTCTTTCTCTTTCTTTCTTTCTTTCTTTTTATGCTCCTTCCTTCCGTATTTCCTTCCTTTCCTATTTTCTTTCTTTCTTTCTGTTTATGCTCCTTCCTTCCGTATTTCCTTCCTTTCCTATTTTCTTTCTTTCTTTCTTTCTTTCTTTCTTTCTGTTTATGCTCCTCCCTTCCGTATTTCCTTCCTTTCCTATTTTCTTTCTTTCTTTCTTTCTTTCTTTCTTTCTTTCTTTCTTTCTTTCTTTCTTTCTTTCTGTTTATGCTCCTTCCTTCCGTATTTCCTTCCTTTCCTATTTTCTTTCTTTCTTTCTTTTTATGCTCCTTCCTTCCGTATTTCCTTCCTTTCCTATTTTCTTTCTTTTTTTCTTTCTTTCTTTTTATGCTCCTTCCTTCCGTATTTCCTTCCTTTCCTATTTTCTTTCTTTCTTTCTTTTTATGCTTCTTCCTTCCGTATTTCCTTCCTTTCCTATTTTCTTTCTTTCTTTCTCTTTCTTTCTTTCTTTCTTTCTTTCTTTCTTTTTATGCTCCTTCCTTCCGTATTTCCTCCCTTTCCTATTTTCTTTCTTTCTCTTTCTTTCTTTCTTTCTTTCTTTTTATGCTCCTCCCTTTCCTCTTTTCTTTCTTTCTTTCTTTCTTTCTTTCTTTCTTTCTTTCTTTCTTTCTTTCTATGCTCCTTCCTTCCGTATTTCTTTCCTTTCCTCTTTTCTTTCTTTCTTTCTTTTATGTCATTCTTTTAATGATCCCTTTCTTTTATGACTTTCATTTCATGTTTTTTTCCTTCCCTCTTTCCTTTCTTTCTAGTCTCCTTTTATATCTTTCTTTTTATGATCTCTTTCATTCTCTCTTTCTTTTTTCTTTCCTCCTTTCTTTTTTTCTAACATCCTTTTATGTTTTTCTTTTATGGCCTCTTTATTTTTTTCTTTCTCCCTTTTTCGTTTTTCTTTCAATCTTTCTTTCTTTCCTTCCTTCCTTCCTTCTTTCTTTTTTTCTTTCTTTCTAGACTACTTTTATTTCATTCTTCTAATGATCTCTTTCTTTTATGACTTTCTTTTTATGTCCCTTCCTTCCTTCTTTCCTACCTTCCATCTTTCTTTTTTTCTTTCTTTCTACAGATGAAATTATTTCCTAACAGATTTCATTATGCTTATTTTATACTTGTTTAATTAATCATCTTTATGCAGAAATTGTTCATCTGCTTAAAGCAGATCAACACCGCTTTTATTTACACCTCTTTCAGTAACTTTTGCTACTAAGTCACTGTACGTGTAATTAGTAGACTTAGTTTTTTAATGATTTTTTAATACTTTGATTACTTACAACCTTCTCTTGTGACATAAATGTCAGGTCGATTGACACATAATATTCTTGGCCAAAGTATCACGCATCTACTAATGAATTTCATACAAATGTAATTAATTACCTTATTCTATTTGTAAGTATATCGTCACTGGCTTTTTCTCTGTAAAAAAGAAAAGCGTGGAAAATAATACATGGACAGAAGAAAAGAAGAATGGATAAGGGAAAAAAAAGAAAGTATAAAAAGGTGCTAGAAAGAAAGAAAGAAAAGAGGAAAGGAAGGAGCATAAAAAGAAAGAAAGAAAGAAAGAAAGAAAGAATGAAAGAAAGAATGAAAGTACATGGGAAACAATATAGGAAAAGAAGAAAAAGGAATGCATAAAAATAGGTGTAAAGAAAGAAAGGAAATGAAAAACAAAGAAAGAAAGGACATGGAAAACAAAGAAAGAAAAAATGATAGAAAGAAGAAAAGAAAGAAAGAATGGGCATGGAAAACAAAGAAAGAAAAAAATGAAAGAAAGAAGAAAAGAAAGAAGAAAAGAAAGAAAAAAGAAAGAAAGAATGGGCATGGAAAACAAAGAAAGAAGGAAAGGAAAGACATGGAAAAAAGAAAGAAAGACAGAAAACGAAAGAAAGGAAATGAAAAAGAAAGAAAGAAAAAGGAAAGAAAAAAGAAAAGAAAGAAAAAAGAAGGAACGAAAGGACATCGAAAATAATACATGGAAAGAAATAAAAAGAATTGACAGAAAATGAAAGCATAAAAAGGAGCAAGAAAGAAAGAAAAAAAGAAAGAAAGAAAGAAAAAGAATATAAAGAAGGAAAGAAAGGATTTCCGGTTTAGCAAAGCTCAAATCAAATCGCTTAACAGCATGCCAGGCTAAATGACGGTTCCATTTAGGATACAGGCTCGATTCCTGTCGGAGGACAAATATTTTTCTGTGAAATTTCTCAAATATTCAGGCCGGTAAATGTAGTTAATACTGCTTAATTACCCCCCCCCCCCAACACCCCCAAAAAAAACAGAGCATTTACCCAAATAAGTTGTATCCATAAAAATAACGTGTTGAGGTCTCACACCCATACTAATATATACACTTTCACACATAATACATATTACCATAGAACTAAAAGATAACACACACACACACACACACACACACACACACACACACACACACACACACACACACACGCCCCAGCAACTAATAAAACCGTCAAAATGACCAAGAAGGGAATTCTGCGACTCATGAATCTCCCTAGTCTCTATTAAAAAAAAAACAACTTAAAAAAGGCCGAAAATAATGTCGTTTTTTCACATATGTTACTATGTGAGAAAACGACATTATTTTTGTACCAACCTAATATATATATATATATATATATATATATATATATATATATATATATATATATATATATATATATTTATATTTGTACCAACCTAATATATATATATATATATATATATATATATATATATATATATATATATATTAATTCCCAAGAGGATAGAATCCAGGTAGAACTCAATGTCCAGAACAGAGTAAGAATATAATATAAAAGGCTCAAACACTAACATTCCCTGGTTATAATTTATTACATTGGAATCCTAATCACGATCCAATTCATCAGACCTAACCTACAAATTCAAAAAAGAAATCGGAAAAATGGAATATTAGTGGTTGAGCCTTTTATATATATATATATATATATATATATATATATATATATATATATATATATATATATATATATATATATATATACACACACACACACACACACACCTAGTGAGCTAGACAAACCTACCTAGGTTTCACCTAAACGGATCGGGCCGAGCTTTCCCTGACGACCCGTTTAGGTGAAACGTAGGTAGCTTTGTCTGGCTCACTAGGTGTATCTAGGTCTGCTCTACGGTTGTATTGAGCTCTTTTGTTAGTTAGCTGTTTACTCGTATCGGGGTTTTTTCTTTGGGCTTCAGACCTGCATCTGTGCGATTTTATTCGGCAGTAGTTCATGTTTGTAGCTCTTTCTTTTTTTAAAACCTTTTTTTTCCTCGAGATTGATTTGATTGTTGGCAAATCAAAAATTCGAGAGATTTTCGAAATGAGTCTAGTTATCTATCTATCTATCTATCTATATATATATATATATATGTGTGTGTGTAAATGGACATTGAGGTCATTTCAATGTCCATTTTTATACATAAAATAGAAAAATAGAAAGAGTGTAAGAGGTAATGTATTATTTTGATTTGTTTTTTTTTAATCTTCTTGCTCCAAGAAAGGCGGGAATGCCACTAGTACACAGGGGTAGGGGTAGGGAGTGAAAGTAAAAACTAAGAACAGGTTGGATTGAGGAAAGGACAAAAAAAAATGAAAGACACAAAATGGCGATTGACGTTGCGTTTAAATGTTTGAAGATTGTAGTTACCAGGGAAGCAAGAAAACGGAATGGAGTTCCACAGGCAGGAAGTGTGAGAAAAGGAACTGTTGGAGTAGAAGCGGTGGTTGCATTTAGCTATTTCAACTGAAAAAGGGTGGGACCTAGATGCCAATCTAGTAGCACACTTAAATTCATGTTTTTGGGGCACCAGGGAAAAAGAGTTTGTCAGAGTAGTTGCCATTAAAATATTTTTGAATAAGGCAGAGCGAAGCCATGTAAGACCAGTGCGAAAATGACTGAAGTCGTCAGGATCGATTACATGACAAATCCTTCTTCGTATTTTATCAAGAATATCTAGATGTACAACAGGAGAACCAGACCAGATATGATAGCAGTATTCACACATACGCTCTATCCATGATAATGAACACTTTAACCCATTAATATAGCATACTTTAAAACTTTATTTTTATCATATATATATATATATATATGATGATCGACTCTCCCGTCGAGATTCGACGTATGAGGGTCAAGCAGACCAGTTTCCAGGAAACCGACAGCCCGATTTGATTATAGTGGTGAAGGCCTCGTGCAGGACCATCCACACTTTTTGGAGAGACGAATACAGAGACCAGGTGCACCGAATGCCACAAGGTTCCCAAACGACCCTCCGCAGGTTTTGAATTCAGAGTTGTCCTTCTCCTAGACCAGTTGCCAACCCAGTCTGTCCTGCTATTTTACCCATAGCTGGAAGGAGAAGAAGATATATATATATATATATATATATATATATATATATATATATATATATGGTGTACTTTCCCGTTGTGTTCGACATATGCGGATTAAGCAGCTCAGTTCCTAGGAACTGGCAGCCAGACATATGATTTGATGATTGTGGTCATGGCTTTGTGCAGAAAGCACATATATATTGTCCTCCACAGACAGACAGTTTTGCTGTATCACAGCTCATCAGTGTGGTTAGACGTAGCTAGGATCGAAACCCGACTGAATTGGCGTCAGTCTGTGATTCTACCATTATGCCGTTGACGCACGGCAGAGATGAAGGTGAATTTAAGTGTATTTATTTTTAGACAAACACACAGTGACAGTTTATATGGTGGACTCTCCCGTTGTATTCGACGTATGAGGGTCAAGCAGCTCAGTTCCTAGGAATCGACAGCCCAGACATCAGCACAATATGATTTGATTAGAGAGGTGAAGGCTTTTTGTAGAACCAATCCCACTTTTTGAAGAGCTGAATAAAAAGACCTGGTGCACCGTTCGCTACAAAGGTCCCAAGAGGACCCTCCGTAGGTTTTGAATTCAGACTTGTTCTTCTCCTAGACCAACTGTCATCCAAATCTATAGAACCCAGTCTGTCCTGCTATTTTACACATAGCTGGAGGGAGAAGAGTCGGATTAATGCCTTTCCCAAGTGTATTAACACGTAAGTGAATGTAATGGAATCGAACAGAATATATATATATATACAAACAAATTTTTACTACGTTAAAAAAAAAAACACCGAATAAAAACAAATAAATAAATATATGTATAAGATAAGAAACAAAAAATAAAAACAAGCAAAATAATTTAACCTAAATAAGAAAATAAACAAATAAACGATTTCCGGTAAAATAACCGCCAAAATAGACTACCCACAATGCACCACTGGCCCGTATATATATAAATAACCGAGAAAAATAACAGCACACGTGGCCTGACGATTGAATATAGTATGAAACAGACTGTCGTCTCTAAGTGTTGACTTCTATGTTCACTTTTATATTTATACACGCTCTATCTCTGATATTGAGCACTTTATCCCTTAAATATAGCACACCTTAAGAGTATAGTTCTTTATATATATATACATATATATATATATATATATATATGTGTGTGTGTGTGTGTGTGTGTGTGTATTTAGGCAACAATCCTTATTTCATGCACATTTTTTGAATACGACAGACAAGGTGCTTTTATTTAGTTTTTTATACAATTTGTCATGCGATCTAAAATTATTAAATCGCGTGATATATATATATATATATATATATATATATATGTGTGTGTGTGTGTGTGTGTGTGTGTGTGAAAATATATAGAAAAGAGGAAAGAACTCGTAAGGTAAATAATCCGAAGTTCTTTAGTATTTTTGTTTTCATTTTTAAAAAAACAGTGCTCGATACAAAAGTAGAGCCTAATTAATTCTAATAATTATATTTAAGTTTTCAGCTCTTGTTTTTGAAACATGAGAACTCTTATGTAGCGGAGGAATCTAATCTTTAAATAAATAATTATATATATATATATATATATATATATATATATATATATATATATATATATATATAAGCGTGTTTTTATGTTACCCATGATAAGATGAGATAATACAGTCTTTAATCAAATTAGCTTCCTCATATCGAAGGCTTATCCAAAATAATGGCCGAGCAGATCCCAAGACTTGAATCTCTCGTATCGGACTGAAGAACTGTATATTAGTGCTAATTTACGATAATTATTGAGGAAAATTTTGACAAGAAATTTTTTCGTGATAATTAGCCAATTAGTAATCTTATCTAAAATCAATCAATTACCATTATTTTTTGTTGATCAGAGAGCAGAGAATATTTAGTGGCATAAATTGAATTTTACAAGAAAAAAAAAAACAAAACAAAAAAACAGCAAAATAACAAATAGCCATCAATGAAACATGAAACTATTTTCTGTTTGCCTTATAGAATGAGTAGTTTTCATTATTTATATGAGGACTATTGTTCTCATCTTTGTTGCTGTTATTGCTAATCTACACGGCACGGTGGAGTAATGGATCGATGGATAGCAGCTTGGATTGAGAAATCGTAGAGCTGAGTTCGAATTCCAGTCAAATCCATTACATTCACTTACGTTCTAATACCCTTGGGAAATGTATGAATCTTCTCCTTCTAGCTACGAGTAAATAGCAGGACAAATTGGGTTCTATTAGCCTTAGATGGCAACTCTGAATTCAAAACCTGCGGAGGGTCGTTTGGGGACGTAGTGCACCAAGTCTCTGTATTCGACCCTTCAAAAAGTGTGGATGGTTCTGCACAAAACCATCACGACTATAATAAAATCACATGTGCTGCTGTCTGGCTGTCGGTATGTTTAACCCTCATACGTTATATATATATATATATATATATATATATATTGAAAGAATAATAAGCTTTATAATCCGGTGTTCTTAGCAGTTATTTAAAAAAAACACGACTCGATACAAACAGTAAAGCTATATATATATATAGAAGTCAACACTTAGAGACGACAGTCTGTTTCATACTAAATGCAATCGTCAGGTCTGGCGATTGCATCTAGCAAGAAACAGACTGTATATATATAAATAGCCAAGAAAAATAACAGCACACGTGGCCTGACGATTGAATATAGCATGAAACACACTGTCGTCTCTAAGTGTTGACTTCTATGTTCACTTTTATATTTACACACGCTCTATCTCTGATATTGAGCACTTTATTCCATAAATATAGCACACCTTAAGACTATATTTTTTCATATACATATATATATGTATATATCTATCTATCTATCTATCTATATATATATATATATATATATATATATATATATATATATATATATATTCAGTTTATATGTTATTTTTATAGATACAATTTATTTAAGCAAATGATTTGCTTTTAATTAAACGGTATTAATTACATATATGTAAAAATAACATATAAACAGAAAATATATTAAATATCGGACTTAATCTATTTCATTATATGTGCGTATATAGGAGGTAAGTTGGAGTAATTGATAGCGTCTCAGAATCAGCAATTGGTGGGGAGTTCGAAATACGTTCACTTACATCCCAATACATTTGGGAAAAGTATGTGTCCTCTTCTTTTCTTCACGCCCCGTCTCGGAGAAAGTAACCCTGAACTGTATTTAGCCCAGGCTAAGAAAGGATGATTCGCAATGGTTCAATGATCCCGACAAATGGATGGATATATATATATATATATATATATATATATATATATATATATATATATATATATATATATATATATATATATATATACTCGACTCTCTCCCGTCGAATTTGACGTATGAGGGTCAAGCAGATCAGTTCCCAAGAAACCGACAGCCCGACAACATCACATGAGATTTGATTATAGTGGTGAAGGTTTCGTGCAGGACCATCCACACTTTTTGAAGGGCCAAATACTGAGACCTGGTGCACTAAGTGCCACAAGGTCCACAAACGACCCTCCGCAGGTTTTGAATTCAGAGTTGTCCTTCTCCTAGACCAGTTGCCATCGAAGGCTATAGAACCCAGTTGTCCTGCTATTTTACCCATAGCTGGAGGGAGAAGAAGAGGATTCACAACTTTCCCAAGTGTATTAGTACGTGAATGTAATGGATTCGAGTGGAATTCGAACTCGTCTCCCCGATTCCTCAATCCAAGCAATATATATATATATATATATATATATATATATATATATATATAGAGAGAGAGAGAGAGAGAGAGAGAGAGAGAGAGAGACCATGTGCCCTTTTCATTTTATACTGCTTTATACAACAGTATCTAGAGAGAGAGAGAGAGAGAGAGAGAGAGAGAGAGAGACCATGTGCCCTTTTCATTTTATACTGCTTTATACAACAGTATCTAGAGAGAGAGAGAGAGAGAGAGAGAGAGAGAGAGAGAGAGAGACCATGTGCCCTTTTCTTTTTATACTGCTTTATACAACAGTATCTAGTTAGCGTTAGGAGAATTCCCCTGGCAAAAGTTATATGATCCCACGGTACAATTATTTTAAAGTTTTTTGTGCTTTTAACTTTAACACACATTTTTTACTTTTATTTCAAGGAATATTAACAGAATTATATTACCTTGCTAAAATGTTGAGATAGCATTCAAATCTTTCGGATTTTATTGTTTGTTTTAGAATGCACACAGAATAATTCTTAAAACATATATTTAACAATAAAATTCCATTAACTCTTTTCACATAGAAAGGGTGCGTTAACTATTAACTCTAAGAAAACAGAATGAATGTTTATCAGTAAAAACGACAACCCAAAGTTCTTTGCCACAACTGCAAGGGATGGAGTAGAGACAGTAGAGACAGTCATGTTTTCACCGTATTAGACTAGACTCAACAGAGATTCCTCCGCAGAGTAACAAGAAACGGGAAGTTGTGTAGGGGCCATGATCGTCCACGCCGTGAAATGATTCAGCATACTAAAGAAGTGCGAGACTGGCAGAACAAGGACAAAGCAAGATAGTAAAATGTCAAAAGTTACGTAGAATAAGAGACAGAAAGCGCCATTATCGGAATGGATAACAGAATAAGCATAAAGAAACTTGATAAATGGTCAAAAGTTATTTAGAGCAACAAAAGTCAGAACGTTGTGGAGAGCCATGATCACCCATATCATAAAGGAACTTAGTAATAAAAGAAAGAAGTCATTAAAAGGAGGAAAAAGACGATATTATGTTTATGTTCATGTTCTGAAACTAATTTTGTGAACTGTTGTAGTTCTTCATATGAAGCAATACAGTATCCAGAATCAGTTCACCACCAAGCAAAACCTCTCGCTTTTAGAATTCACTTCCGGTTTCTTGCTTTCCTGTCAACTACGATCCTCAAAAAATTAAATGCAACGTCAATTGTCATCTTCTGTCTTTTTGTGCACTGTTCATTTATTGTCGTCTCTCCTTGGTTTTCAGCAGATTCTTCAACTCTCAGAATAGCCTTACGTCTTAGTGGCTTTATCGCCTTACATGGGGTGAAATGATTAAAAAAAGGACTATTATATCGAATGCCTTCACCGATAAAAGACAGCAGTCATAAAAATCTTATCAGCCGTGTTAAATGAAACTCTTCCTTTACAATAATAATCAACAGAGAATTATCCAGCATTAAACGGGCATTTTGAAATAATGACACCCCAAATCACGTGGTCGATGCTCAAATAAAATTACTTTACAGGCATCTAATCAGACCCACAAACATAATAAACTCTATTTGAGCTGCAACAAAAATACTAATAATTTAATTTTAGCAGATGCGCTCCAATTACATAAACGACAGAAAAACAACAACTATATATATATATATATATATATATATATATATATATATATATATATATATATATATATATATATATTAACGAATTTATCTAGATTTAAAAAATTAAAAAGAATACTAAAAAATTCTAAAATCCCCAGTAGCCCTTGTTCGTGCGCATGTGTATTCATACCAACATAACTTTAAATTTAGTCTGCTGAAGTCCTGATGGACGAAATGCGTCACAAGTAAACTTTTTCCACTTTCTCATTAGCCATTTTTTTTCAACACTTCTGGTGTTTTCCTAAGTGAAGAGAAGACATCATATGTGTTGAAACAAAATGGATATTTTTGTAGTGTTTTTATAACATATTTATGTTATGATTTTGTAGTAATTTTTATAACATGTTTATGCTATAATTTTTTAATAAATAATATCTGCTCTACTCTGTATTGAGCACCCTTTTAAGAATACTGTTTGGTTATTGGGATTTTAATCCGTCTATACCTATGATATATTTGGGCATATATGCAGTGCGTTCTGCTTGATTATGTAAAGTAATGTTTTCATCTAACGTGCCAATAAATTCTGTTTTTTTTCAGATTTTGTGCTTCTTGCAGATTAAATTATACTTCCAGACAAGAGAATATGATCAATGAAAAAAAAAATTGTATAGTAACAGGGTTCTTTTTCTCAAAGTATGTAAAAAGGCACAGTTTCAAGTGTTCGGTCTGATTAAGCAATCACCATATAAATCCTTAATATGGGTAAGAAGAAAGGGTCTTACTGAAAACGATCATGCTGAAATTACTTGCATGCTTGGAAGTGGTCTGTCAACGCTAGAAATTTCAAAAAAGTTACATAGAGACCACCGTACAATCAACGCATTCGTCTTAGGCAGTAAATCATGCAGAAAGACACCTAAATGATCGCATTTGCGAAAGTTAACTGCCAGAGATCTTCGTAAAATTAAATATGAAGTCTCGAAGAAACTGCATGAAACTGGTAAAAAAATATGTGAAAGTGCTGGAGTGCCCAAAGTTGGTAAAACTACCCGTTGTGAGGTGCTCAAGACCTTGCCAAAGGGAAGAGTCCCATCAAGAGGCCCACATTGAGCAAAGCAAACAAGATGAAAAGAGTTGAATGGGCACACAGTTACATGAAGATCAATTTTAGCAATGTGATTTTCACCGACGAGTGCCGTGCTACCCTTGATGGGCCTGATGAGTGGTCATCTGGATGGATGTTAAATGGTCGACCGGCAGGAGTACGCATTCGTCGACAAAAGGGTGGCGAAGGAGTGATGTTTTGGGCTGGGATCCGCGGAAATAAACCAATAGGCCCACAGAAAGTAGCCAAAGGACTTAAGCTAAATTCAAATACATATTGTAGGCTTTTGGAAGATGCCTTTCTGTCCTGGCTTGATGAACAACCAATTCAGAAAAGAAGATCGTTGATATTTCAGCAGGATAATGCTCTAGATCAAGAAGCACCACCAATTGGCTATCAGACCATGGGTTCAAAGGGCAAAATTTAATGGTATGGCCTTCAAACAGCCCTGATTTAAATCCAAAAGAAAATTTGTGGTCTATAGTCAAGAGGCGGATTAATGCTGAAAACAAGCAATTCACCAGCTTAGAAGTCCTGTGGAAAGCAATTGTAAGTGCTTGCCGATCAATCAAACCTTCTGAAATTGAAACAATGAGATCAGCAGTGGAGAGACGCCTCATAACGGTTTTGAAGAATGGAGGATGTCATATTTGTTCGTAGCCACATTAACAGACTGGTTTTGTTTTGTTTAACATGCTATACATATGTATCATGTAATGTAGGACTTAGAACACACGTTGTATTGTCATATGCGCTACAATTCAATTGATAAAATTTAGTATAAAATGTGTTTTTCTTGTTTTATTTTCCATTTGCATAATGAAAGTCAACACTAAATTAGGGCTTAAGTTCATAAATCATTAAAAAGAAGCACGTTTTGTATATTTCGACAACTTAAATGATTGACAAAATAATAAAATAGTATCAACAACACTTTAGCTCCTATTCTTCAGAATATATTGCTTAACTTGGATATTTTTAGGTAAAAATTAACGTTGTATAATCAAGCAGAACGCACTGTGTGTGTATATATATATATATATATATATATATATATATATATATATTAGGATATTCCACTGAAAACATGTCAAAATCGCCACATAATTGCAGTTGTGTTTCCAGTTGTATCAATGCATCTCATCAGGTGACTGTAAATTACTGGCGAGTGGACGATTTATTTAGATTTAAAAGCAAAATACAACCACTTTTACGAAAAAAGAAAAAAAGAAGAAAGGGGGGGTTATAAGGTTTGATACAGATCAACCAATCGAATATAACGTTAAATTAGATTAAGGGAAGGAACAAAAATTAAGAAATTATTTTCCATAGATGGGCCATGATCCGTGGATTGGCAATCAATGGCAGCACAGACGCTAAACAGGAGTGGATACGTATTATACACGCTGGACAATGTCAATTCCTAAGAAAAAAATGAGATGGCCCTCTCTCCTCAAAAGCAGGCGCGGTAACTTAACAAAATGCTAAACAAGTTATATAGTTTGTGAGTTTGCTACATAATTTTTTTTATAGTTGATAAATAAATAGCTTCCTTAAGAAGCCAGTAAATAATTTAAACGTATAGAATTACTTGGTAAAATAATATGCAACTGTTGACTAAAATTTTTTATATAAGATGTTAATAACGATAACCAATGCAAAATGTCAAAAATACCAACCAATTTACCAATACATTCGTACAAGATGTTACTAATACTACCTGGAGATTAATATATATTTATATTAAATCCAAATTAATCTTGCAACTAGAAAGATAAGCCATATATGGTGCAACACAGTTCAACTAAAATCTAAAAAAAAAAGGCATTGTCAAATTCCAAGTCTGACTGAATTGTAAGGTAAAAGGTAGACTGTGTTTACAATTTACCGTTAACTCGGATCTTTGGTTTAATAAAGCATTCTTATCAAAGAAGATAATTTCAAATTATCAGGTTTACTCGAAAAGTGCCCTGTGCTCGTCAATAGAAAAAAATATTGTTCTTCTCCATGATTAAGCTTTTTATTTAATTTTTCTTGTGTTCGAACAAGTGTTTTCTTTTTTAGACACAGTGTGTAGAAACTGTCCATCATCTCATTATATAAAAAGCTTTCATCACCTCATTATGTAAAAATATAGAAATTTTAATCACCTCATTATATAAAAAAGTCTCATTAGCAGAAACTCTTGCCACTTTAACTTTAAAAGTGAATGCAAAACTTCTTACAAAGAACATACCAGAATTTATTCTCTCGACTACTCTTCGTTAAAGAACCCATTAATGCAAAACAGGCACTAATTAACAATGGCTTCCTTAAACACTTTATAGACCACCAAATTAGACTATTTCTCCCCAAAGTAAATAACCACGAATAGTGAACACTCAATCGAAAATAACATAAATATTTTCTACAAAAACCAAATGCACATCAATTACAAACAAAATGAATCTTCAGTTAGAAATATCATAAACACACTAGCCAACTTGACCTGAACAAAAAGATCAAATTGTTTACTTAAAAAAAATTAAAACTGCTTACCTTATCCTGAAAAATATCAACACACCAGCAAAATCAAAATTACAACGAACTAACATTGTCTATGAGTTCAAATGCCCCTTAAGGAACTGTGTTCCTGATCAAACTGGACTCATAAATAAATACATCGGTCACACGACTACATGCCTATCCAGACGTCTTACGTTACACCTATCCGACCATAGCTCTATTGGAACCCATTTAAACACACGAAAAAACTTACCAGACTCTATCCAAAACATACTAGTAGAAAATACAAACATAATAACCTCATTCACATGTAGATAAAAGATTAAAAATAATTGAAACCTTAATGATAAAAACGAAAAGCCAGCACACAATAATATTAACTGTGTTTGGAAAATAAAACATCTATATAATACTAAAAACATACACACAACATAGCCAATTAAATTGAAAAAAATAAAATCATCCTTGATAATGGCTAAAAGCGCTCGGAATTATAGAACATTTGAACAGTTTCTACACACTCTGTGTCCATAAAAGAAAACACGTGTTCGAACACAAAGAAAATTAAATAAAAAGCTTAATTGTAGTACCTTGTCTGTTGTCTTTAGTGAAACATGCATAAATGTTTGCTGCCTATATACAATATATATATATATATATAATATATGTAACGACGTTCATCATATTGATACATTTCCAAAGGGGAAATTGCTTCTTGCAACAACGATGGAAATGGATTTCTTCAAAGTTGGAAATAGGATGAAGAAAAAAACGTTTTTGCCTTTTATTTTGTATTTTTCCTTTTAGATTTTTAGTGGCCTTGAACTTGCAATCAAATTGTTACTCAACCCTGTGGTTACCAGGCCTTTTTCCTTCCAATCTTTTATTTTTTTCCTCTCGACTTGAGGTAATTTTTTATGCCTCCAGCCTAATGAGAAAAACGTAAATACAAATTTGAGTGAAAATTGGTTAAAAGTTAGTTTTTAATTCTAACAAATCCTTTTATTCGGTCTCATCTTTTTCTCTTCTCTTCTCGTTTTTTTCTCCCATATGTTGTAGGGGAATATCTCAAGAGTATTTGATTTCTATTTCCTTTGACACTAGAACGTATACGCAAACACCTCTCTCTCTCTTTCTTTCTTTCTCTCTCTCTCTCTCTCTCTCTCTCTATATATATATATATATATATATATATATATATATATATATATATATATATATAGGGAAAGAGAGAGAGAGAGATATATGATCTGCTGCCCCACTACACTATATATATATATATAGAAAGAGAGACAGACAGACAGATTGATAGATATATAGATTTACTGGCTGTAAATTTGTTACGTTTTTAACGAAAAATGAACGAGGACAGATTATTTTAAAATTCGCAATTTATGATTAGGATTTATTCAAGGTATTAGGTTGGTGCAAAAATATTGTCGTTTTCTCACATAGTAACATATATGAGAAAACGACATTATTTTTGCACCAACCTAATAGATGTAGGTCTGATGATAATTTCAATCGATCTATCAAACACCTAGCCCTGACGAGCATTTGGACGCGAAACACTGGAGTCGGTCAATGAAATATTGAATTTTCATTGATTTATTATATATATATATCACAATGAGTCTAGAAGAATCCTCAACAGAATGCAGAAAGCACTGGACGGCCGTTTCGTCCTATCTGGGACTCGTCAGCAGTGCTTATCCACTACCGAGAATCGAACCCGGACCGTTTCGATACAACGCAAACGTCATACCAACTGTACCACGGCACTCGGTGACTCGGTATAGCGTGCTACTCACTCTGTTCCGCAGTGATACTCATCCAAGTATTCAGATTAATACTGCTGATGAGTCCCAGATAGGACGAAACTGCCGTCCAGTGCTTTCTGCATTCTGTTGAGGATTCTTCTAGACTCATTTCTATAAGCCTAAATCCCCAAAATTAATTACTTATATATATATGTATGTATGTGTGTGTATGTGTGTGTATGTATGTATGTATTTATGTATGTATGTATAAGAATATCAAACACTTAAAATCCCATAGGTATGGGATTTTAAGCGTATGATATTTAATTAATAAGAATTTTGCTCTGTCTTTTGACATAGACCTCTCCATGGATCTTTCATACGGATTACCATATTGTATCATTACTATATATATATATATATATATATATATATATATATATATATATATATATATATATACTCTTTGGGTCCTGTCACTGGATCAAACTAACGAATGTGTGTTCAATTCCTGGTTTGAGGCAGTGGAGAACTTGAAGAGGGGAATTAACAGGAGATAACTGACAACTGAGATCCATTAAAACATGGCACGTGGAACTAGAACAGTCTACCCCAGTGAACGAAATAAAGGGTTCAGTTCGACATTCCAACCACCTGGAGAAGGCTGGAGCGTACAACGGCCGAAAGTTTGTAACAAATAGTGCGACAAAGATGAGGACAATAGTCGGAATAATGTAAATAGTGTACAAATTCTCTTTCTAAACTTTGCTTTCAGCTCCGTTTAGCGGTTGATTAAGTTCCTGCTTGTTCGTAGAGCGAACTGAGACTCATTACTTGTTGAGTTACTAACATTGCTTTGTTAATTTTCTAACACACCACGTTCAGGTGTAGTTGTGGCTCATCGCCATTTTTTGTACTTTTGCCATTTCCGGCATGTTCAATTTATTTTTCCGCTAATTCTTACTTGGCTGTTAAACACAGCGTTTATGTACTTCTGCGCATGTCATTTTTACTTTTCAACACTTTTGCCCCATGCGCACCAAACTTTTTTTACGACGTCAACCTTCTGTCTTGCAACTTGCCACTTCCGGCATGTCCGATTGATTTCCCGCCAAACCATTCTGGCCTAAATCAACATCTATCAACATGCAGACATATTGAATTCATTTTTATGGATTTTATTCACCGTCCACTACTCAAGGATATCAAGTGATTTCTTTCGTGCTATATCAACGAACTTTGGTCTATTCTTTCTTCGATTACTTACATATTCTCCAGGTTACACAAAATGGATTTACTGTTCCTCTTCAAGGACTAATAGTTAAATCTTTTCTATTGATATTAACGTCCATGAGTTTTTGTCTCGAACTCTATTTCTTTTGACCAGTACTATCTTTGCTTTGTCTTTTCTTTGCCGTTACTCAGCCATTAAAGTCTACGAGACGACTTCGTAATCTCCTACAACTCTTCTGGATGGTCTCCTTTTTTTTTTTTTTAAATTGGTGAATGTCGCCAGTTCATCTTTGGTGTTACAAGGAGTTTTGTTGGTCTCTTGCTCAACTGCTCCCCACACAGAATAATCAAGAGGGGCTGCAGTCTGGGGAATTAGGTGGCCAGATGTAAAGGATGATGTGGTCGCAGAAATTGCCCGACAGCCACGACTGGGTTTTCCTGCTTGTGTGATATGATGCAGAGTCCTGTTGCCAGACATAGGTTCTTCCAGCAGCCACCCCCTTGACCTACGACATCACTACCTTCACAAACCACTTGATGTATGCCTCCGTATTGAGTTTGTGGCCCTCACCAACAAATTCGGGAGTTCTTTTCTTAGAACGATTAGAGTGAGTTTTCCGAGCTGGTGTACCTTCGTAATCACCATTAGGCTCATCTAACTCTTTCCGAATCCTCTTCACTGTCTTCAGATTTACACCCAGACACTATAAAATGTCCGTATCGAGGCTTCCGGTGCGAATGCCAAGCAGTAGAGCATGTCGTTTCCAAATTTCTGGCGGATTGAATTGCGTCATTGTGTTCTTTTTCTCCCAGACGGTGCCCAACTGAACCTGTGTCTCTTAGTTCTAACCACTCGCTTTCTGCCCATCAGTCCCCGGTTCGAATCTCACCAGAGTCGATTTGTCAGGATGGTGACTTCTTGATGCTACCAGTCTGGGGAAGTGATTTCAGCATGCGAAACCTTTGGAAAGTGTCTGAAAACGATACCAAGGCTGGACCTAAGCTTGTGAGTGAAATTGAATAGACGGAGCTATTTGGGAGTCGTCGATGGTTGCGCTAGCACGAAGTCACAAGTCATTGTGATCGAGGGTTTAAGCGTGTTGGCCTTGTTCAGACTGTTGATCAGGTTAGATAACGCGTTCTCTCCCAGAAACTGTAACTAAGGTCCGCTCAGCATAGTTGCAGTATAGATCACAGGTGTGGGTGTTGAACAAACAAGAATGTGCCTAAGCAGGCGTCTACAATAAGGATTAGCTAGCCGCCCTAGTAAACAGGAATCCTCGAATAGGAGTGGCTGCGCCAGTTAGATTTTTAGATTGAATTGTAACTTGTAATTATTGAGTTGTAGCTTCTTTTTTTCATTTGCGTTTTCGTCCAGTGTCTGGTTTCATTTCAAAGTGAACATTCATCTTCAATTTCTCAAGTGGATCTCGTTAAAGGATCTTGTTACCCGGATGAAGTTATTCTTGAGCTGCTTGTAGAGATGCTGAAATGTTCTCAGTCAGACCAGGATAAGATTCTTATGTTTGACCATTTTTTTTAAGCATATCACCCCAAGGAAAGCGGGAATGCCACTAGCACGCAAGCGGTTGCAGAGAGTGAGAGTAAGAGTTAAGTGCATGTTTGAAAGGATAAAGAGAAGGGTAGGGATCAGGATCAAGGCATCAGAAGATATTGATTGACATTACATTTGAAGATTTGAAGATTACAACTATTAAGGTAGCAAGTAAGAGGAAGGGAGTTTCACAGTTGGGAAGTGTGAGAGAAGAAGCTTTAGGAATAGAAGAGGTAGTTATATTTAACTATTTCGATAGCGAAAGGGTGGTGCCGAGATGCCAACCTCGTAGCACGTTTAAATTCATGCAGTTTGGGAACCAGTTAAAGTAGCTCGTCAGAGCAGTTACCATGAAAATACTTGTAGAAAAGGCAGAGGGAAGCCACAGCACGTATGTGAGAGAATGACTGTAGAGATGCCAGATCAGGACCGATCACATTGCATATCCCTCTGTGGATTTTTTCGAGGACCTCGAGAAGAAAAGAGGGGCACCAAACCATATATAGCAGCAGTATTCAATGTAAGGACGAACGGTAGATTTTGAATGATGGACTCGGGCGAAAAAAAAAACCCTTCTGGCGCGACACAGAGAACCAACTTTCTTTGCGGTAGATGAAGCTATTGACTCAATGTAGTTGTTTCACATCAGGTCAGTGGAAAGCGCGAGACCAAGCAGGCGCAGAGAGGCGCTCTCATGGTGTTTGGCATCAGCCATTCTGATGGGTGGTCAGATTTTATTAAGTAGGTCGAGCCGAGAAGATTTTAGCATCCTCCTTATACAAATGCCGTGGTTATCTTTTCGCCAAGTTTATTTACAAATGCCAGCCAGTGAAGTATCTTAAATTAATTTAACTCGTCTAGGAGTTGCAGTTTTCAACTTGAAGAGTTACAATTCCCTCGATCTTAGGCCCGACTGACGGTTTCAAATTATCGACATGACTGGCCTTACTACATAAAAAAGTTATTTTGGCATATGTGACTAAGCGAGAGCAAGTGATATTTTGATTAAATAGATGGGCGTTCCCTAAGGAATGCGAGCAAGCCCTGGTTTACGGGATGTAAGAAAAAGTCATAGGGAAAATGGAGCGAAGGAAAAATCACAAGATACACAGTTGAACTAAGGAAAAAGTCATCCAAAAAATCATAAGGTATACTAAGATAAACTCGGAAAAGAATTCATCGACGAAAAAGTCATAAGGTATGCTAAGTTAGACAAAGAATTCATCGACGAAAAAGTCATAAGGTACGCTAAGTTAGATAAATTATTAATTAGAAAATTTCATAAGGTACGCTAAGTTAGACAAAGAATTAATTAGAAAAAGTCATTAGGTACGCTAAGTTAGATTAAGAAAAGAAATCCTCGGAAAAAGTGGTTAAGGGACAGTGGATAAAGGCGTTGGTTAGATCCAGTGACAGGAACCAAATAGTTGTGAGTTCAATACCTGGTTAAGGCAGTGGAGAACTTGGAGAGGGAAATTAACAGGAGATAACTGATAACTGACATCCATTAGACATGGTACGTGGAACTAGAACAGTCTACCCCAGTGAGCGAAATAAAGGGTTCAGTTCAACATTCCAACCGCCTGAAGAAGGCAGGAGCGTACAACGGCCGAAACGTTGTGATAAATATGGCAACAAAGATGAGGACAATAGTCCGAATAATGTAAATAGTGTACATAATACCTCATCTCAGAAAAATAGACGAAAAAGTCATGTTATGATAAAGTAGTTAAAAAGAAGTCATCGGAAAAAGTCATAAGGTACGCTATGTTAGATTAGGAAAAGAATTCCTTAGGTACATTAGACTAGGAAAAGATGATATCGGAAAAGTCATCAGGTACACAAATTTAAACGCGGAAAAGCAGTAATCAGAAAAAGTCATAAGGTACGCTAAATTAAACTAGGAAACGAAGTCATCGGAAAAAAGTCATAAGGTACGCTATGTTAGACTAAGAAAAGATGTCGTCAAATATGCTAGACTAGAAAAGAAGATATCGGGAAAGGCATTAAAGACGCAAATTATGGATAATTATTCCATGTTGTTACACGATTTGGACAATTTTGCTGTTACACCCGGTATATATATATATATATATATATATATATATATATATATATATATATGTAGGATTAATACAAATATAAAGTAAAGTTTGTCAATTAGCTGATTGATGCTATTTTCAACATTTCAGCTAGAGAGTTTCGTAGGCGGACCCTCCAGCAGTCGCTCCGTCCACTCGTCAAGTGATATCAGAAATATTGAGAGCTTAACTTCCTTAGTCAGGTGGGTCGACAGGGCACCCCGAAGAAGACAAAGCGATGTCTGCCTCTCATGACAACTGAGCCACATTTGCTGTACACCCTCACTGACACAAGAGAGTACTTGGAGGGAGCAAAAGAAACAAGTTGCCAACTCGGAATTACGAGTACTTTGACATTTTGGGAGTAACAAAACAGCCCATGTGATTACAGTGGATTAATGGCTTGTAGCTCGGATTCAGGAATCAGAGAACCGAGTTCGAATTCCAGTCGAATCCATTACATTCATTTACGTGCTAATACCCTTAGGATGGTATGAATCCTCTTCTTCTCCCTCCAGCTCTGGGTAAATAGCAGGACAGACTGGGTTCTATAGCCTTGGATGGCAACTGGTCTACTGCAGAAAGAAATGACAACGTACTGTGGTAAAAATCTGCCTCGTCAGTTATGTATCAAAATATACATGATCGCTTAAGCATATATCATTCATGGCACATAACTGACTGATATTCACTTATGTGCTAATGCTCTTGGGAAAAGTATGAATCATCTTCTTCTTCCCCCAGCTATGGGTAAATAGCCAGACAGACGGGGTTCTATAGACTTGGATGGCAACTGGTCTACCGCAGAAAGAAATGACAACCTACAGTGGGAAAAAAATCTGTCTCGTCAGTCATGTATCGAAAAATACATGATCGCTTACGCGTGTATGACGCATGACACATAACTGACTGATTAACGTAGGGTTAAAAATAATATGATCTGAGGTGAATTTTTTTAAACGCTAAAACCAGTGATTTAGTTTAAAATGGTTAAAGCAGTTAAAGTATTTTAACCTTCAGAATTCGGTTGGCTCGAATCGTTTTTATTATTTATTGAGGCGTTGCAAGTCGGCGTAAAAGAGCAACACTGTGAACGAGGCTTGCCAACCATCGTACCGCCATATGTGCCCCTAAAATTACTTTTAACCTTGAAATCTAGGCTAGAAAATGTCCATTTATTTAACTCAAACATCAGCAGCAAGCGGCGAGGTTGATTAATTTGAAATTGGAGAGATCAACTAATTTGAAAAGCGAACGCGCGTTTTATTCTTTCCTTTTTCTTTTTTTTTTCCGAAAATATTGCCCTCAATCTGAGTAGGGTTTCTGAAAATTACTGCATTTAATCATGTGTCCAATTCTTAATTGCGACATTCTCATGAAAGTGAATATATATATATATATATATATATATATATATATATATATATATATATATATATATAAAAGTGAACATAGAAGTCAACACTTAGAGGCGACAGTCTGTTTCATGCTATATACAATCGTCAGGCCACATATGCTGTTATTTTTCTCGGCTATTTATATATATACGGGTTAGTGGTGCATTGTGGGTATTCTATTATGGCGGTTATTTTACCGGAAGTTGTTTGTTTATTTATTTGGGTCAAATTATATTGTTTGTTTTTATTTTTTATTTTTTGTTTCTTATTTTATTTATTTATTTATTTATTAACGTAGTAAAATTTTGTTTATATCACTTATTTAACAGTTTTGTTTTGGTTTGAGAATTTAATTAAAGCTATTTGTTCAATTTTGAGGTTGATTGTTGTAGTTCATTCTAACTATTATTTTGGCGGGAACAGTTTTTAATTGATTACATTTATTTGGGATTGGTTTGTTTACTTACTTGGATGAATTTAGGTCAATTTATTTTACTTGTATATTTTCTGTTTTCGATTTTTAAGTAACATAGTATTTATTTTTTATTTCAATTTTTTTTTGTTATTTTGTTTATTAGTATATTTATTTGTTTTTATTTTATTTTTTCCGATTTTCATTTTTTAGGTTACGTAGTAAAAATTTATTTTCATGTCTGCATTTTGAGATGAGCTCGGATCTTTTATTTAATAATTTATTTTGGTCGGGGAAAGTAATGATAGCTATTTTTTCATCCAAGCAAAGTTTGCAAGTTTTTGATTGCTTGTTGTAGGCTGATGATTCTTTCCTTATCTTCCAAGATATTTTTGGTGTGATGTGCGTTTTGTTTTTAATTTCCCAGATATACTTAGAAAGCATTGTACTGTTCGCATATTTACTATTTGTGAAAGATGTTTTGTGTGTATAATTTCTTTGTTTCCAGGGTCCTTCAGTTACTCCTATGTATACTTTTTCTTCATTATTTGGCGATTTTATCGTGGCTTGTTATATTACGTTGTTTTGTAAACAATTTCCGTTTAAGGGACATTCGTTCTTTATTCTGCAGTTGCACGTGGGTTTAATTTGTTCGTGTGGTTTGTTGATAATTTTCCTATTGTGCTTTTTTATTATTTCTGTCATGTTCTCGGTGAAGCTGTAGCTGATTTTTACTGTGTTTTTGTTGAATATCTTGTGTAAGGTGCTTGGTTCTCGGAAGTGTTTGTGTAAGAGTTTGAAGAATATTTTTCCTACGTTTGTTTTTACTTTCTTGCTATACGGTGGGTTGAACCATATGATATTTCTTCTCCTGTTGGCCTTTTTCGTATTCTGTGGTGAGTATGTGAGTATTGCTGAGAATCCGCTATCTTTTAGGGCCGTTTCATAGTCTTTCTTAGCTTTGTTAAATAGGTATTCATTGGAGGAATTGTCGGAGAGACTCCGGTCAATCGATTTTGGTATCTGCTTGATTATAGAAGGCGGATGGTTGGAAGATGTGTGTATGTAGAGTGGCTTGTCATTAGGTTTTCTATATGTTTTATATGTGCCTTCTCTTAGGTTGAAGGTAACATCTAGAAAATCTACTTCGTTTAGGTTAGTTTTTATATCTATGTCGAATCCGTTATTTTTAAAAATCTTTATTATTGCTTTTCTTTTCTAGTTTTGTCTGTGTTTTGTTACAGTTTCTTAAGATTATGAGACCGTCGTCCCTGTAGAGTCCTGTGTCATTTCTATCTATTATTTTGCTCAGTTCGTGTAGTAAGTAAATGCCTATGATTTCGCATGCTTCTGCACCGTCAAAGCTTCCCATTGTAGTGTCAAATATCCCATCTTTCTTTATCCATGCTTCTTCATTGTGGAATAATAATGATTTACGGGAGTGCTTAATGATTTCGCTTGGTTTTATTTTTATTTGTTCCTGAGCTAAGTTGATGGCCTTATCTAGCATACGTTCTGTTATGGATGGGTAAAATTCTTTTATGTCTAATTGTAAGAATTGGCAGTTTTGTTTGTTATTTATGCTGTGGAACCAGTCAATAGTTGTTTTCGTATTTTTCCACTGGTTTACTCCTAATTTCTTCCTAAGTTCAGAATTAATTCTTTCTAGTATTGTTTTACTTATTTTACCTAGTTCGCTTTTGGCTGGGTTTATCAGTCTGCATGCAGGATTGGTTTTGAAATTTTCTTTATGGTCTTTTAGTGTGATAAAGGCTCCTGCCTTGCTAATACAACTTATTCGGTCATCTAGGTCTAATTTTTGGGCGATTGTTTTAGCTTCTTTATTGATATCGTGTTCTGTTGGTTGGGGTGTCTTTTTGTATGTTTTGGTTATGTTGTTCTTGAGTAATTTATTGTGTAGGAAGACTTAGTTTGTATAAATTTCTCGTTTTGTCAGCAGCGATAAATACACTTGCTGAATTGTTTATTTTAGTTATATCTGCTTTTAGTTTTTTTTGGAATGCATCTTGTCGCCTCTAAGTGTTGACTACTATGTTCACTTTTATATTTACACACGCTCTGATATTGAGCACTTTATTCCATAAATATAGCACACCTTAAGACTATATTTCTTTATATATATATATATATTTGTTTGAATAAAAACAGACCCCTTTAAGGTTCCATGTAATAAGTTATTTCACCACAACCCCTTTATGTGTATATGTGTATACATATATGTGTGTAAATGTATATGTGCGTATGTACATGGATGTATATGGATAAGCAAGTGATTTTATGTGTATATATGTATATACGTAAGTATAAGTGAATGTGGAGATATGTATGTAGATATGTGGGTATGTGTTTCTCTGCAGATGTACATGTGTAAATATAGGAATACACATATAGTTTTTGGTGTGATTGTGTGTGGATGTGTGTGTAGGTGTATATAAGAACTCATAGGTATATAGTGAGATATAGGTATGTGGATATAGATAGGGGTTTAGGACATGTGTAGAAGTGTATATGAGTATGGATATATAAAAGATTGTAAAAGAAGGACCTAATTTACAGAGCATAAATATTATAAATTAACTGATTTAAAATATGTTTTTTCGCTATACAGTATAACCATGTTTCAAAAATGGAAGCTAAAATCTTTAAATTTAATTATATAATTAAATTAAAAGCATTATGAAACGGAACTAATGCTCTTAATTTAAATATATAATTAAATTTAAAGTTTTTAGCTTCCATTTTTGAAGCATGGTTATTACAGTGTAGCGAAAAAACATATTTTAAATCAGTTAATATATATATATATATATATATATATATATATATATATATATATATATATAAGGTAATAATTGTCGAAATTTATGTTAATATATTGGCTTGGGGAATAAGTCGTGATCTTCAGTCAGTTATGCCATGCATGATACACGCTTAGGCGATCATGTATCTTTCGATGCATGACTGACGAGGCAGATCTTGTTGCCATCTCGTTGTAGAACAGTTGCCATCCAAGGCTTTAGAACCCGGTCTGTTCTCCTATTTACCCATAAGGGGAGAAGAAGAGGAGAAGGGCATTATCACGTAAATGAATATAATGGATTCGAGTGGAATTTGAACTCGGCTCTCCAATTTCTAAATTCGAGCCGCTATCCATTACTCCACCGTGTCTCTTGATCTTACAATGTTAAATTACAACAATTAGCCAACAATATAATCTCCGTTGCTGTTTATAACTTTTTCCCATCGGTCACAAAGTTTTTTTATTTCTTGACGATAAAAATCTCCTGGTTTTGAGCTGAAAAATTCTTCCAAAAGAACCCTCAATTCAACATCAGTATTGAACGTTACACCACGTAAAGCACTGAAAAGAGATCGATAAAGATGGTGCCAAGTCTGGCGAATGCGGAGGATGAGACAATACTTCCCATCCAAATTCTTGAATAACGGTTTTGGACATATTGGCGATATGAGGACGGGCGTTGACGTGCTGAAGAAGAACACTCTGTCACCGATTCGTTTTTTTTTTTTTACTGAATTGCTTCACGGAGACGGTGCAGTTGTTGAGCGTAGAGCTAGGCATTTGCCGTTTGGTTTCGCTCAAGCAATTCATTATAAATTATGCCTTCCCTATCCCACCATGCACACAACATGGTCTTTCACGGATGAAGGTCTTGTTTTGCTCGAGGTGTCGCTTGTTTACTGGGACTGAGCCATTCTTTACGCTGCTTCATATTGACGTAAAGACACGATTTTCCATTGCCAGTGACAATGCGATAAGGAAAACGCTATGACCGTATGTTGAGCGATCCCGAGCCAGCGAACTGGCTGCATTTGCTGCGCGCTGCTTCTTGTTTTGGTCATTCAACGCGTGTGGCACCCATGAACCCAGTTTTTGAACCTTCCTCATTGAATGAAGGTGATTTACCACAGTTTTGTGATCGCAATTCATATGTTCCGCCAATTCTCTGGTCGTCTGACGTGGATTTTTGTGAAGAAACTGGTTTCATCGCTCCTTATCAAGGTCGAATGGTCAACAGGGGCGCTCCCTATCCACCAGCTCAAAATTTCCTTTCTTGAAGCGCGAAAACCAACATCGGTCGGTACTTTGAAGCATTACGCCATCACCATATACGTCACAAACCGCACGAACTGCTTTAGCGGCGTTAACTCCTCGATTATATGCAAAAAGCAAAAGGTGTCGAAAATGAGCAGTTTTCTTTACTTGACATTCCATTTTAGGGGTCTGAAACAGAACCAAAAAGTAATGAAATTAACAAAAATCACACACGCACACACACACACACACACACACACACACACACATATATATATATATATATATATATATATATATATATATATATATATATATATATATGTGTGTGTGTGTAGATGTAGATGTTAGAACAACAAGAAATTGTTCTAAAACATTCGTGAAATTTTTGGCTTCCCAAATATTTTACTTTAAATAAAACGCCCACTTCTTATTCCTCAACCCAATACAATAAATCCAGTTATATATCCATATAACATACACAGATATCAAACGAAGTATCCATATATTACTGCACATGAACTGTGATATCATGGCATTCATACTGAATTTATTTTTATAATGACACTAGTTTTTTTTCACGAGAAATCAGGGATTTTTCTTTATGCAACTAACTCTATTGTTGCATGTAAGAAAGAATTCTGCTTTTCAAATTATTATCCAAAGAAATCTAGCACAAGACTTTTACATATATCTGCCTATATTAAGGTAAGGGTTTGGGAACACCAGAAAGCTGTAACACGACGGAAAGTGGAGAAATCGGGTGTGACTGACCCCATATGGAGAGAAAAGGGAGATCAGGTTGGGATCAGGTTGAAATCATAGACAAAGAACATCATTGGAAATTCGTAAATACAAGGAATCAGCACATATGCTAGGCCACAAAAATCTCCTGAGCCGATCAAGCATAGAAATGAATACAATATGGGAACCAGTAATAAGGAGTGCCAGCGAAAACCAATAATAAAAACGAAAATTGCAATATGAGCCCTGATAAAAACATGTAATAATAACAGCAAAAAGTGCAATATGAGCACTGGTAAAAAAATAGTTGCTGAAGATATTAGGTTTATAATACCCAGAAATTCATACATAGATGTCCTCGGGGTCACATGGCACAGTGGATATAAGGAGTTAGATAAAGTGAGAGGACCCAAAGAGAGTAAGAGCAATACCTGGTTAAGGCGGTGGAGAACTTGGAGAGGGAAATTAACAGAAGATAACTGATATCCATTAGACATTATACCCCAGTGAGCTAAATAAAGGGGGTTCAATTTGACTTTCCAACCACCTAAAGAAAGCCAGAAACGTTGTGATAAAGATGGAACAATAGTCCGAATAATGTAAATAGTGTACACTTATTAGGTTGGTGCAAAAATAATGACGTAATAATGTCGGTTTTTAAGGTTAAAAAATAGGTAAAAAAACGACATTATTACGTCATTATTTTTGCACCAACCTAATACATGTGATTATAAAATTTCTAGTTTCCCTATGATGTCATAAAATGGCGGCCATATTTAAGACATTCTGTAATTGCATTGGTCATATTTAAAGAGGAATATTTATACTTGGCCAAGTTACTGCTTATTTAATAATTATAATTTAAATTATATTTTAAAATGTCATTTACCTGTTCTATCAAACAATGATGGCAATATTTAATTCCTTTATGGAATACTGCTGCCATATATAGTCTGGCGCCGCCGCTGTTCGTCTTAATGTCCTCGACAAAATCCAGAGACGGATATGCAATGTGGTTGGCCCTGATCTGGCATCTCGTCTACAGTCGCTATCTCACAGACGTACTATCGCCTCCCTCTGTCCTTTCTACAAATATTTTCACGGTAACTGCTCCGACGAGCTACTTTCGCTCGTTCCCAAACTGCATGAATTTTAAGCATGCTACTAGGCTGGCATCTCGGTCCCACCCTTTCACTGTTGAAACAGTTAAATGTAGCCGTCTCTTTAGTATGATCAAGTATATGGTTCAGGAATAACAAAACAAGTGGTTGCAGCTAAATAGTGTATTGAATAGTAAATACAACAGAAGTGTGTTACGCTACTTTGGAGTGTGTGTCGGTTGACCAGCTTTCAGTCTATTATCACTGTTTCCCGGAGGCTTACTCTCCTACTAATTTTATAGTAAGTGGAAGAGTCCACAATAGCCTGAATGGAGGGAAGACACCACACTCTTCTACTCCAACAGCTTCATGTCTCGCACCTCCCGTCTGTAGAATTCCCTTCCTATTACTTGTTTCCCTGATAGCTATAGTCTCCAACTATTCAAATGTAATGTCAATCGACATCTTCAGATGCCTTGATCTATTCCCTATCCTTCTCTTCATCCTTTCCTCTATTACGCCGCTTTACTCTCGATCACACTCTCCGTAACCTCTTGCGTGCTAGTGGCATCCCACCTTGCTTGGGGTGAAACGCTTAAAAAAAACTGCATTGGTTACATTTTCTGCGTAAGTAATCTGGGATTTTTATCTGTACTATTAACACTATTGTCGTGTGTAAGGAATATTTCTGCTTTTCAAATTATTATCCAAAGAAGATTAGAAGAAGGTATTTTCATATGATTATAAATGTTAAACATATGACGGCCATATTTAAGACATTCAGTAACTGATTTAGTGATTTTGCAATTGCATTGGTCATATTTCTTGTATGAGTAAGCTTGGATTTTTATTTATATAATTATCTATTATTGTAGTAAGAAAGACTTTTGTTTTTAATATTATCCAAAGAAAGCTGGCATAAGACATATACATATGATTATAAATGTCAAGTATATGACGGCAATATTTAAGGCATTCTGTAACTAAATGAGATATTGTTTTTACAAGCGAAATCTAAGATTTTTATTTGTACATTATACTATTATACTATTTTTTATTTGTACATTATACTATTATACTATTTTTTATTTGTACATTATACTATCATTATATCTATGAAAGAAGTCTGTTTGAAATGCTTAAAAGTAGAAATAACCAAAGAAAGCAAGCAAAAAATATTTTACATATTATGATAAATATTTGATACCTTACAGCCATATTGAAGACATTCTGCAAATACATTATGTTGTACTTTTTGTATGAGTAACCTACTATCTTTATCTATACAATTAACTGTCACAAATATAATTTTTTAAATCATTAAAAATGAAAAATATATTTTAAAAATGTTAAAATAACTCAACTGTCATATGTTAGAAGAAATTCTGTTTTTTTATCATTTAAAAGAAAAAGTATCAGCGAAAGTTAATGCAACACTTGTACATATAATTGTAAATATCCATAAATTACCTGTGGTCTCAAAAACAGATGAATTTCAGTCATTTTGCAATTGCCGTGGTTATGTTTTATGCATGAGCAATTTATTCACACTTGTAGACAGAATTCTGCTTTTAAATCATTAAATTGTGAAAATATCCAAAGATTGATAGCACAATACTTTTACATGATTATAAATATTTACTAGATGATGGCCATATTTAAGTAATTTTGCAATTATATATTTCCTACATAAGTAATCTAGGATTTTTAATTATACAGTTATTGATTGATTGATTTTTCTTTTCATAAACCCTTATTTATACAATTAAATCTATTGTCGTATGTCAGAAAGACTTCTGCTTTTCAAGTTATTATCTAAAGAAAGCTGAATAAGACTTTTACATATGATTATAAATGTCAAGTATATGACGGCCATATTTAACTCATTTTCCTACTGAATGAATTATAATTTTTGTAGCAACCATTCGCCCTTGCATGGAATACTGGTGCCATATATAGCCTATAGCCCCCGCTGTTCGTCTTAAGGTCCTAGACAAAATACAGAGACGTATATGCAATGTGATTGGTCCTGATCTGGCATCTCGTCTATAGTCACTTTCTCACAGACGTGCTGTCGCTTGCCTCTGTCTTTTCTACAAATACTTTCACAGTAACTGCTCCGACAAGCTACTTTCGCTGGTTCCCAAACTGCATGAATGTAACCGTGCCACTTGGCTGGCATCTCAGTCCAACCCTTTCACTGTGAAAACTGTTAAATGTAGCCGTCTCTTCTACTCCAATAGCTTCATGTCTCGCACTTCCCGTCCGTGGAACTCCCTTCCTCTTATTTGCTTCCCTGATAGATATAATCTTCAGTTATTCAAATGTAATGTCAATCGACATCTTCAGGGGTCTTGATCTATTCACTGTCCTTCTGTTCATTATTTCTCTATCACGCCTCTTTACTCTAGATCATACTCTCTGTAACCCCTTGTGTGCTAGTGACACTCCCGCTTTGCTTGGGGTGAAATGCTTGAAAAAAAATAAAAATTCAAGATTACTCCAATCTTGAATCTTTATTTATAAAATTAAATCTATTGTCCGCTTTTTAAATAATCAAAAGTAACGTTATTAAAAGAATGCTAACATAAAACTGATATATGTGATTGTAAATATTGACTAGACGACGGACATCTTTAAGTCAACATTTCAGCATGATTAATTTTTAGCATTTTTATTTATACGCATTAAATGATTATAAATATTTACTATATAGCGGCCATGTTTAATTAATTTTTGCAATTGCATTGGTCATATTTTCCGCGTGAGTAATCTAGAATTTTTATTTATAGAATTAACTATATCGTCACATCTATGAAATAATTCTGCGTTTGAAATTAAAAGTAGACATACGCAAAAAAAGCAAACACAAACTTTCAAACATGATTATAGATATTCACTATATAGCGACGATGTTTAAGTCATTTTACAACTGTATGAGTTGTATTTTCTGCACCAGTAAGCTAGGAGTTTTATTTATCAAGATAACTCTATTGTCACAGTTAAACGTGTTTTTTTTTTTAATCATTAAAAGTAAACGATATCAAAAGAAAGCTAAGACGAAATATTTACACATGGTTATAAATATTTAGTATATGACGGCCATATTGAAGTCAATTCTCTATTGCATTAGTTATATCTTCTGCATGAGTAATATCGGATTTTTATCTGTACAATTAACAGTATTGTCGTATGTAAGAATTTTAAATCATAAAAAGTAATATCAAAAGAAAATTAACGTGAAACATTTACATGTAGTTAAAAATATTCACTATATGTCGGCCATATTGAAATCATTTAGCATTTGCTTTAGTGAGATATTCTGTGCGAGTAATCTAAAATTTCTATCTGTGTAATTAACCCTATTGCCGCTTGTATAAAAATCGCCTTTTTAAATCGTTAAAACTATAATATCCAAATAAATCTAACATGTTATATATATATATATATATATATATATATATATATATATATATATATATTAAAAGACATTTTTATGTTTAACGTTCTTTTTATAGATACAAGTATTTAAGTAAATGCTCTGTTTATAATAAACAGTATTAAATAACATTTACCGGCCTGAATGTCCGAGAAATTTTCATAGAAAATATTCGTCCTATGAAAATTTCTCGGACATTCAGGCCGGTAAATGTTATTTAATACTGTTTATTATAAACAGAGCATTTACTTAAATACTTGTATCTATAAAAAGAACCTTAAACATAAAAATGTCTTTAATAAATAAATTGTCGGACTTTGTCCATTTCTTAATATATATATATATATATATATATATATATATATATATATATATATATATATATATATATATATATATATATATATATATATATATATCTGTCTATATTTCTGAGATGGGGCATTATGTACATTATTTACATTATTCGGACTATTGTCCTCATCTTTGTCGCCATATTTATTACAACGTTTAGGCCGTCGTACGCTCCGGCCTTCTTCAGGTGGTTGGAATATCGAACTGAACCCTTTATTTCGCTCACTGGGGTCGACTGTTCTAGTTCCATCTGCCATTTTTAATTTAAGTTATCAGTTATCTCCTGTTAATTTTTCCAAAAAGTTCTCCACTGCCTTAGCCGGGTATTGAACTCAAACTCTTTGGGTTCTGTCATTGGATCTATCCAACGCCTTTATCGACGGTGCCATGTGTCCTTGTATGAATTTCTGAGTACTATAAACCTAATGTTTCAGTAACCATTTTTACCAGTGCTCATATTGCAATTTTGCTGTTATCATTTCATGTTTTTACCAGAGCTCATATTGCAACTTTGTTATTATTATCGCTTTTCTCTGGCACTCCTTATTACTGGTTCTCATTTTGCATTTATTTCTATGCTTGGCGACAACGATGAGGACAATAGTCCGAATATTGTAAATAATATATATATATATATATTTTAAGACATTTTATGTTTATACATTCTTTTTATAGATACAAATATTTAAGTAAATGTCCTGTTTTATAATATAAACATAAATTGTCGAACTTTGTCCATTTCATAATATATATATATATATATATATATATATATATATATATATAACATAAAACTGTTACATATTATATATGGTAATATATATATATATATATATATATATATATATATATATGGTAATCAGGCAGAAGAAAATGTACTTTTAAATATATATATAAATATTTAAATATATCTAAATACACACACACACACACACACACACACACACACACACACACACACACACATATATATATATATATATATATATATATATATATATGCTATAGCATCCATCGGTCTCGAAATACCATGGATCTGATCCCGAAGATTTATGCACTTTCCAGCACGCGGGCTTGGACATTTTTTTTTTTATGGGAGATCTGCAATTGCCCATGAAGTACGTCATCATTCTCCGCGCCACCAATGTTGCCAATGCAGCTAGACACCAGCCAGAACGAAATTGAACATGACATCCACCCCCAGATTTGAATTCAGTGTTGTCCTTCTCCTAGTATGGTTGCCAACCATAGCTACAGTCCTACTATTTATCCATATTCAGAGTTTTTCCTTCTCTTAGACAGGTTGCTATCCAAGGATATAAGACTATGTCTGTTATGCCATTTACCCATAGCTGGAGGGGTGGGAGAAGAGATTTATTCATATCTTTCCCAAGGGTATTAGCACGTATGTGGATAATGTAATGTACTCGAATGAACTTCCGATTCCTCTATCCGAGTCTCATTCCATTACTCCAATAACTTGGACCGATTTTAAATGTGAATTAAGTTTAAGCGTCTAATAATTTTTTCTTCTTCTTTCAGATTCGGTGAATATTTGGGCGATATTATTTTTCACACATAATTGCCATGACTTAAATAGCATGATCCAATAGAGAAAAAAAAAATTCACCAATAACACTGATTTATTTACTATCGATCCGTCTTAATGAAACACCCTTATATATAATCCGTCTTAAGGAAACACCCTTTATTTCTGCCGTTAAAACCTATTTTTACACTTTCATAGTGTTTTGACCCCAGTTTGGTGGTTAACTATTTACCCATGCCTGGGACCCTAACAGGTCCTACTATCCCGGGTCAGGGTCGACTTGGGAACATCAGTAATTAATAAGTGGTTCCACGCTCGTCAAAGCCTCCTGATCAAAGGCCTTGCTGTTGGACGTAGTTTATCGTCTTACCCAGGAAGCGGATGTAGTTTATCGTCTTACCCAGAACAAGAAAACGTTGGCTTGCATCGTGAAATTTTACATATTTTGCACACGCATCCAGCCATCCATTTATTTGCGTGTTCAAATAACATCAGGGTCACCAATTTGTGTCGTGTATATAAAGGGTGTAAACCCCCCCCTTTTTTTTTACTTCAGAGCGCACTTTTAGAATAACTAAAACTCTGAGGTACAATTTCAATTTTAATAAGGAAAAAATTAGTCATGAATTTTGAAGATAGGAAAATAATAAAGAAGTTTCCTGAAATAAGCATTTATTTTTAAAACATTACATTATATATTTAAGTATGCTTATGAGAAAATGTGCTTGACGTGTCTTGGTAACTTTTTGAGTGATAGGCCTTATATGTTATCCCTTGAGGAAAGCAAAGAGAAAAGGTTTATTCCCCTCCTTATTAAAGATTAAGGAATTTAACATCTAGTTTAAAATATCAAATGACAAAAACTTGACTTAAACATTGAAGCCATGTGCTTGGTGTCTCCAGCTTTTTATAAATAAAGATTTTTAAATATAGAAATAGTTCATAAATCGCTCTTCTGTTAACTTGAAGCGCACCTGGCTACCTTTCAGGGCATATCAGTCCGCCCGAGCGCACTGATTGAGAAACAGTGGTTTAAGCATCAAATAATACTGAATAACACTGAATCTTGGTTTTAACCGTGGGTTTCACCTGTAAAAATAAAAAATAAATATTACCAGCAATAGATTTTTGGGAAAAAATATTACCAGCACTTAAAATCTTGACGGCATTAAATAACCCATTGAGGTTGATATGCCGTAAAATAAAACAAATCAAACCTTCCAAAAGTACTGGAACGGCAAAGCCAATTTTTTTTTGTTTTTTGTTGTTCTCTGTAGACATTTGGGCTTAAGATCAAAAAATGTCAATGAGACCGGAGTTGAGAATTTCAGCTTTTGTTTCCTGGTATTTACATATATAGATATGTTAAGCAACTCAAGAAGTGTCACCTTTTGTTTGATCCCATCCAATTTTTATATTAAAAAAAAAACAAACTATTCGGTCACGGGACAAGTGCTGCCTTTTAGATTGATTGTTTAGGCAGAATTTCTCAACATTTTTTTTTCAAGGCGCACTTGTAGAATAAGTAAAAACTCTGGGCTGTACTCTCAATTTTAATAAGGAAAAAATTAGTTATGAATTTTGAAAATAGGAAAATAATAAAGAAGTCTCCTGAAATAAGCATTTATTTTTAAAACATTACATTGTATATTTAAGTATTCTTATGTGAAAACTGTGCTTGATGTGTGTTGGTAACTTTTTGAGTGATAATATGATCCCTCGAGGAATGCAAAGAGGAAAGCTTTATTCCCCCTCATTAAAGATTAATAAATTTAACATCCAGTTTAAGATATCAAATGACAAAAACATAACGTAAACATTGAAGCCATGTGCTTGATGTCTCCAGCTTTTTTTTTTGTAAATAAAGATTTTTAAATATAAAAATAACTCGTAAATTACTCTTCTGTTAACCTGAGGCGCACTTGATTATCTTTCAGAGTGCATTAGTACGTCTGAGCGCATCAGTTGAGAAACGCTGGTGTAAGATGAAGTTGTCGGATTACCTCCTCCTAATTTTCAAAACTCCTACTAGGGGACGCTTTCCAGGCTATAAATACATGGCGATAATTTTTATGACTCTCTTCTCATCTTTTCCGCTTATATTATACGTCAACATGTAAATCTCTCGCTGAAGAACGCGTTCTCTTTGGAGAACGGTGGAAGAATGCATACACAAACACGTACGTACGCACATTCGCTCACTACACATAGTTTACACCAAAAAAGCTTTCACATTCAGTTGACGCACACATCTTTGTCTTTGTCGCTTGTATACCTCTATTGTTAATACATTATCATTTGTTTTTACATATATATTGGTCCTTGTCGGTTTTTCATTTATTTATGTGGACTCACATCCCGAGTCTGCTATGTTTGTTGTGGGCATTTCAAGAGACACGCGTGTTTATCTATCGACGCATACACCGGCCCGCCACAAAGGTACATAAGAGTCTATAGTTTGTTTTTGCATCTTGATTTTATATCCGGATTCGGTTGTTTGGTTGTTTTGTTTTATGATATATCAAAACCTCAGTGGGTCATTTAATGCCAGCAAAGCTTATTAAATAGATTCATAGTGACAGTTTGGAAAAAAAGGTGTGTATGTATACATATATATTTGAACAATTTTTCAGTTACTCATATTTTTGAGTACAATCCAACTTCTTAAGTATGTATAGCTGTTTGTATTACTGGTATTTTTAAGTACTATTCATAATAAATTTTCCTTCAAAAATTATTGCTAGTAATAATTTTTTTATTACAAAGTATTTCTGGTATTAAAGCCTATTTTTACACAACTTTAGGTGTTAACTACCTGCCAATAGCCGGGATCCTAACAAGCGCCACCACCCCAGGCCAGGGCGGACCCGTGAACACCAGCAATTAAGACGTGGTTCCATGCTACTCAAAACCTCCCGATCAGAGGCCTTGCTGTTGGACGTAGTTTATCGTCTTACCCAGGACAAGGATGTTGTTTATCTTCATACCCAGGACTCATATCCGGATTCGGGTTCACGTAGATATACGTTGATGCTCGATTTCAGTTAAGGCAGGTACTGAAGTGAGAGAAAGAGAGAGAGAGAGAGAGAGAGAGAGAGAGAGAGAGAGAGAGGGAAGACTTGTTTGAGAATTTTGGGATTAACGTTTGTTTGCTTTTTTTTCGCATGATGGGGAAATGGTTTATTTTAATTCTATTAATTTTATTTTATTCTTTCGTTCATTTAGTTTTTGTTAACTACCATTTCAGTATATGTATTTGTAATCTGGCTGATTTGGTTTTAAAAAGGAAAGTTTTCATCATTAAAATGGCGCTTCCTTTTCAAGAAATGTCGGACAAATAAGGAAACTGTTAAGAGTTCTGAGAAGAAAGCAGACGGCAACACTGAATAGAATAACAAATATATTTGCAACTGAATGGAGGTTTCTCAGTGGAAAACAGTCTGATACCCCAGAGAAATGATTGTGTCTTCTTATATACATCGCACATTAAAAGTGTGCAAACTACATTTATAAAGAAGACTGTCTCTGACGCTATATTTTATCTTTGTTTCTTTCGGAAATATAACCTTATAAGATTTATTATGAAAAATATTTGAAAAAGAGGATTACAGAGCATCAGTGAACTACTGCTAAGCGGTGTATCACTGTATATTGGCAAAAAAGTATCTATTTCATTCTATGCATATCTATCTATCTATCTATCTATCTATCTATCTATCTATCTATCTATCTATCTCAGTCTGTTCATTATCTATCTATCTATCTATCTATCTATCTCAGTCTGTTCATTATCTATCTATCTATCTATCTATCTATCTATCTATCTATCTATCAGTCTTTTAATATCTGTCAGTCTGTTAATATCTATATGTTAGTATTTTATTATCTGTCTATCAGTCTGTTAATATATATATATATATATGCCTATCAGTCTTTTAAATATCTATCAGTCTTTTAATATCTATCTATCTATCTATCTATCTATCTATCTCAGTCTTGTAATATCTATTGGTCTTTTAATATCTATCTATCTATCTATCTATCTATCTATCTATCTCTCTCTCTCTCTCTCTCTCTCTCTATATATATATATATATATATATATATATATATATATATATATCAGTCTTGTAATATCTATTGGTCTGTTAATATCTATCTATCTATATTAAGCACAATATTCGAGCAATTGTAGTCGCGTTTTACAGTTTATGTGGTATCGCACTTTTGTGTAAGTATTTATTTGATTTTGTGTTGTGGTTTTCCTTTATGCTGGTTGATGATAGGTGTTTTGACGGAGCTATTGTTAGATAGACATGTTAAACGGCGTGATAAGGTTGTAGTAGTGAAACCAATCGAATTTTTATTTGAGAAGCATTCTCCAATCGGTCGTTTGAATTCGTAGACAACGTTAGTTTATTGAACTTTTGATTTTTTGGTGTGTCATTGGTGATTATCATATTGGAGGATTTTAGCTTTTTGTAATAAATGAAGCTTAATTCATTCTTAGCATCAGTTGATATGTATCTATGTATTATATTTTGAAGCGTGATTTCCTTTGTATTTTCTTAGTCCAACTGTAGTCATTAATATCGTGTATGATATTTGATAACTACTTTCCGCACTACGTAGACAGGACGCAGCACAAGATCAGTTTAATGTGAGGAGCCCGAGTTCGTGCACCCGGACCAGGTTAAAAAATAGCCTAACTGACCTACCGACTCCACTCCCAGGCAGCTGTTTCCGGGGATCTGGCTTCTCTAATTTTGTTTTGGCTGCGTTTTATCCGAAGACAAAGGCACAACTGAGAGATGATAAACGAGATACGATAAAGGAAATTCAGCAAGTCCGGCGCGCAAGACATTGCGTAATCTATTCTGCTTGTGGCAATATGAGCCACCTTTTTTAAAAATTGAAAAACAGCGAGACATGTCGCAAAAATGGATAAGGAACTTTCGACCGATGGTTATCAGTAAGTGGCGTCAACTTTAAAGTAAAGAGCAAGAGGCTCAGACTGAGTGAAAGTGATGGAAGGAAGATTAATTACTTTTTAGACGAAGATGACAAGACAAAGAAAATTGTTGTTTCATAAAACTGACAATCCCGCGAAAAAGCAAACAGAAGGAATGAAGAGGTCTATGTCCGTTCTGTGAAAATGGACATAGACGACGACCGCTGACCTGTGCACTTATCTCCCCACTTACGCCACATATCGACTTCGCTAGCTTATAGCAGTAAGTTACAACTCAAGAATAAAATCTGGTTTACTGCTAGAAACTGTTTTCTTCTTCACGCGTGAGTAACGATTTTTTCCGGAGGGTAAATTTTACGCTACAAGCTTTTCACTGCTAGAAACCAGAAGTCTGGTCTGAGCTGAAACGCTCTAGGTCTGAAATACTTGATATGATAAGGATTTTTTTCACACTTCTCTTCATTCTTAAACATAAAAACAAAACTTTCTCACCGGATCTCCTCGACTCCCAGTTTGCTCCTACCCTTACTGCTTGTGCACTTATGTATTCTCCATTCCTTAGCTATGCTAATTAGGCTAGCATTTGCATATCACTGCAGATTTCTTATAATTTTTAATTTAATAGAACTTTTTCATTATTTTTATTTGCCTTATTGTTTATTTTTTATTTTATCTAATGTTAAGTTAATTTGTCCATTTGCCTTATTGTTTATTTTTATTTTTTTCTAATGTTAACTTAATTTGCTTATTTGGCCACTAATATTAGATTTTTTTATCGTTTATCGTCTAGCTAATGGTTACTGTGTAGTTGAAACGTAGTATCATTTGTTATTTTTATTAGTTCGATTTCATGTTGTGCTTTTTCTTTATGTTGATTGATGATATGCGTTTCAACAGCTAATATATATGTGTCATGTTAAACGGCGTGACAACGTAGTAGTAATGAAATCAATGTATGTTTTGGCATTCTAATTAGAGAAGCATTCTTCAATCAGGCATTTGAATTCGTAGCTATTAGTTTGTTGGAGATTTAAGTTTTTGCTGTGCTTGTCATGGAGATTTTTTTAGCTTTTTGTAATGTATGATAACTTTAATTTCTTTAATTTCTCATTAGTTGACATGCATTTGTGTATTATTTCTTATAATTTGTTCGACGAGGTTGTGGTTACTGTGTAGTTGATTCGTGTAGTATAATATTTTTATGTTATTTTTATTTGAATTACTGTTTATTTTTTTATATTTTTAACGTTATTTTAATTGGTTTACCGATCATGTGATTAAGGAAATGATTGTTAATTTGTGTCTGTTTTATGCTTTTGAGTTAGTTAAGAAATATTGTGTGTAGAAGATATTAAACACTATTTACATTAATCGGACTATTGTCCTCATCTTTGTTGCCATATTTATCATAACGTTTCGACCGTTGTACGCTCTTCAGGTGGTAGGAATGTCGAACTGAACACTACCGTGTGGCCTCAAGGACACATGGCACAGTGGATAAAGGCATTATATAGATCCAGAGTCAGGACCCAAAGACTGTGATTTCAATACTCGGTTAAGGCGGCGGAGAATTCGGGGAGGGGAATTAAGAGAAGATAACTGATAATTGACACCCATTAAAACATGGCATATAGAACTAGAACAGTTTACCCCAACGAGCGAAATAAAGGGTTCAGTTCGACATTCCAACCACCTGGTGAAACGTTTTGATAAATATGGCAACAAAGATGAAGACAATAGTCCGAATAATATAAATAGTGTACATAATACCTCATCTCAGAAAATAGACAAATACTGAAGATATTAAACGTTATATTTTTACTAAATTATTTATGATGGCTATTTTGTATCTGTGTGGAAATTTACTTTTGTAATTAAGTAGGTAGTATTTTATGGAATATAAAAGGCTGCGTGTTTGTGTGTATTTTATGTGGGTGCGTGTTCAATATTTAAACAAAGCATACGAAAACTTGAGTATTTACTACGGACGTCTATTATTTTTATGTCGACTGTAGTGAAACAACGTTCTCCGTGTCTCCTGGGTATAGTCGTTTTCTTTTCTGGTTCATAAGTAAGTTAGGATAACAATGGTTAAAATGGTAGAGCTCAAGTCAGCTTAGCGCTGAGTTGGAACAACCAAATCCCTTGCTTCATGAGTATGGCTGCCGAAAGAGGTTCGAACGCTGTCGTTTGGAAAGTGGGAAAAGAGAAAAAAAATCTGTCCTTTCCGGAAATTGGGGTCATTAAATGTTGTTTTCAAACAATGTGGGAATGACTGAAAACATTTTCCACTCCCCAATTTATAGACAGAAGCACACAAATGCATACTGGGATTTCTTCCTAGCCAATAAAATAGACTGGTTCTCGGTTTCATATGACTTAGTCCCGGTCTGTTTTGTCTGGAAGTCAGAACACTACATTCGCTTATCCGAACATGCTTTTTTGCGTCAACCTCAATTCTTATTTTGTGAAATTTTTGCCATATTACCGTTGCTTTGCTTTATTACTGTTAATTTGCTTTGCATATATTGTTTGCTTGCTTACAGTAAGCAGTATATAGGAAAGAAGAAATGAAAACAAACTTGATCATTGAAAAATATATACATGATTTAATTTGATGGTCAAGGTTAGTTTTATGGTTAAAGTTGGCGTCGCAAGTGTTGACAAAAAAATTAAACGGTTTTTGTTCATAATTATAAAATTCAAAAGAATATAAATTTGTCAGATTACCTCCTCCTAAGTTTTGAAACTGCTCCTAGGGGACGCTTTCCGGGCTGTAATTACTCGGTGATATTTATTTCTCGCTCTCTTTTCACCTTATCCGTTTATTCTTCAACATGTAAATCTCTCGCGGAAAGCACACTTTCCTTTGGGAAACATATGAACATACATAAACACACACACTCGTACATACACACATTCATTCACTACCCATACTTTGGCCATTAGGTTTTCACATTCATTTGACACACACACCTTTGTCTTTGTCACTTGTAATACTTTTTGCTGCTAATACATTATCATTTGTTTGTACATACATATTGATTATTGTCTTTTTTTACATTTATTTATGTGGACTCACATCCTAAGTCTGCCATATTTGTTGTGGGTATTTCAGGAGACACACGTGTTTATCTCTTAATGCATACACCGGCCCGCAACAACATATTATTTCTGAACCGTGTCTCCACAGTTTTGTATATTAAAAATATTTTAAAAATATTACTGTATCACAGATTGTAATAAACTTTCAAATTTATGACCTGTAGAAAAAGATCTTTTTAATAACAGTAGTTCCAAAAAAACATAGATTCAAACTTAAATTCAAACGCTCTCAGGACTATAAATACTCTGCGATAATTATTCTATCGCTCTCTTCAGATCTTATCCGCCAACATGTAACCTCTCGCGGAGAACGCGTCCCCTTTGGGAAATGCATGAACGATACATACACACATACACACACACGTAGGTACGCACATTCACTCACTATATATACTTTGGACCAAAACGGATTTCACATTCTTTTCTTACATACATCATTGTCTATGTCACTTCTAATCCTTTATTGTCAATACATTATCGTTTGTTGTATGTATATATTGGTTCTTGTCATTTTGTTTTTTACATTTCTTTATGTGGACTCATATTCCGAGTCTGCCATGTTTGATGTGGGCATTTCTGGAGACACACGTGTTTATCCATCAACGCATACACCAGCCCGAAACACACTAAATAAATAAAAATTCAGCGAATCTTATTTTGTTGTTCTTGGCCTTCCCCATGAATGAATGTTAATGTCCCTTCTCAAAACTTTTGAAAATACCAATATATTTCTTGTTTTCGGGAATATTTATAACTTATCTAAGAATATGACCTAGTTCTACGGCTCAACAACATGGACACTTACGGATCATCCGGAAGCATCACGTGACGGAACATACACAAGGATATTACGAATTGCATCGGATATCAGCCCGAAGAAATACTCAACAAAGAAAAGCCTGTATAGACACCTTGTAGTGGATCGTGGGTTTACATGTTGTTAAATTAGGAACACATGCGTTTATTCATGCTAGAAGAAGATCCACTGCAAGAACATGGCGGACTCAGAGATTGAATCCACCATAAAGAAGTGTAAAGAAAACCAACAAAACCGATATATATATATATATATATATATATATATATATATATATATATATATAGATAGATAGATAGATAGATAGATAGATAGATACAAACAAGTATATGTATTAAACAACAGAATTTACAATGGACATAGACATTAACATTTGTGTTTGTGTGTGAACGTAAAGAGTTTGTATTTTGGTGAATATTCGTACGTACGTGTATGTGTGTATAATGTTCATGGCGTCTCCCACAAATGGGAAGACGCAATCTTCTGCGAGAGCTTACATTGTAGATGTGTTCGCTGAAAATAAAGACATGAAAAAGAGAACGAGGCAATAAATCGCCCAGTATTTATAGCGTAAGGAGAGAGCCCCCTAGTGAACAATTAGGACATAAAGAAGGAGTTAACTCCGACAACCTTGCTTCTATCTCAGTTTCGCTAGGAGTGAGAAAGCTTCGGCTAGCCGGTCACTCATGGGGAAGTAACTCAGAACTTGTGAGTGACACCGTCCTATTGAACCCATTGCGCGGCAAAAGATCAGTTTTAAGACCTCATCACACCTACATTGACCAACTTGTGGATAACTCTGGATGCCATCTGGAGGACCTGCCACGGCGATGTCTGAGATGGTTGGAAGGAACACCAAGAAGAATTCTCGACCTGATGATGATGATGATGATGATGATGACGACTTTGTAGTTCCCAGTTAAGCCTCCTGTTTTCTTATGCAGATTCTTCACATATCTTCTTTGAACATTCATTTACGAGTAGTATATGTTCAAATAACTTTTTGATACTCAAAATCTTACTGGTTGGCGATATTGTCTAGATTATTAGCTATTATTATAATTTATTAGCTATTTTAAGTCATTTAGCTCTACTGCTATAATAACTAGTGTATACGTGCTATTGTAGACAGTGTAAAAGTTGCTGAAATGAAAAGTAAACATATTCTTAATCCCTGAAAAATATAAGGAGGTTACAGGCGTTCTAATCGTACCAAAAGGCACATTTTCTTTATTAAGACTCCCGAATGCCCAGGCCGGTAGACATGAATTACACTTATTCAAAACAAAATAGAAATATCTGTACAAACACGTGTACCCACGAAATCTAACGTTTAAAGTAATAAATAATATATATATATATATATATATATATATATATATATATATATATATATATATAAGATGAATCATTTGAATTTTCGTCTTTCTCTCCCTCTCTCTCTCTTTATATATATATATATATATATATGTGTGTGTGTGTGTGTGTGTGTGTGTGTGTCTGTGTGTGTCTGTGTGTGTATGTGTGTGTGATTGAATAAATTACAGACATTATGTCCGCTAATTTTAACAAAAGCCGTTCATACTCACGAATCACCTTCTGTGTATTGATGTTAAAGGATGAGAGAAATGTCCTATAACTTTTTAAATTTCTTTTATTTTCATTTTCCAAGTACTTTCGATCTTCTTCCAAGATCATCTTCAGGGGTGCAAGAAAAATTAAATGCAAAACGGTTGACAATGTGCCGAGAGTTCATTAGAACGCGAAAAATTATCCATTATGGAATTTTTTCTCTATGCTATAATGTCATGGTCCTGCGCGCATTAAAGTGTGAAAAAACTGCTCCTTTATAGGCATTTCAGAACATTACTGCAGTATTCTTAGTTAATTCTGTTCAGTGCCGGCTTTAATTTTTTTAATATAAATTTCTTCTAAGATCTGTAGCTTGAATTTATTATTTTCTTGTTGTGGGATAGTTATGTTGTCGATCAGTAATTTTCTATATTGTGAATGTGAACAGGAATGTTGTTGCAGATGTCTCGCAATGGGAAATGAAAATAAAAATTAATTTAAACAGTTATAGCACATTTCTCTTATCCTTTAATATCAATACGCGGAATGTTATTCGTGAGTATGAACGGATCTTGTTGAAAATTAGCAGATATAATGTTTGTAATTTATTCACTCAGACATGCCTAAATGAGAATTTGCTGCCTAAATACACACACACAAACACACACACACACATGCACACACACACACACACACACACACACACACACACACACACACACACACACACACATATATATATATATACAGGGTGTTTCAAAAAGAATACGCCAAAATCATCACGTGATGTGTCAAAAACGAAAAAAATTACAAACCTCTAGCATGAACACATGTGTTGTATATGCAATCAAGTTTCATTTCATGTTTTATAAGTGCTCAATGTGGCCACCACTGGCAGCGCGGACAACATCAAGCCGATATGAGAATTCCTCCCAAACACGCCTCAGCATGTCACGGTCCACCGTGTTGATTGCAGCTGTTATTCGATCTTTCAAGTCATCGATACTTGCTGGAAGTGCTGGAACATATACTTGGTCTTTAACATACCCCCACAAGAAAAAGTCACACCCAGTGAGGTCCGGGGATCTGGCAGGCCAAGCACAGAGAGCAAGGTCTTTAGCACCTCTCCTCCCAATCCATCGCTGAGGCATGTTTTCATTCAGATAAGCTCTAACCCCGAGATGCCAATGGGGTGGTGCTCCATCTTGCTGAAAAATGAAGTCATTCGAATCTGCTTGCAGTAAAGGGAATAGCCAGTTTTGGAGCATTTCGAGATAGGTTTGTCCTGTAACAGTGTTTCCTTCAAAAGAAAAAGGGACCATAGACCTTGTCTTGAAACACAGCACAGAAGACGTACACTTTAGGGGAAAATCTCTTTCATGCTCAACAGTTTCATGTGGGTGCTCTGTTCCCCAAATGCGCACATTGTGACGATTGACAGTACCTCTCAAATGAAAATTCGCTTCGTCAGTAAAAACTAAATGTGAAAAGAGAGTTTCATCACCTTCCTCCATCTCCAGCATTGACTGACAGAATGTCCTCTGCATCACCTTGTCATCATTAGTAAGTGCTTGAACGAGGCTTAGTTTGTATGGTTTCATGTGTAATCGTCTCTTTAACACACGCCAGACAGTGGTATGAGGGATGGCAAGCTGAAGACTTGCTCGACGTACGGTATTACGTGGGCTGCTCTCAAATGCATCATTGTCCTCTCCACTTGCTCCTCTGTAACACGTGGTCTTCCAGGACTCTTTACTTTGCCCAGGCCCCCACTCTCTTTAAACTGTCTAACCTACCGTCGAATGCTCTCACGATGGGGTGGATCAATGCCGAATTCTGTTCTGAAAGCACATTGCATCGTGAAAATGGCGTTTGTTTTCGCGAACTCAACCACGCAAAACGCCTTCTGCTGAGGAGTCGCCATTGTGATTGATCTTCCCATAATTCAGCTGCACCGGAAGTTATACTAATGACAGCGGTGAAACTGACGCCCAATCAAACTTTGATAAGTACTCTATCAAATAACCACTGATTCAGTCCACTACAATGCTATAGACCTGAAAAAACAGCGTAATGATTTTGCCGTATTCTTTTTGAAACACCCTGTATATATATATATATATATATATATATGAAAATATTGTAGAAAATAGGAAAGAAACTGGTTTGGTAAAAGATCCAAAGTTCCTTAGTATTTTTGTAATTATTTTTAAAAAATAGTGCTCGATACGAAAGTAGAGCATAAATATAATTATTTATTTAAAAATATGATTCCAACTCGCTACATAAGAGGTCTCATGTTTCAAAACATGTTTTGAAACATGAGACCTCTTATGTAGCGAGTTGGAATCATATTTTTAAATAAATAATTATATATATATATATATATATATATATATATATATATATGTGTATTATATGCGCACTACTTAGTAGAAAGCGCTGAATATCAGTGATAGAGCTAACATATTAAGTTATATGTATATGAGTTTGTGACCCTGGGTTTAATTCTTGACTTAATGAGCGCCTGCTTAACCATTACTTTGTCTTATTACATTGATAGGGCGAGTGTGTGAATCTTTGCAAGCAACGCAAAGAATGGATGCCAATGGTAAAGTTCAACAGAGTCACACGCTCAAAAACTGTCAATAGCATTTGTTTTTGACAAGTATTACCTCTCTTGCGGTGTTTCACAGTGTTAGCACCGGGAAAAAATAACAACTTATAAATAATACTGATTTTTGTTGCTGTTTTTGATAAAGCGATGTGCAGATGAATCTAAAATATTCGTAGCTAAAAAGGACACAAACGATTCGTCTTAAGACCGACAAAAATATCGATTCACATATGATTTTAATGAAAAATGTAAAATATCTTCTCGTTTACAAGCTTAACATATTCCGGAGACGTGGTAGATGTCATCAGTTCCATGTGTATTTATGCTGAAGACACAACCCTTCACCCATGCCTTAGTAGCAAATCACTCAAATCCAACAAAATAAATCTGGCAACTGTTTTTGAAAAGGACATCCAATCACTGGCCTCACGTTTTCTCTTTGGTGCACACTGTTAACGGAGCGGCCATGTTTACATTGTAACAAGAACAAGAAAACTAGCGCGATCAAGCTCAAACTTACATCAATATAGTACCAACTATAAGCACGCATGATCAGTGTGACAAACCTAAAGCTATTTTATGGCGGAATTGTGGATACTTTTTGTCTTTTAACTCGGACATTTTCTTTATCCGGCCGAGTTAGCTTGAACATTCATCAGTCTAACACGCCAACAATCACGGTCCTGAATCAAGGTCGGAAGATCATTAGGGAGGGCATTCTTTGACATAGTATAGCTGGTCAATGTAGGAGGTTGGGGGGCAACCAACCCGTCTTGCTCTATGCCTAGGTGTCCAGAACAGTAGATTACTCGCGAGTTCTTGATTTGCTCGACAACAGTGGCCTACTGTGTTAGCATAATATTGTAGAAATATCAGGGTTGGATACAGAGAGCTGTGATTTAGTCGAGGGTTGTCTCCAGGAGATGGTAAATATAGCTCTCAGCATCTCATTAGGTTCTATCATGCTTAGATTGTAGGGTTTTAGACAAGCAGTGTCACCATACATCAATACCACCTCTACAGTTTTTTAAGCATTTCACCCCAATCAAGGCGGGAGTGCAAGGAGTTACAGAGAGTAAGAGGAAGGGAGTTCCACAGACGGGAAGTGTGAGACATGAGGCTATTGGAGTAGAAGTGACGGCTACATTTAACCGTTTCGACAGCAAAAGGATGAGATCGAGATTCCAACTTAAGGGTAGGAAGGGTTCGACTGAGATGCCAGCCCAATGGCACGTTTAAATTCATGCAGTTTGCGAACTAGCGAAAGTAGCTCATCTAACCAGTTACTGTGAAAGTGTTTGTAGAAAAGACAGAGGGAAGCGACGGCACGTCTGTGAGAAAGTGACTGTAGGCGAGATGCCAGATCATGACCAATCACATTGCATATCCGTCTGTGGATTTTGTTGAGGACCTTGAGACGAACATCGGTGGCTCTAGACCATATATGGCAGCAATATTCCATGCAAGGGCGAATGCTTGATTTATAGATTTTGTTGAGGGGTCCACCCCTTTTTACACAAATGGACTCACCCAGTATATACATATACTACGGTTACGTGAAGACCCGATAGAGCAAGACCTAGGAGTCGAGTCCAGAGTGACAGAGTAAAAGGTTGTAGGTAACGGGAAGAGTGAGGGTGAGGTAACAGCGTAGGTAGGAGTCACAGTGAGTGAGCACGTAGACACAGTAAGAAGTCATACAGCGATACTTCAATACCAAAGACTGTATATATATTTTGCTACTAACCCGTATTCCAGGAACTACTAACCTGCTTTAGCAGTTTGTATTATTACGTTAATACATTATTTTCATATATTCATTCCTGGCGTTTGATATTTATTGGTACCGGATTTCAACCCAGAATCCACAAAAGATTTGAAGGATGCACTCGTGCGAGAAAAACTTTCTGGCGCGACACAGAGAATCAACTTTCCTTGCGGTAGATGAAGCTATTGATTCACTGTATTTGTTCCATCTCAGGCCAGCGGAGAGTGTTAGGCCAAGCAGTTGCAAAGAGGTGCTCTCATGTAGTTGATCATCAGATATGGGAGGCATGGAGGGTTCTCTGTGGTGGGTAAAAGAGAACAGTTCTGTTTTTGAGGCATTAACCAGCCATTTGTAACACGGAGACTTTATTTTTTAATCTTCTAGTCTGAATCGTCTTCAAGAAGCGAGGGCAAGATCTAAAAGGTCAGTGAATCTAACAGTGATCTCATCAACAATTATCGCACAAAATTTCATAACTGAATCAATTGGTTAAGTTGTCAGATCCTCATACGTCGAAACCGACGGAAGAGTCCATTATATATATATATATATATATATATATATATATATATATATATATATATATATATAGATAGATAGATAGATAGATAGATAGATACACACATACACAGATATATATATATATGATCGGTGCAAAGGTTTCGTGCCCCTCCCACCGAATCTATGATACAGAGCCTCTCATTCTACTAAATCTTAATTTTTATAAGGTTGTATTCATATAAAATACTAATTTATTCTAACCTAATAATGTACAATAATGGATTATATGCAATATAGGTAAATAATGCAACTAGAAAAATTGAAAATATATACAATGTATCAAAATACAAATTAGAGACATGTCATAATAGATCATTCCATCTTAAATAAATCAACAATGTTTTGCGGGAATTTTTAAATCAACTTGAGATTTTTCTTGTTAAAAAATTGAATAAATTTAATATCTTCAACATTATGGATAAAAAAAAATAGTGAATTTTATATTGTGTTTTTTCTTGAGCAAAACAAATTCACAGATTTGGATGAAAAAAAAAATACAGAATGTCGTCAAAATCCCTTAAAATTTGTTATTCTTTAACAGTCAGTTGAGCTTAGTTTGATTTATAATGTATATAAATGTAGGTAGAAAAGAGCAAATGTTGATAAAATAGCGAGGCTCACAAAGCACTGCCCGGGGGCCCTCAATCAGGCTTGCCTCCTGCCCGGGCCGGGAGGTTCGGGGATAGTACATATCGGTCCTGTATATGATGGATTCAACTGTCGATTTCTACGTATGAGAGCGCAATTGTTAGTCTAGAAGTGCAATGTTAGTCTACCCCCACATATAACTTGGTTATCGTGGTGAAGGCTGCTTGAGAACCAGTCACACTTTCTGAAATAACTAAGTAAAGAGAATATGAAACACAGTGTGCTACAAAGTCTCTAAACCGCCATCCTCAGATTGTTATTTTCCCAGAATTTAACTTGTCAAAGCCTAATGACAGTACATAACCTCACCGGGAAGACATGGTTTAAATTCAGTTTTCCTTCTCGACTGGTTACCAATCAAAACAACAGAAACCAGACTTCTCTACTATATAACTGATGTAATAAATATGCATACACCTGGGTTTCCCCTCACAGTAATATGATTGCCTGGTGTTAGCCATAAATACAGACTGATGTGGAGGTACATGGACTTCGCCTATTGTCTTGGCCTATTGCCTACGCCTATTGCCTACCACTACGACGAGGACCAGTCCATTACGGTTACCTACTAGATTGTCCTACTCAGTTATAGTAGTCCAAAACCACTTCGCTACTTCGGACAAATATATCCCTTTCCGGGACATATCAATAACTAATGGAAGATTTATTCATGCCTATTTTTCTAAGTAAATTATAGGAGAAACCACCGTTTAATCCTGCTTGCTTTAGCCCACTCAGATATAGAGAGTCTCACGACCCAGCAAGATCAAAAGGTGATTTCTCCTATAAAGAGGAACGCGGTTTCGAACCCAACCAGAGAGCAAATTTATTGAGTTTTCTCGAGTGCACAAGTTGATAACATAATACACACTGTTTAAATAAAAAGGGGGGGGGGCGTCTACCGTATAAACCCTTTTATTAGGTTGGTGCAAAAATGATGTCGTTTTCTCACATAAAGTTGGACGTCAAAAAACGACATTATTTTTGCACCAACCTAATATAAGCCAAACTTATGTTTAATTGCGATTCCTGAAGTTTTTTTCATGAATTTTGACCCAACCAGAAAAAAATTATATGTATGTAGTGCAATCGATCTCTCAAAAATGCCTGATTATTTTAACCTCTTTAAGAAAATACCTCTGTGTAGTACGACCCCACATTTTTGCGTAAAAACTGACTATAAAAACTCGCATTATAGACGGGTATATACGGTATTCCAAACACGGGTATCCATTAAATTATATCTATAAATATAAAAGTGGTTACTGAACTCACCACCTAGAGGCGACAGTCTGTTTCAGTCATGTTTCAGGCCATATGTTTTGTGTTTTTGGTGGGCTACTTATATATACAGATCAGTGATTTATTGTGTGTAGTCTCATGTATTATTGTAACGGTTATTTTGGTGGGCGGTATCGGTTGTGTTATTGAACCCGTTCTTAAAGAATCTAATGTAAGTTTAACTAAGACAAAAGGTGTGTACGTAAAAACGTTTCCAAATCAACACACGAAAAACCTACAAACAAAATGTCTATACACACACACACACACACACACACACACACACACACTTACGAATATATATTATCACGTTAATCCCATACAGACAAACTAGAATTATTATACACTCACACACATAAAGCAATATTTGCGTTTTTTCAATTAGGCTTGGAATCTGTTAATTTCTTGGAACTTCGAAGAAACGTGTCGTCTCTCCTTGAATTAGGAACGTCATCAATTATACTAATGTTTGTTTAACAATTCGGATGTACTTGAAACAGAAAAGTAAGAATGTCAGAATTTGTTTTTTCTTCTTTTTTCTATATGATATTCTCTGATGACGCTTTAATAAAAGGCAAATATGTTTGATTGATAAACGTTTCCTAATTGTTCTTTATCTTATATATATATATATATATATATATATGTGTGTGTGTGTTCATGCATATATATATATATATATATATATATGTGTGTGTGTGTTCATGCATATATATATATATATATATATATATGTATATAACATACATATACAGGGTGGGATGGATAGACTGTCGTCTAAATTATGCAAAAAATGAGAATAACACCAAAATTACAAAAAACTGTCTTGAAATACTAAAGAGTAAATGTATTCAATAAAATCGCCATTGATCTCAACCACAGCCTTCTAGATGACTTCAGAATCTCCTATAAATCTTCTGGATGGTCTCATATATATATATATATGTGTGTGTGTGTGTGTGTGTGTGTGTGTGTGCGCGCGCGTGTGTACAGGGTGCGATGGATAAATTGTCGTCTAAATTACACGCAAATCTGCGTCGTCTCCTTGTTGAAGTTAGTGAATGTTGACATAATCCTTGCTTTAGTTCATCTTTGGTGTTACGAGATTTTTGGTCTCTCGCTCAACTGCGCCCCACACAAAATAATCAAGTGGGTTGCGTACTTTAAGGAATGATGCGATGGCAGGAATTGTCTGACAGCCGTGACTGGTTTCTCCTGCTTCTGTCGCATGGTGCAGAGCCCTATTGCTAGACACAGGGTCTTCCAGCAGCCAAGCTCTTTACCCCGGGCAGCACTACCTCCTGAAGGTACTTGATGTAAGTCTCCGTGTTGAGCCTGAGAGAAGATGAATGGAGTCATAACGTCGCCATCACTAGTGATAACTGTAAACACCTTCGTAGTCACCATTAGACTCAACCAACTCTTTCGGAATCCTCTGCATTGACACACAAACACTCTAAAATGTTCGTATTGGAGTTTCCGGTGCGGATATCCAAGCAGTACAGCATGCTGTTTCCAATTTTTGTACGGAGGGAATTGCGTAATGGTGTTCCTTTTCTCACAGACAGTGCCCAACTGACCCAACTATACTGTGCAGTAGACACAATCAAAAACAAACAACGCGCATGCGCGAAATTAAAAATATAAAATGGCGACAATTTATCCATCACACACAGATATATATATATATATATATATATATATATATATATATATATATATATAAAATAATTGTCAGACTTTGCCCATTTTATAATAGGTGACGCCATTTGTTTGCATTTGGATACGCATCGAGCAGATATGAATGTACGAGAGAAAATCATGGAGAATTGCAGTATAAAAATAGTAAAATTGACCTTGCTAACCGAAGTTCTCCTCTGTGGCTAAAGCACGTCAGGCTATATGACGGTTTCGTATAGGATACAGGTTCGATTCCTGTCGGAAGGCGCATATTTTTTATGACAATTTCTCGGACATTCAGGCCGGTAAATGTCGAAAATACTGTTTATTATAAACAGAGCATTTACTTAAATATTTGTATCTATAACAAAGAACGTATAAACATAAAATGTTTATATATATATATATATATATATATATATATATATATATATATATATATATATATATAAAAGGAGAAACGAATTCCAGTTACGGTTATTACATTCAATTTCGCACAAATACCATACTTGGTAAAAGTATCAAACTATTTTGCCCCAGTCGTCTGTAGATGCAATAGCAGAGCACATTAGGTTCTTTAGCCTCGGTTGCCAACCCGTCTAGGAGAATGATAAACACTGAATTCAAACCAGAAATGGAGACTCTACAGTAGCATTTTACTGCTATCAGATCTTGTAAAGAATGTAGCCAGTTCTGCAGAAGCCGTCGCCATTTGTAATCAAATCGTCTGCCGGTCCAGTTCTAAAACGGAACTTTTGGACTTTGACAAGTCGACATCAACGAGACAGTCCATCAGATAAAGGAAATATAATATTATTGTCTTTAATGAGTGTGTAACTGTGTATGTGTCTGTGGTTGTGTTTATCTCTAAGGGCGCGGGTGTATGTGTGCACGTGCGTGTAGACAGAATTTCTATTTTTAATCTTTTAAATGTATTTTGAGACATTTGTGACAAATTCATATTTCTAATGTCATATATATAAACAACGATGAATATATAAATTCATGTAGATATAAATTTTATATAAATTCATACATATATATATATATATATATATATATGTATAAATAAGGCATAAGTATGAATATATACGAATATATATTAGTAAGTAATAAGTTTACCATAATACAAACGTAAATGTGGAGATAATTAATCATTCTCTCTCTCTGAAATTATGCATGCATACATACATACACACACACGCACACATATATATATATACAACAAAAGTTAATAAAAATGAATACGCTACCACCCCATGTCTGAATGATTGGATTTCTCTGTATCCTTGGAAACAGTGAATTATGAATTGTTCTGTGCGTTTAAAACTAAGTAAATTTAAAAAAATAAGTTACTCCAATATTCGCTTGAGGATGAAATGGAACTAATATTTTTAATTTAATTACAAAATAAAATTTGAATTTTTTAGCTTCCATTTTTGAAACATGATCATTACTGTGTAGCGAAAAAACATATTTTAAATCAGTTAATTTATAATATTTATGATCTGTAAATTTACATTGAGCACTCTTTTGTAAAAATAAAAAATATAAATAAGAAAACCGGATTATATATCTTACTATTCTTTATATATATATATATATATATATATATATATATATATATATATATATATATATATATGCGTGTGTGTATGTGTGTGTGTGTGTGCGTGTGTGTGTGTGTGTGTGTGTGTGTATTAAAGAGAAGAGAGAAGCCGCAAACCTTTTTGGTTTTAATGTAGATTTTTAAAAATATATATTATACTTTATTTTCCATATTTTTGCTATACGGGTTTCGGGTCTTTCGACTTTCACCAGGCGAAGTGTAGTTATTTCCACATATTATTTCAATGAATTAATGTTATGTTATGTTTAACCATAGTCTTTTGTGTGTAGTAATAATCCAAATTTTCTTGGATTTGTGGGGAAGATATCCTTCTGCTTAAGGGGAAATTAAGATTGGTCAGATAAGAACAAAGATAAATATATATATATACACATCTTTGTTTATATATTTTGATATATAACACATCTTTGATATATACTGGTCAGATAAGAACAAGAATAAACAAAGATAGACAAAGGTCATAAAAAGATAAGAACAAAGACCTCCTTCCTTCGCAATTTAATTATGATTAAATTGCGAAGGAAGGAGGTCTTTGTTCTTATCTTTTTATGACCTTTGTAAATCTTAAACCTATCTCAATATTTGTATATTATCTGTGGGTGTGTGTTTTTGCTAGTATGTGTACACATATTCCTTCTCCATATATATATATATATATATATATATATATATATATATATATATATATATATATATTATTTTATCATAAGGAATTAGTATATATATACAGATATATATATATATATATATATATATATATATATATATATATATATATATATATATAAAACACTTCCTATGGTGTGTAGCGTTGGTGTAGTTGTGTGTGTGTGTGTGCGTGTGGTCCGACTAGTCTATTCGACGATTATGTGTATATTCTGTGTGTTTATGTGTATGAGCTTATGATCTGTTGAGTGCGGTTTAAATTTGTCTATAATGTTTTTTTTTTTATATATATATTTGTAGGTAAGAATAATCATACTTATTATAAAACCCAGTTTGTGTGTGTGTGTATGTCTGTTCGTTTATATATTGGATCGGATTTCCTACATTTTTCAACCGATTTCAACAAGACTTCACAGGACTACGTAAAATTACCTTGCGGTGATTCTGACAGTGCCAAAAATCGGAAAAGCACAATTGTTTTTGCATGAAATCAATTTGAAAACACGATTAAGAGGCATCGCTGTTTCGAGAATGAAAGGGGGACAACTCATATCGAGTTATACTTATTATAAAACCCAGGTTGTTTGTGTGTGTGTGTGTGTGTGTTCGTTTACATATGGGATCGGATTTCCTACATTTTTCAACCGATTTCAACAAAACTTCACTTTTTTTTGGCAGGTAGTGTTTCTTATTGTCTTGCACACTTTTTTTTTTATTTTTACATTCAGAATGCTTTAAAAATTCCATTTACCAGACAATTGTTTATAATAAAATTGAAAAATTCTATTCATTCGGTAGACTCATAACGATTGAAAACAATGTTTTTGTTTGAATTTGGGTTTGACCAATTCGTAAAAAAAAAAAAAATAACAAAACAAAACAAAAAAAACTAATTAAAACATGCATGTCCGTCAACCTTAAACAATAATCTTTGTCAATTTTATTTTCCAGTCTTTATGATGATCGATACTTGATCTATCTCTTACTGTTACTTCCCCGGGCAACGCCGGGCTCTACTGCTAGTTGTTTAATATATTGGCAGAAATTTAAATTTACCTTGATTAAATTTGTAGATGTGTCGTGATACAAAGAGTTTTCTGCTTTTGTGAAAGGAAACTCTGCTGTTTAGTGCTTGGCTAATACCTATAAAGGAATTTTTGCGGTTTTTTGCGTAATATATATATATATATATATATATATATATATATATATATATATATCAGTTTTTCGGAATCCCAACATATATATATTTAATAAATCTTCTGTTCATATTCTATTTTAATACATACAAATATTTATGTAAATAGTCTTCATATAATAAACCGTATTAACAACATTTGCCGGCCTAAATGGAGAAATTTCATAGAAAATATGTGTCATCCGTCAGGAATCAACGTCTATCATTCACCGTCATATAG